>JAAGEH010000045.1:49774567-50018114 GCA_011751065.1 Lasiurus cinereus | reverse complement strand
CACACTTTACAAATTCAGCGCATCACGAAACCTCAAGGTGAGTTAAAATTTCATGCTTGTTATCCTCTATTTTACTTACTTTGGGCTTACCAGTACTTTGTATATCTATCAAAATTGTAGTCAAGTCAATAAAATTCAAGTGACTCTTCTGTATACATATATAAAACTTAGGGAGTTTACCTTAAGATGGGGAAAATAAAGCCTGGGTGAGCCCAACATCCTGAGGATGACCATCTTAGTGCTACCATAGCCAAATTGCCTGTTTGTAGTCCACAAGCTCCTCAGAGCAAGTTCTTCTGGGAGGCAATGGCTGCTCCAATCAGGAGAGGGACAGCCATGGGCTTTAAAGAAAAGAGGCCCAAGGTTTTATTTAGAACAAAAGGGAGAAGACAGCCTTGTCAGAAAGTGGGCACTTTCTGTTTCTGTGATTTGTACCCAGAGAGGCCCTGGAGCCTGCAGGATCTCCCAGAAGTCATATCCTCCTCCTTGAGAATAAAGTTTTTAGACACACACATAGGAAGCAGTCTCAGATTCTATGACTGGATCTGCTTTCGAGAAGGGAATGCTTGTCTTGTATAGAGGTGGGATAGACTTCAAACCACAGAAGTCCCCACTGAAAACTAGTAAAAATGGCTTCCCTTTCAGTACCTTGTTTTCATCTTTTGGGAGATCAGTGTGAATGAATTTCTCACACCCAGAGCAACCCTGGGGCAATGAGAACTCAAGAATAATACTTAGTTTAACAGAGGAGATGGAGCTGCCACATAGCAAAACTCACCACCAACCCAACTCTTACGGATGTTGTGAAGAATAACGAAAGAACTGATGTTGATAACTTTATAGTGGGAGGTCTAGCAAAAATCCTTTAATTTGTAAACAAGACAATAGTGATTATTTAAAACTAATACGGAAATAATTGATTGTTAAATTATTGAATTATGACAGATTAGAGACTGAGCAGAATATACAGTTCAGTTACACTACACCAGCAGTTTTCAAATCTGGGCATGATTAAAACTTGTAAAGATGTAGGCACACAGATTCCATCCCTGAGTGATTTTGATTTGATAGGGTGTGTGTGTGTGTGTGTGTGTGTGTGTGTGTGTGTTAATAAGCATTATCGTTGTTTGTGTGGTGGTCTGTGGTCAATGCTTTGAAAAACATTCTCCTAGAAATATGAGAAATGTATCAAATACAATGAATCAGGAGATTGTAAAACAAGAACACACATGTTATTTGGTTTTTTGAAGCATACCAGGGAGGGGCACTGTGTAGATGAGCCTTCCCGGGTGCAGAACGTCCTCAAATGTCTACTTTGCAGTTGAGATCCCTGGACACTGGAGTGATATGAAGCAGCAGCGTGTCTGTGTGGTTGAGATACACCCTGGTCAACTAGAATACAGAAAAGTGGCAAATGCATTCAATCATACCTGCTCACAATTCAAGATAGAGAAGGTAAACATTCTGGTGACATAGAGTTCTTTTTTTTATTTATTGTGTTACATGTATACATATCTCTCCATTGCCCCCACTCCCTCCCAGGCGTACTCCAAACCCCCAGTGTCTATGTTCATTGGTTATGCTTATCTGCATGCATACAAGTCCTTTGATTGATCTCTTATCTACCCCATCTCTCATTAATCTTCCTTCTATAATTTGACAATCTGTTTGATGCTTTACTGCCTTGGTATCTATTCTTTTGTTCATCGGTTTACAATGTTCTTTATTATCCACAAATGAGTGAGATCATGTGGTGCTTCTCCTTCATTTACTGGCTTATTTCACTAAGCATAAGGCTCTCCAGTTCCATCCAGGTTGCTGCAAATGGTAAGAATTCCTTCTTTTTAATGGCAGCATAGAATTCCATTGTGTAGATGCACCATAGTTTTCTGATCCACTCATCTGCTGACGGGCACCTAGGCTGTTTCCAAATTGTAGCTATTGTAAATTGTGCTGCTGTGAACATAGGGGTGCATAAATCCTTTCTGATTGGTGTTTGTAATTTCTTAGGATAAATTCCTAAGAGTGGGATTGCTGGGTCAAATGGGAGTTCCATTTTTAGTTTTTTGAGGAAACTCCATACTGTTCTCCACAGTGGCTGTACCAGTCTGCATTTCCACCAACAGTGCACAAGGGTTCCTTTTTCTCTGCATCCTCGGCAACACTTGTCCTTTGTTGATTTGTTGATGATTGCCATTCTGACAGGTGTAAGATGGTATCGCATTGTCATTTTGATTTGCATCTCTCTGATAATTACTGACTTTGAAAATGTTTTCATGTGTCTCTTGGCCTTCCTTCTGTCGTCTTTTGAAAAGGTTCTATTTTGGCCCGTTGCACATTTTTTTTATTGGATCATTTATCTTCCTTTTATTAAGTTGTATAAGTTGGCTGTACATGTTGGAGATTAAACCTTTATCAGTGATAACATTTGCAAATATGCTCTCCCATACAGTGGGCTTTCTTGTTGTTTTGTTGATGGTTTCTTTTGCTGTGCAAAACTTTTTATTTTGATGTAGTCCCATTTGTTTATTTTTTCTTTAGCTTCCATTGTCGTTGGAGCAGTATAAGTGAAGAAGTTCTTTCGGCATATGTCTGAGATTGTGCTGCCTGTGGATTCCTCTAGTATTTTTATGGTTTCCTTTCTAATGTTTAAGTCCTGTATCCATTTTGAGTTTATTTTTGTATTTGGTATAAGTTGGTGGTCCAGTTTCATTTCTTTGCATGTACCTGTCCAATTTTCCCAACACCATTTATTGAAGAGGCTATCTTGGCTCCATTGTATGTTCATGCCTCCTTTGTCAAATATTAGTTGAGCATAGTGGTTTGGGTGGATATCTGGGTTCTCTATTCTATTCCATTGGTCTATATGTGTGTTCTTGTGCCAATACCAGTCTGTTTTGAGAACAGTTGCTTTAAAATATAGCTTGAAATCTGCTATTGAGATTCCACCTACTTTATTCTTGTTTCTCCGAAATGCTGTGGCTATTCATGGTCTTTTTTTTATTCCAGATGAATCATGAAGAATTCTTTCTAGGTCTGTGAAATATGTCTTTGGTATTTTAATGGGGATTGCATTGAATCTGTAGATTGCTTTGGGTAGTATGGACATTTTAATGATGTTGATTCTCCCAATCCATGAGCATGGTATGCTCTTCCATCTGTTAACATCTTCCTCTATCTCTTTTTTCAGTGTCTTGTAGTTTTCTACATATAGGTCTTTTACCTCTTCAGTTACGTTTATTCCCAGGTATCTTAATATTTTTGGAGCGATGGTAAATGGGATTGCTTTTTTAGTCTCTCTTTCTGTAATTTCACTATTAGTGTATAGAAATGCCACAGATTTCTTGGCATTAATTTTGTATACTGCTACATTGCCGAATTCATTAATTAAGTCAATTAGTTTTTGGATGGAGTCCTTTGGGTTTTTTATGTACAGTATCATGTCATCTGCAAATAAGGACAGCTTTACTTCTTCTTTTCCAATTTGGATGCCTTTTATTTCTTCTTCTTGTCTAATTGCAGTGGCTAATACTTCCAGTACTCTGTCGAACAGGAGAGGGGAGAGTGGGCATCCCTGTCTTGTTCCTGTTCTTAGGGAAATGGTTTTAGTTTTTGCCCATTGAGTATGATGTTAGCTGTGGGTTTATTATATATGGCTTTTATGATGTTGAGGTCTGAACCTTCTATTCCCACTTTGCTGAGAGTTTTCAGCAAGAAAGGGTGTTGGATTTTGTCAAATGCTTCTTCTGCATCAGTTGTTATGACCATGTGAGTTTTATCTCTCAATTTGTTTATGTGATGTATCACCGTTATTGATTTGCAGATATTGTACCATCTCTGCATTCCTGGGATGAATCCTACTTGGTCATTGTGTATGATCTTTCTGATGTACTGCTGGGTTTCTTGTAGACAGCTGATATATGGATCATGTTTTCTTATCCAATCGGTTACCCTATGTCTTTTGATTGGAGCATTTATTCCATTTACATTTAATGTTATTATTGATAGGTACTTATCTGTTGCCATTTTTACTCTTTACCCCAGAGTTCCTTCTTTACTTCCTATTTTTTTTATTATAGCAGACCTTTTAACATTTCTTGCATTGCTGGTTTGGTGGTAATATATTTCCTTAGTCCTTTTTTGTCTGTGAAGCTTCTGATTTCATCTTCAATTTTTATTGAAAGCCTTACAGGGTACAATATTCTTGGATTCGGACCCTTCCTTTGCATGACTTTGTATATTTCATTCCATTCCTTTCTGGCCTGATGAGTTTTTGTTGAGAAGTCAGTAGCTAGTCTTATGGGGGTTCCTTTGTAGGTAACTTTCTGTTTCTCTCTGGCTACTTTTAAGATTCTTACTTTGTTGTTGGTCTTTGCCAATTTAATTATAATGTGCCTTGGTTTCAGTTTTTGGGGGTTTATTTTGCTTGGTATTCTTTGAGCTTTTTGGATTTGTGTGGGTTTTTACTTTCCTATATTGGGGAAATTTTATGTCATTATTTCTTCAAACAGGTTCTCAAATCCTTGTTCAGTTTCCACTCTTTCTGGAACCCCAATTATGTGGATATTGTTTTGTTTCGTGTTATCCCAAAGTTCCCTTAGACCAGTGGTTCTCAACCTTTCTAATGCCACGACCCTTTAATACAGGTCCTCATGTGACTTCATCACTGCTACTTCATCACTGTAATTTTGCTACTGTTATGAACTGTAATGTAAATATCTGATATGCAAGATTTATTTTCATTGTTACAAATTGAACATAATTAAAGCATAGTGATTAGTCACAAAACAATACGTAATTATATATTGTGAAATATTTTTTTCTAATTACAAATAAATGAAATTTTGTCTTGAATCGTGGTGTAGCATGGGCAACAGTCTTCATATAACAACAGTAAACTACATTGTTACACTTTGCTACACCGAGGAGTGGTCTGTTGGTTCCTAAGATCATGGGAAATATGAGTTTTCTGATGGTCTTAGGAAACCCCTGTGAAAGGGTTGTTAGACCCCCAAAGGGGTTGCGACCCACTGCCTTAGACTCTCCTCTTGCTTTTTAATTTTTTTTTCTAGAAGCTGCTGTACTTGGGTATTTTTTCCTACCATGTCTTCTAGCTCACTGATGCGGTCCTCTGCTTCTTCTAGTCTACTTTTGATGCTTTCTATTGAGTTCTTTATAGCAGTGATGTCATTTTTCATTTCTTCTTGCATTTCTTCTTGCTTCTTCTTCATTACCTCTTGGTTCTTCTTCATTTCCTCTTGGCTCTAACTCACACTGTTGATTTTGTCTTCCATTCTTTTTTTTTTAATTAAATCTTCATTATTCAGATTATTACATTTGTTTTTCTTTTTTCCCCTCCATTGCATCCAGCTCCCACCTTTCCCTCCCTCCCGTTGACTTCATCCATAGGTGTATGATTTTTGTCCAGTCTCTCCCTGTATACCCCTCACCCCTTTCCCCCTGAGAATTATCAGTCCACTCCCTTTCAATGCTCCTGATTCTAGTATATTCACCAGTTTATTCTGTTGATCAAATTTTTAATTCACTTAATTTTTAGATTCACTTGTTGATAGATACATATTTGTTGTTCATAATATCTTGACTTTAATCTTTTTCTTCTTCCTCTTCTTAAAGAGTACCTTTCAGCATTTCATATAAAACTGGTTTGGAGTTGATGAACTCCTTTAGCTTTTTCTTATCTGTGAAGCTCTTTATCTGCCCTTCAATTCTGAATGATAGTTTTGCTGGATAGATTATTCTTGGTTGTAGGTTCTTGCTATTCATCACGTTGAATATTTCTTGCCACTCCTGCCTGGCCTGCATCGTTTCTGTTGAGAAATCAGCTGACAGTCGTATGGGTGCTCCCTTGTAGGTAATGAACTGTTTTTCTCTTGCTGCTCTTAATATTCTCTCTTTGTCTTTTGCTCTTGGTATTTTAATTATGATGTGTCTTGGTGTGGTCCTCTTTCGATACCTTTTATATGGGGTTCTGTGTGTTCCTGGATGTGTAAGTCTATTTCTTTCACCAGACGTGGAAAGTTTTCAGTCATTATTTCTTTAAATAGGTTTTCAGTATCTTGCTCTCTATCTTCTGGCACTCCCACAATTCTGATGTTGGCACGTTTGAAGCTGTCCCAGAGTCTCCTTACATTATCTTCACATTTTTGGATTCTTTTCTCTTCTTGCTTTTCCAGTTGAGTGTTTTCTGCTTCTTTATATTTCAGATTTTTGACTTGATTCTTGCCTTTCTCTAGTCTGCTGTTAGGACTCTGTATAATATTTTTTATTTCAGTCAGTGAATGTTTAATTTCTAGTTGGTCCTTTTTCATCTTTAGTTGGACCTTTACCATCTCTAGTTGGCTCTTTTGTATCTCTAGTTGGTCCTTTTTCATCTCCTCTTGGGACTTGATAAATTTATCCATCTTTTCTAGCATATTCTTGAAAAAACCTTATAAGCGTGGTTTTGAACTCTATATCCAGTCGTTTTTTTTCCTCCATTTCTTTTGTTTGTTATCCCTTCTCTTGTCTCGGCATTTTCACTATGCCGAGGGAAAACTTCTGTGTTGAATTCAGCTTTATGATACCAGACGCAAAGCCGCAGAAGCCTCTGTTGAGCTTGGGAGGGGTGGAGTCTCAGGGCTTAAGGGACCGCCTTGCCTTCCAGTCGGCCCTGCCCTCCACGGCTCCTGAGTCTCACGTGACTGGGTCCTTGTGCGCGTGCCCACAGTGCCTCTAACCGCTGCCTTTCCGGCTCCCCTGCGAACCAGGACCACATGAGTCTAGGTCTCCAGGGTTTCGCCCGAAACAAGGGCTTAGTGGAGTCAGAAGTGGCGCAGTTGGGAGGGTCTGTCTTCCGCCCACTCCCGAAAGCCAGCAGCACAATCAGCAGTCTGTCCTCCGCGTAGTGCCGTGCGCGCTGCCACCAGCCCTCTGATCTTTTGTGACTCCCCTAAATTTTCGGCACTTCTCCCTTTTCACAGTCCACACTCACCCTGTATGAGTTTCGGCTGGATCTGGGGTTTAGTGTCGTAAGAGAAGGGGTTCAATGCTGTTGGGAGTCTCCGTTTCCCTCCCGCCAGAGAAAGCCAGCCAGGTACTCTGGCACCCGCTCTCTCTGCGTGCGCGTCTCCGTACCTCAGCTTTTTGCAGCTCCTCTGGGTCTCCGTGAGCCCCTCTCTTTTCCTCTAGTTGTAGAACTTCCACTCAGCCAGCTTTCCTGTGGTTCTGGATGATGTCCGTTCTGTCTTTTAGTTGTAGTTTTGAAATTGTTGTGCGAGGCAGCAGTGTAAGTGTTTACCTATGCTGCCATCTTGGATTCGATTGTCTTCCATTCTTTTCATCCACCTTATGATCATTTCTCTGAACTCTTTCTCTGGTAGGCTTATTTCTGCTTCTATTTCATTTACTTCCTTTTCTGGTGATACCTGCCTTTCTGTCGTATGCGGGCTGTCTCTTCTTCTGCCTATGGTCTTTCTTCTCCAGGTGTCTGGTTATGTAGTTCTCTCTCCTATGTTGATTCATAGGCACAAACTACAACACGACCAGGTACAACACACAAGGCACTGAACAGAAATGTATTCACGATGTTAATTATCACAAATAAGGTGACCACCAATGAAAGACAAATTAGGGGTAAGTAGAGAAAGAAGGAGAGAAAAATGAGGAAAAAAGAAAAGAAAGAAGTGCCACAATCAAACTGGGAGAGGAAGAAAAAAATACATAAATAAATGAACAAAATAAAATAAATAAAAAGGATAAAAAGAAGAAGAAAAGAGAAAGAGAAAAAAAGTCAGAGAGAAAAGAAAGAGGATAAGAGAGAAAAGGGGAACAAAATATAGATGTCAGGAGAAAACTCCAATAGAACAGTCACTAATCCCAACAAATGCTGGCAACCAGTACCTGGAGATTAATATAAACTACAAATAACAACTGGTATTGAAGGAGGCGAGGGAAAAGAGAGGTAAAAAACAAACCAAAACAAAGCAAACAAAAAGCAGAATAAAACAAGTAGAATAAGCTAAAACAATCTCACAAAAAAGTACAAAAAATCAATATAATTACATTTCAGGCAAACAGCAACAAAAGGACATAGAGAAAAACAACTTTTTGGATAGTTAAGACAAGAAGAGAGAGGTTTGTATGGACTTGGGGTAGGGCATTTGAAATTGTGGGGTGAAATTTTAACCAGGTAAAGAGAAAGAATAGGGAGAATCTAAAGTTAGAAAAGGGAAAGAGAAATAAGACAACAAAATGGGGAAAGTGTTGGCATAAAGGTAGACTTGAGATAGAGTAAAATTATGCTAAAGGAAAGATGAAAATAGAATGTAGAACTCTAATCCCAAAGTAAAATAAAGGGAAAACAAAATGACACTTGTTTTTTTCCAAAAAGTAAAATAGTAGTGGTAATAATACTAGTTGAAAACAAAAATGTAATTATTAAAAAGGTAAAATCAATTGAGGAGGAAAGAAAAAAATAGTTTTTTAATTAAAATATGCAAAAATGAAAAATAAAAATAAAATAAAATAAAAAATTTTAAAAAAAGAAAAAGAAATAGAATGGTCATTCACTTTCACTATTGTTCTGCTTGACACTCCTGTTTCCCAGTAGACTTCCACTGCTGAGGTCTTAATCTCCTTATTCTTTTGTGGTTATGAGAGAGTCAATTTGTGCATCACCCACTGGGTGACAGTGTTTTGGAATTGACCTCTGGACTAAGCACAGGACCTCTCTAGGCTGTGCTCAGATCCTGCTACTCTGTGGTTCTCAAAACTGGTTTGTGGGGATATTGCAGCTGGACACTGCAACAACTCCCCAGGCTGTCTTTCTGCCTCAGATCAAAAAGAGTTGTTTTCTAAAGTTCCCCTAGTTGTTTTCTAGAGCTCCCCTCTGTAAACAACTCCGAGAGTCTGCTTCCACACTTAGGGATCACGCCCTGCCCCACATCCACGGACCTCTCCAGAAGCAGCTTTCCTGAAGCCTGGTCCCACAGTGTGCGCATCTCTGTTCTGCGGGACAGGAGACCTCACCTTATCCCAGGCAAAATCTGATCTTTCCGTGTGCCGTGTCGATCTCCTGTAAGTCCGTGTGTTTGTGCAGATTGGAGAATGGTGCTCTGGGTTCCCTGGCTGTTCGGTAGATGCTTCAGCCGCAGCTTTCAGACCACTGCAGACATCCACCTCCCTCTGCAAGATGGCGCAGTCTCCGCGTTCGCGCTGGTGGCTCTGGCAGACAAAAACCCCGTGGCAGTGGGGCTGCCTGGTCAGGAGAGGCCCGTCCAGCAGTCCCCCACCTTCTCCTGGAGGATAACTGACTCTTAACTTGCCAACAAATACTCCCAGTGCGACTCTCAGCTGCTCTCTCTCCCTCTGCCCAGCGACAAACCTGCAGTCGCATCTGTCTATTCCGCCACCATGTTTCCTCCCTCTGACATGGAGTTTCTTAATAGGGGAAATAAGGGATATCGTGTTCCTGGAATAATACATTTATATTTACTTCTTAACCTATTTTTAACCCAGAACTAGAATATTCCATGGTAATTAGATTTTAAATTCTAGGTTTTACTCATCTCCCCAAAATTCCTGAGACATTAAGATTGAGATTTTTGAATCAGTTATTACAAGACTAGGGGCCTGGTGTACAAAATTTGTGCATGGGAGGGGGGTTTCCCTCAGCCCAGCATGCACCCTCTCCAAATGGACATCCCTCTCACAATCTGAGACTTCTGGCTCCTAACTGCTCACCTGCCTGCCTACCTGATTGCCCCTAACTGCCTCTGCCGTAGGCCCCACCACCATGGCTTTTTCTGGAAGAAATTTGGACGTCCAGAAGATGGCAGGTCACCCATGTCTAATTAGCATATTACCCTTTTATTAGTATAAATTGATTATATAGGATAAGATTGCTTAAATGGCATGGGGGTGGGGAGAGATAAAGCATTTTTCAGCAGGAAGAGATGCTCTTCACAGATAAAAATACATAATCCCTATATCTGGACTGATAACCATCCATATGCACTATATGTATATATATCAGAGGTCCGGTGCTTGAATTCCTCCATGGGTGGGGTCTGGCCAGCCTGGCCAAGGGGAGGGACATGGGTAGTTGGCTGGCCTGCCTCTGGTCAAAGCCTTTTATTATATAAGATATACACTGAGTGGTCAGATTATTATGCTTTCAGAGATCATAATATTCTGGCCACTCACTGTACTGCCAAACTGGTCATTAAAAAACTGAAATGCTTTCTTACTCCTTACACCAAATAGCTGTTGCCCTTAAAACCCCTCCTCAACCCCACCTTAGGTTCTGCCTTAGCAGTTCACCCAGATTTGATTCTGATTGGTCAGTTTCTATGGCAGTCAGTGTCTTTGGGCCTATCTCAGGGCCTGATCCACAGCTTTCTCAGCAGCTGCTGATTCTTCTTTGCCTCTCTCTCTCTATGGGCTTTGCCAGTAGCTGCAGTGGCTATGGGTCAGGCCCTGCCTCTTTTTCCGGGCCTGATCCATAGCCACTGAGGCAGCAGTGAGGTCATTAGGCCTCGGCCCAGCCCCAGGCCAGAAGCTAAGGACCTTGCTGCACCCACCTTGCCCTGTGCTGCACCCCCTCTCCCACGCTACCCACCCATCCCCCGCCTCCCAGCTGGCCTGGTGACCAGTCAACCGTCTGATCATTTAGGATGTGACAGTCCCTAGCCTTTTATAATGTAGATAATAGATTGCAATATGATATTAGTATACTAAAGACATATATTCCCTTTGTGAAGCAAGCTTATTAAAATTTAAAGATATGACTTCAAAGATGGAGTTACTAAGAAGCAAACCACCACAGAGAGATTGGCGAAGGCTCCTCAAGGTTGGGTTACGTGCCCTTGCCCCACTGTTCACAGGCCAACAGTGCTTGCTTCCTTAGTAAAGCCACTCATCCTTTCATTGTTTATCTCATTTATTTTGGCATCTCTTACTCTTAAAAATTAATATTGCTATTTGAAATTTGTTTTCTTTCTTTCCTGACTTCTATGGCAATAATGTTTTGATGTTTTCTTCTTTATTAATTAATTTTCCTTTCATTATCACTGGTATCTGTTTCTCCTCAAAGCCCTCATCCTAGCTTTATCCACAGGGTTTATACCTTGATCTTCTGTCTCTACATTTCACCAGGTAATGTTTGTACCTTCATGGATGCAGCTGTTATGTCAATGTAAAGAGCTCTCAAATCAACATATCACCAACCTGGATCTTTGGCTATAGGTCCAAAACATATTTGCTGTAGAATAAAAATATCTACACTTGATTATCTATCTGCTAAATCAACTTCCTAAAACCTAACTCATCATCTCTAAGTAATTATCGTCCCATGCCTTCTCCTTTCTGACCTTGGTTCCACCACTCCTTGAGTAAAGCTAGAAGTTTTTATTATTGTCTAAAGTTTTTACATATGTCTCCTTTTTTCCCGATTGACACCCCCAAAACTAAAGATTTTTGAGTTCCTTCTCTTCATCCATAATAATGAGTATGCCAATATGGTCTACAATTCCTTTCTTTGCAAATTATCTTTTGCTTTCTATTTTCACTGCCACATCTGCCCTTCAGAACTGAGGGCACACCCAAACACAAATGTGAGAGGATGCTCTGATGAACTCCAGCTTCTTCTCCCAAGAGATTTGGTCCAATGAGAGTTAACCTGGGACAAGTGCATTTTATTTTTTTAATTTAATAAATATTTATTGTTCAGATTATTACAATTGTTCCTCTTTTCCCCCCCCATAGCTCTCCTCCACCTGGTTCCCATCCCACACTCTACCCTTACTTCCCCCCAACTGTCCTCATCCATAGGTCTACGATTTTTGTCCACTCTCTCCCTGCATACTCCTCACCCTTTTCCCCCTGAGAATTGTCAGTCCACTCCGTTTCTATGCCCCTGATTCTATTACATTCACCAGTTTATTCTGTTCATCACATTTTTTATTCACTTGATTTTTAGATTCACTTGTTGATAGACTTGTATTTATTGTTCATAATTTTTATCTTTACTTTTTTCTTCTTCTTCCTCTTCTTATTCTTTAATACCTTTATTCTTTAAAACCTTATATTCTTTAAAGGTATTCTTTAATACCTTTCAGCATTTCATATAATACTGGTTTAGTGGTGATGAACTCCTTTAGCTTTTTCTTATCTGTGAAGCTCTTTATATACCCTTCAATTCTGAATGATAGCTTTGCTGGGTAGAGTAATCTTGGATATAGCTTCTTGCTGTTCATCACTTTGAATATTTCTTGCCACTCTCATCTGGCCTGCATAGTTTCTGTTGACAAATTAGCTGACAATGGTATAAGTGCTCCCTTGTAGGTAATTAACTGGTTTTCTTTTGCTGCTTTTAATATTCTCTCTTTGTCTTTTGCTCTTGGTATTTTAATTGTGATGTGTCCTGGTGTAGTCCTCTTTGCATTCCTTTTGTTTGGGGTTCTGTGCACTTCCTGGATTTGTAAGTCTATTTCTTTCACCAGGTGGAGGAAGTTTTCAGTCATTATTTCTTCAAATAGATTTTCAGTATCCTGCTCTCTCTCTTTTAATGGCACCTCCATAATTTGGATCTTGGTACACTTGAGATTGTCCTAGAGCCTCCTTACAGTATCTTCAAATTGTCCCAGAGCCTCCTTACAGTATCTTCAAGTTTTTGGATTCTTTTTTTGCTTTTCCAGTTGAGTGTTTTTTGCTTCTTTGTATTTCAAATCTTTGACTTGATTCTTGCCTTCCTCTAGTCTACTGTTAGGTCTCTCTATAATTTTTTTTTTATTTCAGTCATTGTATGTTTAATTTCTAGTAGGTCCTTTTTCATATCCTCTTGGGTCTTGCTAAATTTATCACCCTTTTCTAGGAAATTCTTGAAAAACCTTATAACTGTGGTTTTGAACTCTATGTCCAGTCATTTGCTTTCCTCCATTTCTTTCATTTCTGATCTGTTTCTTTGTCTCAACATTTTTGCTGCTTCCCAGAGTTGGCAGATTAGCTTTGTGTCCTAGGTGTCCTACAGGGCCCAGTGGCTCAGCCTCCCCCAGTTACCTGAGGTGGACACTTTTTTTAAAAAATATATTTTATTGACTTTTTACAGAGAGGAAGGGAGAGGGATAGAAAGTTAGAAACATCGATGAAAGAGAGACATTGATCGGCCACCTCCTGCACGCCCCCCCACTGAGGATGCACCCACAACCAGTACACATGCCCTTGACTGGAATCGAACCCAGGACCCCTCAGTCCGCAGTCTGACACTCTATCCACTGAGCCAAACCGGTCTTGGCTGAGGTGGAAACTCTTGGTGCACCCCTTTGTGGACTGTGTGCACAGCTTTGTTGTAGTTATGTCTTGATTGTTGTTGGTATCACTGGGAGGAATTGACCTCCAGGCCAATTCGCTGTGAGGATCATCTGTATCTACGATGAGAGAACTTCTGCGCTGGAGACACCCTTATGAGATAAGACTTGCAAAATTGCAAAAGTTTCTGTGCCCAGCTTAGATTGGTTTGAGTCTCAAGGTGGAGCAGACAGCCTTGGCTTCCCATCAGCCCTGCCCTGTGAGGCCCTTGGGTTTCACTGTTTCTCGGTAATTACTGCAAGGACCTCTGAGAGAAAGCCGTCCTCGAGTTTCACCCACTGCCAGACAGTCCAGTTTCTCCTCGAATGAGTCTGAGTTTCCAGAAAGTTGCCTGGAAGTTTCAGTACAGTTGGGAGCTTCCATCTCCCTTCCACTTAAACTTAGTCTTAGTTTGCTTTCTCTTATCCTGACAGTCCAGATTCCCCCCAAATGGGTCTGGGTTCCCAGAGTCTCAGCTGGGACTGGAGTTCAGCACAGTTGGGAGCTTCAGTCTCCTTCCAGCTTGAGGAAGTCAGCCATTCACTCAGCCGCCCATGCACTCAGCCACCGTTCTCTCTGTCCAAGTGTCTTTGTACCTTAGCCTTTTGCAGCTCCTCTGAGTCTCAATGTGTTTTCCTCTTTCTTTCTAGTTGTAGAATTTCCACTCTGCCAGCTTTTCTATGGTTCTGGATGTTGTCCGTTTTGTCTTTTAGTTGCAGTTTTGATATTGTTGTGCAGGGCAGCAGTTTAGGTGTTTACCTATGCTGCCATCTTGGTTTCTCTCCACAAGTGCATTTATATGTTAAGTGACTGGAGACGACCAAAATCTTAGCTTTGCTCCAGACTTTAGAGGCCTAGTTTTCAGACTAGCCTCCCTGTGCTGTGCAGCCACACTACATTGCTATTTACTGCCCAGGCCTGGAATCCTGATTTCCTCCATTATGTTGTCACCTTCTAATTGCCAACTCAAGAGTGCCAGTGCCTTTTGGCTCCAATTGTGGTACTCTCTCCCATTCTGTTTACTCATGTAGTTAAGCACATAATAATTTAAAAAGATTTGAAATGTCCTAAGAGATATATACCAGAGAGAAACCCAGATAGTAGCAAAGGAAAACGCTGGCACTTGCTTCGTCCCACAACCACATCAAAATTACAACTAAAATACAGAACAACCATCATTCAGAACCACCTGAAATCTGGCTGAATGGAAGTCCTACAAATAGAGAATTAAAGAAGAAAGCACACTGAAACTGGTAGAATGGGTGAGGTGCAGAACGGGCTACTCTAACACACACATGTGGCATGCTTTTAATTGGGAGGGAGGGATATCTTGGATGAGGAGGATTCCCATGAGGAGCAAGACATCCCAGCCCAATACCAGGTTCCAAGCATGGCCACTTTGGTCTACAGCCAGAATCCCTGCCACCAGGATTCATGTCCCACTCTTCCAATTTATCCATTGGAAGAGTGGGACATAAATTTTCATTAACTAATTTCCTTCTTGCCTAGACACTCTACTGCAGTGGTTCTGAACATGTGGGTCGCGACCCCTTTGCGGGTCCATCGACCCCATCACAGGGGTCGCCTAAGACCATCAGAAAACACAGATATTTACATTATGATTCACAACAGTAGCAAAATTACTGTTAGGAAGTAGCAAAGAAAATAATTTTATGGTTGGGGGTCACCACAACATGAAAAACTGTATTAAAGGGTCCGGCATTAGGAAGGTTGAGAACCACTGCTCTAGTGCTTCTCTGTGGTTAGACCTTGACTAGGCAAACCAATCTTAAAAGTACTGAAGAGGAGAAAGGCAAAGGACAAAGAGGGGTAGACTGCAACAGGAGCAGTTGATTACGGTGAAAGTAAGAAGCAGGAGTTGATCTGCCTTGGTCGTCCAAGATCCAAAATAGTGCTTGCTGCATGTGGTACCTAAAAGATGTTAAAAATTTTAACAACTTTTTCCCCAAGGCCTCGTTTGTAAAGAACTGGATGTAAAAAGGTTTCCAAATGCAAGGAGCTGCCATCTGGCATTGAATTCGCTGTTTACAGTAATTTTTACTGATAAAAAATAGGATCATGCCCTGGCCAGGTGGCTCAGTTTATTAGTGTCATCTGAAACACCAAAAAGTTTTGGGTTTGATTCCTGTTCAGAGCACATACCTAGGTTGCGAGTTTGAGTCTTGTTTGGGCATATATGGGAGGCAATAGATGGATGTTTCTCATATCATTAGCTCTCCGTATCTCTTTCTCTATCTCTACCCCTTTCTTCTTCCACTTTCTAAACATATCCTTGGGTGAGGATTATGAGTAAAAGAAAAAATAGTGCCCTCGCTGGTTTAGCTCAGTGGATTAAGTGTGGACTTACCCAGGTTTGATTCTGGTAAAAGGCACATGTCTAGGTTGTGGGATCAGTCCCCAGTAGGGGGCATGCAGGAGGCAGCTGATCAGTGATTCCCATTCATCATTAATGTTTATCTCTCACTCGTCCTTTCCCTTCCTCTCTGAAAGCAATAAAAATAAGGATCATGTTTCATTTGCTGTATCTTGCCACAGGCACTTGGCACAGACAGAGTATTTTTCCTTATTGATTTGCAGATTGAGAGAATCCAGAATCGAATTCTCTGGCAGCACTACCAGACAAAGAAAAAAACCATGGATGACAAGAATGGCCATATACAAAATGAGAAGCTGCTCTTCCATGGGACAGATGCTGACTCCTTGCCACATGTCAATCAGCATGGCTTTAACCGCAGTTATGCAGGAAAGAATGGTAAGGAAGTAAGTCACGTGGCTGCTCCAAAGGAGGTGTCAGCCATGAGAAGCCAAGCTGGCTCAGGGATCCCATGGATTGCACTGTGTTCCACATGGCTCATGGCCAGGGTGCGCCAGGGTTTCAGGCCAGACTCACTAAGTTTCATCCCAAAGGGACTGAGTGGCCCTTTGAGGTAGAGGAATGATTTTTTAAAATTAAAACACAGAATTTTTTTAAGAGACTTTAGAGAGAACTGAACATTATATTAACATTATTTGACATATTTAGTTGATACATCAAATTATAGACAAATTGAAATTCTAAAAAATGTTGTTTTTCTTTTCACAGCTGTGGCATATGGAAAGGGAACCTACTTTGCTGTCCAGGCCCTTTATTCTGCCAATGATACTTACTCCAGACCAGACGCAAATGGGAAAAAGCATATGTATTATGTGCGCGTGCTTACTGGATTATACACACGTGGAAATCATTCATTACTTGAGCCTCCTCCAAAGAATCCTCAAAATCCTCTTGACCTATATGACACTGTCACAGATAATATGAGCAAACCAAATTTATTTGTGGTATTTTATGACTACCAGGCTTATCCAGAATACCTCATTACTTTTAAAAAGTAACATTTGGTATCCTTCACTAAAGACAATATTTATCTACACAAGCGATTTTCAACCTTTTTTCATTTCATGGCATACATAAACTAATAACTAATATTCTATGACAATACCAAAATTATATTTTTTGTTGATAAGACACACACACACACACACACACACACACACACACACACAAAACAAAACAAAAAACACACCCGGATAATTTTTGTGCATTCACACCGGTAACTACAGTATTGGCTATTGTCATTAAAAAATACATTTTTATTGATTTCAAAGAGGGAGGCAGAGGGGGAGTGACAGAGAGAGAAAGAGAGAGAGAAAGAGAGAGGGAGAGAGACGGGGAGAGAGAAAGAGGGAGTGGGAGAGAAACATCAATGATGAGAGAGAATCATTGATCAGACTACCTCTGTACACCCACATTGGGTATTGAACCTGCAACCTGGGCATGCGCTTCAACCAGGAATTGAACTACAGTGACCTCCTGGTTCATAGGTTGATGCTCAACAATTGAGCCACACCAGCTGGGTGGCTGTTGTCATTTTTTAACTTGACAATCTAAGGGAAATGAGGTCAGTGTCCCTGACTGGTCAGGTATTGTATGTATTGCAGCACCCCAGTTCAAAATTGATGATCTATACAATGTACAACACGTTTTAGATTTCTTTTTCTCTTAACCGCTTATTCTAAGATTAAAGGATCCTTGACAATGAAATCAGACTGTCTTCATAACTGCAGCGACCTTTTCTTGAAATCAATCGATTTGAGAATTTAATTTAGTTACAACTGTGTGTCCACAACCATAAACATCAAAGCTGTAGAAGAAAAGAACAGGTTTATATTTCTAAGAAGGGAAAGAAAACCTTAATCTTAAAAGCTGAGGGCACAGCTATGCAATTTCAACTGCCACTGAAGGGGACAGCAGTTACATGTCAGGATGCCATATTACTGTGGGGAGCACAACGTATTGAGTGAACTGTAGTCTTTCCTGGGGGAGAGATAGCGTCTCATTCAATTTATTTTAACCTTGGACTGAGGTCTGAAGTCCAGTGGATTTTCCAGATATGTTTCACAAACGAATTAAGAGTAAAAAGGTCGCTCTAGTCGGTTTAGCTCAATGGATAAAGCATCAGCCTGGGACCAAAGGGCCTTGGGTTTGATTCAAATCAAGGGCATGTACTTTGGTTGCACACTCCTCCTCAGCCCAGGCCCTGGTTGGGTGAGGATTAACAACAAAAACAAACAAACAAGTAAATAAAAGGACTGAAAAGATCTAGTCAGACTCCTATCCAAGTAGGAACCATTTCTTCTACATCCTTGACTTATTGTCATGTTGCCTTAACTTGAACAGATTCCGTGATGGGAAACTTGGTTTTTATGAGCCAGCCCATGACAAAGGGACTCCAGTTGGGGCTCTGGGACTGCAGTGCAGCTGGGTCCCGCACAGCCCAGGGCTGTGTGGTCTGCCTTGTTCTGTAGATGAATCGCGTCCCCTGGAGTTGTGCAGCACAGCAGGCCTGGCCCCAGTTGGTCTTTTCAATGTTGAATCCAAAAATGCCTTCTTATAACTTCTCACTGCACATTTTGTCCCAGTGGAAACAGTAGGCTAATGCCTGCTACATTTTTAGTGTGAAACCCTCTGTTATGTTAAAATGAAATGAATTCTACGATTATTAAATGGTATATTTTCTTTGGCAGCCTAGCTTTTGATGATTTAAATCAAATATGCACACCAAAGGAATGAAATATAATGCTCATTTGCTAACTCAGTATTTGTTGGATGGTAAAGGAAAGTTTCTTTTTTAACTTTTCCCTAGGAAAATTTCATGCTCAAACTCTGCTTATTGAGCTTTTAGGTTGTACCTGATAGTATAACAGATGCTTTCATATACTGTATTAATTTTATTCCCCGAAACAATCCTGTGAGATAAGAATTATATGCCCATTTTAAAGCTGAGGGAAACTGAGGCTCAGAGTGCAAGCAGCTTCTTTGCCTGAGGTCAGTCACCTAGGTAACAGCCCTCAGAGCCAGCAGAATCAGGTCCCTGTGTCATCAAGCCCTCTGTTTTTCTCATGACAGAACATGGCCTATAGATGAATGTTACTAATCCAGGAACATCTCAGCTAATCTGCGAACCGCTTTTATATTTCCTTCTGGCTCTGGTTTCTATCCTAGTTTTCATTTGAAGCTCTGTGGGCTGAGTTCAGAGCTGATGCTAGGCAAAGCCTATGCAGATGGTGCACTCTAGCACCAGGGGGCGCCCTTCCCTGGCTACTGGGAAAAGCACCTGCACTTCAAGCAGAGGTAGGTGGTTGAGAGGGCCACAGTGGCTGCTTCATTAACATAGACATCTTGATATTTCTCTTGCTGTTCTCTGTTTTGTAAGGGGATTGGGCATGAATATAAGAAATAAAAAAGGAAAGGACCGCTCTCTATTGCTGTTCCTCCAATGGTTTGGTTAATTTAGGACTAGGCTGACTATCAGCATGTATTGAATCAAGGTTTAATGATCCAGTCAGTAAATGTTAAGTTATCCCCAATCAAGATAAATATGCCACTTATCTGCTTTTTGAATAAAAGATTTGGAAAATGTCATTTGGTGGTGAACATTTTTTATCCACAAGGGCAAATACAGGAGAACTTGATTATGAACACAGGCCACTGCTGAGAAATACCAGAGTTAAATATGACAGCATCAAAGGATCCTCAGAGTAGTAATACTATTCGGCTGAGCCCTGTAAGAGTGGCTAAATTAGTCCCAAGTACCAAAAGGTTTCAGGTTTGATTCCCAGTAAGGGCACACATTGAGATTGTGGGTTCAGTTCCTGATCAAGGTGCATATAGGATGCAACCAATCGATGTTTTACTTTCACATCAATGTTTCTCTCTCCCCTCCTCTCTCTCTAAAATAATTAATTAATTAATTAATTAATATCAATAAAAAGCATATCCTCAGTTGAGGATTAAAACAAAAATAGTCTCTCTTTATAAAATAAATTGACACTTTCCTGTCTCTGTATCTATCTTTTTGTTCATCAGTTTATAATATCCTATATTATCCATAAATCAGTGAGATCATGTGCTAATTGAGCATAGTGGTTTAGGTCAATATCTGGATTCTCTATCCTATTCCATTGATCTATGTGTCTGTACTTGTGCCAATACCAGACTGTTTTCAGAAGAGTAGCTTTGTAATACAGATCTGGTATTGAGATCCCACCTATTTTATTCTTCTTTCTCAGGATTGCTTTGGCTATTCTGGGTCTTTTTTTATTCCAGATGAATTTTTGGATAGTTCTTTCTAGGTCTGTGAAATATGCCTTTGGTATTTTAATGCGGAGTGCATTCAATCTATAGATTGCTTTGGATAGTATAGACATTTTAATGATGTTGATTCTCCCAATCTATGAGCATGTTATGCTCTTCCCTCTGTTTACATCTTCCTCTATCTCTTTTATTAGTGTCCTTTAAATTTCCACATATAGGTCTTTTACCTCCTTAATTAAGTTTATTCCTAGGTATCTTAATTTTTTTTTGGTGAGATTGTAAATGGGATTGCTGTTTTATTCTCTGTTTCTGTAAGTTCACTATTTGTGTATAGGAATGCCATAGATTTCTTGGCCTTAATTTTGCATCCTGCTACATTGTCGAATTCATTTATTAAGTCTATTAGTTTTTTGATGAAGTCTTTTGGTTATTTTATGTACAATATCATGTCATTTACAAATAAGGACAACTTTACTTCTTCTTTTCTAATTTGGATGCCTTTTATTTCTTCTTGTTTAATTGCAATGGATAATACTTCCAATACTATGTTAAACAGGAGTGGTGAGAGTGGGCATCCCTGTCTTTTCCTGTTCTTAGGGGAAATGGTTTTAGTTGTTGCTCATTAAATATGATGTTAGCTGTGGGTTTACCATATATAACTTTTATTATGTTGAGGTATGACCCTTCTATTCCCACCTTGTGGAGAGTTTTTATCAAGAAACATTGCTGGATTTTGTCAAATGCTTTTTCTGCATCAATTGATATATTTTTATCTCTCAATTTGTTTATGTGATGTATTATGTTTATTCATTTGCAGATATTGTACCATCCTTTCATCCCTGGTATAAATCCTGCTAGATCATGGAGTATGATCTTTCTGATGTACTGCTGGATCTGATTTTCTAGAACTTTGTTGAGGATTTTGGCATCTATGTTCATGAGGGATATTGGCCTGTAATTCCCTTTCATTGTGTTTTCTTTATATAATATTGGTATTAGGTTGATGCTGACTTCATAGAAGGAGCTTGGAAGTGTTCCTTCTTGAGTTTTTTGAAATAATCTGAGGAGTATAATTCTTCCTTGAATGTTTGATAAAACTCCCCTGTAAGGCTGTCTGGCCCCAGGCTTTTGTTTGCTGGAAGCTTTTTGATGACTGCTTCAATTTCTTCCATAGTTATTTGCCTACTGAGATGTTTAGATTCTTCCTGATTGAGTTTTAGAAGGTTGTATTTTTCTAGGATTATATTCATTTTCTTTAGGTTATCTAGTTTGTTGGAATAGAGTTGTTCATAGTATTTTTAAACAATCCTTTGTATTTTAGTGGGGTCTGTTGTTATTTCACCCCTTTCATTTCTGATTTTGTTTATTTGAATCCTCTCTCTTTGCTTCTTGGTGAGCCTGGCTAGAGGTTCGTCAATCTTTTTTATTCTTTCAAAGAACCAGCTCTTGGTTTTGTTGATCTTTTGTATTGTTTCTTTTGTCTCAATGTTGTTTATCTCCACTCTAATCTTTATTATCTCCTTCCTTCTGCTCACTCTGGGATTTTCTTGTTCTCTTTCTAATTCTTTGAGTTGTAGCATTACATGATTTACCACCATTTTTTCTTATTTTTTTGAGGTAGGTCTATAGAGCTATATACTTTCCTCTCAGGACTGCTTTCATTGTATCCCATCAGTTTTGGATTGTTGTGTTTTATTGTTATTAGTTTCCAGAATGTTTTTAATTTCTTCTTTAATCTTATTGGTAACCCAATCAATATTTAATAACATGCTATTCAACTTCCAAGTGTTTGAGTATTTTGTATTGTTTTTATTGTAGTTTATTTCTAATATTATGCCATGGTGGTCTGAAAAGGTGCTTGGTATGATTTCAATCTTCTTGAATTTGGGCAGACTTTGCTTGTGACCCAGTATGTGGTCTATCTTTGAAAATGTCCCATGTGCACTTGAGAAGAATGTATATTTTGCAGCTTTGGGGTGAAATGTTCTGAAGATGTCAGTTAAGTCCATCTGATCTAGTGAGTCATTTAGGATTGTTGTTTGTTTGCTGATTTTTTGTTTAGAGGATTTATCCAGTGATGTAAGTGGTGTATTAAAGTCCCCTCCTATGATTGTATTGTTGTCTATCTCTCTCTTTTTATCTTCTGAGATATTTTATATATTTGAGTACTACTTCATTGGGTGTATATATGTTTTCCAGGGTTATGTCAATCCCTTTAGTATTATGAAGTGGTCTTCCTTATCTCTTCTTATGGCCTTCACTTTGAGGTCTATTTTGTCAGATATAAGTATTGCTACCTCATTTTTTTTTTCATTTCTACTTGCCTGAAAGATATCTTATTTTCCGGCATATAAGATGACTGGTTGTATAAGATAACTTTTCCAGTTAAAATATAGAGTTTGGGATATACCTGCCCTATAAGACATGATAAAAAGTTGTGATATATTCATACAAGGAACACTACACCAAAAACAAATTTAAAAAAAAGAGGACCCTCGACTTTTGAGAAGATTTTCCTGGGTTAAAAAGTCATTTTATACACTGGAAAATACAGTATTTTTCCATCGCTTCACTCTAGTCTGTGTGAGTTTCTTGTTCTGAGGTGGGTCTCTTGTAGACAGTGTATATATGGGTCTTTTATTTCTACCCATTCAGGCACTCAAAGTCTTTTGATTGAGCATTTAGACCATTTACATTTAAAATTATTGTTGAAAGTTACTTGTTTGTAGCCATTTTTATTTTTTGAGGTTGTGTTCCTTCTTACCTTTTTGTTTATTCTTTTTATAGCATTCTCTTTAGCATTTCTTGCATTGCTGGTTTGGTAGTGATAAACTCCCTTAGCCTTTCTTTGTCTGTGAAGCTCCTGATTTCCCCTTCAATTTTGATTGATAGTCTTGCTCGGTAGAGTATTTTTGGATTGAGTTCCTTGATTTGCATCACTTTGTATATCTCCTTCCATTCTCTTCTAGCTTGATGTGTTTCTGTGGAGAAATCATTTGATAATCTGATGGGGGATCCTTTGTAGGTAATTATCTCTCTCTTGCAGCTTATAAGATTCTCTCTTTGTTGATAACATTTGCCATTGTAATTATGGTGTGCCTTGCTGTGGGTCTTTTGGGATTCATCTTGCTTGGGACTCTGTACTTGAGTAATTTTTTTCATCCCCACATCAGGGAAGTTTTCTGTCATTATTTCTTCAAATAAATTTTCTAAGCCTTGCTGCTCTTCTTGTCCTTCTGGCAGCCCTATTATATGTAAGTTATTATTATTATTATTATTATTATTATTATTATTATTATTGCAGTGTCCCAAAGCTCCCTTGGGCTCTCCAGCTTTTTAATTTTTTTCTCTGGTTGCTGTTCAGATTGGGCTTGATTTTGTATCTGATCTTCTAACTCACTAATTTGTTCCTCTGTTTCTTCTAGTCTACTGTTGAAGCCTTCCATGGTGTTTTGATTGTAGCTATATCATTTTTCATTTCTTCCTGATTTTTGCATAGGTTGTTGATTTTCTTGTCCATTTGGTGTATGAAGTGCATGACCATTACTCTGAATTCTTTTTCTGTCATGTTGCTTGCTTCTGTTTTACTTATTTCCTTACTTGGCAATTCCTCCTTTCCTTCCTCTGGGGATTGCTTCATTGTCTCCCCATTCTGACTATCACCAGAAGGTTCAGATGTCAAGTTGCAGGGGACTGGATCATGTACAGTGAGAGTTTTGCACCTTCCAAGTATCACTGAAGAGATCTGATACCAAGACATGCGGTGGCTGTAGGTTGGTGGGAATCATGCTTGCCCTGGGTCAGAGTCACAGGGGCTTAGTATGGCCTCATGTGTGCACCTAGAATCAGGGACCCTGCCTACACCACATTGAAACAGAGAACCCACTGGCATGTGCCAAAAATCAATGTCCCCTATTGCATGTCAGGAGTCAGAGGCACCCTGTGTCCATGAGGAGAATAGAGTATCAGAATCTCTGTTTCTTGGTGTTACCTCACACTGAGAATCAGGTCCCTGAGTGCACATGTGCCACGAATTGAAGTTACTGGCTCTTAGTGTGAATGTACTAGGAATCAGGGATCTCAGGCACACAAAATGAGGAATGGAGTCTAGTCACTTGTGGTCAATGCTGCTGCCCCTTGTGTAGAGATTCACTCCCGATCTGCCTGAGAGACTGGGTTGCTCAGTCGCACTGTGTTGGCAGGAGGTCCACTTCTGCCCTGCTGTAAATAGCCTTCTGTGTGCACATGCCCTGAATTAAAGTCAGGTGGCACTGCCCCTTAGTGTGGGTATGGGGTCTGGTCATGCAGGTGTGCACTGTGAAAAACAGACTCCCTGTTTCCATGTACCCAGGCTCAAATTCAATGCTGCCTTCCTGTGTGGGGACAGGCTTTGGTCATGGGGAACAAACTCTCCGAGATCAAACATCCAGGTTTAAATTCACCGAAGCCTCTCTGCTAAGGTGCAGGGTCTGGTCATGGGAAACAAACTGCCCAGGTTTGCACCCCTAAGCTCAAATTCAGTGCTGTCTCCCTGTGTGGGCGTAGGATTTGGTCACAGAAAACTATCTCCCTAAGTTCGTGCACCTATACTCAAATTCAGGACTGCCTTCCTGCCTGGGCATGGAGAAGAGTCAAGGGAAACCAATTCCCCGAGTTCACAAGTCCAGGCTCAAGTTCAGCACTATCTCACTGCCCTGCATGGAAAGCCACCTCCCTAAGGATAAGCAGATAGGCTTGAATTCCACTCAGTCTCTGCCTGAACGTGGAGATGAGTCATGGGAAACAAATTCCCCAAGTTTGCAAGTAGGGGCTCAAGTTCAGCGCTGTCTCCCTGCCCTGCATGGGCGCGAGATCTTGTCCCAGAATACCACCTCCCTACTGATGAGCAACTAGGCTTGAATTCTGCTGAGTCTCCCTGCCTGGGCGCCAAGACTAGTCGCAGGAAACAATCTTCCCATGTCTGACACCAAGGTTCAAAGTCAGGCAGAGTCACCACTTCTTTGTGTGGGCAGAAAGCCTTATTATGTGGCTGGGGTTTGGTAGTTTCCATATCACTGCCATGGGGTTGGTGGGGCAGGGGGAATAGCTTTGTGACTCACAGAAATCTGTGGGCAGGTGCCTGGAGTCCTAGTGTCCCTGGGTCTGCAGCTGTAGTGGAAGATCTTCTATCAGAGAGGCTGTAAGAGTCCTGGTTTGCTTCTGAGACCAGACTGGGTGGTGGTGAGGCTAGGATCCTAGTCTCAAGCAGTTCTGTTCTTCAAGATGATGTGGTCTCTGTGCTGCCAGTGTCTTCCCCGGAGTGGTGGCAGCAGCTGTGGGGTTTTGCTGTCTAAGACTGCCTGGAATGGCAGCCCCCTGGAGGAATTGCAGGATCTAACTGTCCCTATTTCACTCTCACACACACCCACACGTACACACACACTTCTATTGCTCCCTCACTCTCTCACACACTCTCCCTCCCTATCTTCCTGCCTGTTGCCATCTTGCCTCCTCTATAAACCCACTTTTGACTCACTCATAAATAGAGTTTCAGTTTCCCTTTGGTTTTATTTCTTGAAAATGATGGTGTGAAGAAAAAGAAAAACTGTTTGCCCAATTCTGGTTGAGAAGAGGATGTTGATTTTACTTGTGATTTGGGGTGAGACACCTTGTGGGGAATCAGTCACTGCTGTGTGGCCAAGAACTATGGCTTGACCTTCTGGGCCCTCCCCATTTCCTGGACTGTGGACCAAGCTGCTTTGAACTGGATGATGAGCACCACTTGCAGGTAGAAACCTGGAAGAAATATCTGACCACAGTTCAGCATTAGTATGGATCAGAACAAAAGCCCAGTGAACTCTCTTTGGCCCATCTCTGAAATTTAGTTTCTTTTTGATTAGAGGACAATATGTCAGGCCCAGTCCTGCAGGGGAAAGCAGCCTTAATTTTGGCAGAATCTGAGAGACCTCACTACCTCCTTTGCAGAGGAAACAGAATCCACCAGGGAAGGACTTCCATACCTTCCATCAACAGTCATTCAGAATTCCCCACTTCTCTACTCCATCTCCACCTGTTCCTGATGTGTGGGAAAAGTGTCCCCTTCCTCAGGTTACTACTGCCTACAGGATTCCATCCCACCTTCTCCCACAACCTGTATCTTCAACCTTCCCTTCACTTTTTTCTACCAATATTTAGATGTGCCTAAGACTCTTCCATCTTAAAAATATTTTAAAAGCCAGAAAAAAAAAAATAACAACTGCCTGATCTTATAACCCCATAACCTGCTGCCTAACATATTTTTCCCTTCAGTCACATTTCTGGAAGAGCTGACTTTGCTTGTCTCCAGTTGCTTCCCTTCCTTTCCCCAAACCAGGGGCACTTCTCTCTCCTGCTCTGACTAGGAGACAGTGCTTGCCAGGTCCTCAGCAGTCCAAGAGACACTTCTCTGACCCTAATACACTGATAGCATTTGAAGGATAATCGCTCCCCCTCAATGGAAACATTCTTTTCTTATGGGCCAAGGATACACACATTCCTAGCTTTTCTTCCATCTATCTGGCTTCCTCTGGATGTTCCTACCTGGTAAATGTATGATCTAGCCCACTGATTTTCAACCATTTTCATCTCATGGCACACATGAACCAATCACTAAAATTCTGTGGCACACCACCCAAAAATACATTTTTTGGCAATCTGACCAAAAAATAGGTCTAATTTTGGGATTCATTCACACTAGATATCTATCCTTGTGTTGGCTGTTGTCATATTTTTACTTGATAATTTAAGAGAAGTCAATGGCCCTGACTAAATACTCAGGTATTGCATGTTTTAAAAATTCTGTGCAATACCGGTTGATAATCACTGATCCAGTCAGTGGCTCATGCCATCTATCATCCACATCCTTCATCCAGTCCTGCAGCTGTGCCTTCTGCATGGATTTGGAATCTTACCTTTTCTCAGAAGGTCCTCTTCTGCCAGCACCCTGGTCTCTGCCACTGCCATCTCTCACCTGGGACAATACAGTAGCTGCTTGGAGGTCTCCCTGCCTCTTCTCTAGCTGCCACACAACAGCCAGTGATTCTGTGCATGTAAACACAATGGCATGCCCTCTTCTCAAACCCCCAAGGTTATCCCCCATCATCCTTAGGCCTCAGGATACCTCTCATCTCCCATAAGCCCTCCCTGAGCCCCTCCTAATCTGTTCCATTCGGTGAACTCCTATGTATTCCTCCCAAGAGCACTCATTCCGCTGTGTCCTAACTCCTCTGCCCACAGCTTCCTGAGCTCAGAGAGGGCAGGAACTGTGTCCATCTGTTGAATCCATCCCAAGTGCATGGCACCTTGTAAATATTACGTTAAAAACCTGTGGTTGTACTTTCCTCCCCTCCCGCCTCCCATTTCTAGACATAAAAATATTAGCAGATCAGGGAACAAAGTGCAAAGGAAGGAAAATGAGGTAAAGTTCAGATAGTTAATTGATTGTTGAAAGTTCCCAAATGGACCGAAAATATTCTAAAGATCCACCTTTTGATGAGCCAGTTTATTTCCTTGTCAAATGTCCTGTTGGGGCAAAAATAAAACTGCAAGAAATCTGGTGAAACAAGGCTGTTGATTTCACCTGTGGCTTATGTGTGTGGCAATTAAGCCCTGAGTTTAGAGACCCCTGTACACCCAAATACCTGGATGGCCTTGCCCTGGGCTCCAGAGCAAAGTGAAGATTTTGAGGGGGTGACTCATCAAATCTGGGGCTCTGTTTACAGCCAAAGGCAGTAACCTAAGGGCAGGGAGGAGTCTCCCGTTTCTTCCGCCCCCCTTTCCCCTCCCTCCCCCACGCACACCCACCCACCCACACACACACAAAAGCGAAAGAGGCAAAGTTAACTGCTTTGAGCTGGGGTAGGACTAGCAGTCTCGCCCTGAAAAGGGCTGAGGATGGCAGCGCCCGGCTACTTCCCGCTGCTGGTTGAGGGGTCCTGGGGTTCCGATCCCCCGAAGAACTTGACCACCAAGTTGCAGTTGTACTTCCAGAGCCAGAAGAGATCGGGAGGCGGGGAGTGTGAGGTCCGACAGGAACCCGGCAGCCCGGCCCGCTTCCTGGTGCTCTTCCACCCGCAGGACGGTGAGGGGCGCCCGGGCCGAGGTGTGGGGGTGGGGGTGGGAGGAGACCATCGGCTCTTCCTGCGGGGACACTTGGACTGGGGCGCGCGGCGGGACCGGCTGCAGCAGCAGCAGCAGCAGCAGCAGCAGCAGGTGGGGGCGGGCGGGCTGCAGAATGGACCCGCAATGCGCGGGTCGCTGCGGTTCCTCTGCCCCGCGCTTCTAGGAACTCGGCGGAGCTGCCTCTGCCTGGAGGTGGCAGGTGCGGCAGAACCGCGCCAGGCAGAACCCAAGGCGCTGAGAGCCCGGGCGCCCGCCTCCCTTTACAAGGCTACATGGTGCGTCAATGGATTAATACACAGGGGCTAAAGGCAGGGCTGCATCTCTTGGGCGGTTGGTCTTCTGCCTCTTAAGGCAGCAGCTCCAGAACTCCCGAGGTTGATGGGAACAGGGTTTTAAGGGAAGAGAAAGTTTCCCGGGATAAACAGCCCAAATATACGTTAGGGAGATACATTTGGTTGGAAATAGGTACGTTGGTTTCTATTGGGAAGAGACCATGGAAATCAGACCTTTGAAGAGATCCCGCAGTTCTTCTGAGTGAGGACAAGTGAGTCCTTAACAATGAAAGTCAGTGTGGGGATGGAAGGGACATATTTGTGTGCTCTTCTGGATTTGGTGATGGATCCTATGGGAATGGGCAGTGCTCCATTTGAGAGGGAGGGAGAGGGAGAACACCTCTTCCTCCTGTTAATTTTTAGCTGGGGTTTGGGGGGGGGGTGTGGGGAGAAGGGGCTAAGCAATGGGAGGAGTCATAAGATTTCCCCATGGGTCATGCAGCTTCCCAGTGGTTCTGGGGTCACCTGGGGAGGGGCAGAGGCCTGCTGAAAATCACATTGCCTGCCCTGGGTGAAACAGAGGGTTACCAGAGGGAGCTGGCAGCTTGCTCCTGATCACCTCTGTCTTTGTTAGAAGTTCCCTGGTACCTGTCCCTGGGTTTCAGGCTGGTCCTCAGACTGGGTTGAAGGAGGTTGAGAATTTTGAGCTTTTGAGGGGGAAGTTTTTCCCTCACAGGCAGTTAAGCAGCTGAGTTCGCTCCTCACACTTGCTTTTGCTATTTAAGAAAAGGGGAGGCTCTGGCGGTTGTGTTCAGTGGTTAGAGCATCGGTTGTTGCACCAAAGGATTGCAGATTAATCCGTGTGGATGTGTCTCTCTCACATCAAAGTTTCTTTCTTTCTTTCTTTCTCTCTCTCTCTCTCTCTTTTCCACTCTCTCTAAAAATCCATGAAGAAATATCCTCTGGCGAGGATTAACAACAACCACAACACACACACACACACACACACACACACACACAAGGGAAGAAAAGAAAAGAAAGAGGAGGACAAATACCAAACATCTATTTGCTTAGGACACCCACTATGTTCTTTAGGGGGAAGCAGGTGACCAGACACTCCCAGAGCTTACACTTTTTCCATTGGAATATCACAGGAGAGGATGTGGACAAGCCCTAGTCCCGCTTTCCTTCCCTGGATTTGAGAAGCCTTTGGGCCAGAGGAGAGGCAAGGAGGCTTACAAGGCCATGAGAGCAATTGGAAAGCTGTAGGAAAGAGGAAACCCAGAGAGGAAAGGGGTACACAGATTGTGTGAAAGAAGTGAGGCGGGCAGGGGTCAGGAGACAGGAGACCTGCTTGGCTCAGAGTTTTACTGAAACAAGGTACAAAGTTTTCCAAGAATTACTTTCACCAAGGAAGGCACAGAAAGGCAGCTGTATGATGTGAGTCATTTCCTCAAGGATGTTACCACTCTGATTCCAACTGTTAGCATCACCATGGTTCTGGCCCTTAGCAAAGCTTCTTTTTTCTTTAGCATCTCATTAACCCTCAGCAGGTTCAACAGACACAGCCCAGCTCTGTCCTAGGACTCAGGAGCCCTGAGTGTGGGTGGGTGAGAGGGCATCAGCACCTTGAACCAGCACCCTTGGTGACTCTGATGCACTAAAGTGTCAGAATGCTGGTTGTTGGTGTCCCTGGATGAACAAAATGGGAGCCCATAATAGGAAATACACACAGCATGAAAATACAACCAGTGCAAATATAATTCTGTGATGATAACATCATTCTGTTCTATCCCTCAAAGTAGAACCAATTTCAGTCTCTTGCCAGGCTTCTTCCTTCACAGGACCTCCTACCTTCACCCACAGGCCGCCCCAATGGCACAGACATCTCATAATCCCTGCAACTGATGACCTTTTATGGTCAAAGTTCTTGGGGAGTGGTTTCCTCTCAGAAGACAGCCTTCTCAGTCAGTTTCGGTTTCCTATCAGAAGACAGCCTTCTCAGCAGCAAGTTGCCCAGAAATTGCTAACAATGAATGACCACCCTGGCAGTCCTAGGGCAGGAGATCTTGTCTTTACAGTGAGACCCATCCCTCCACACCAGGAAGTGGCCACAGCAGGTGCAGGTTCGTCATGTAACACGACTTTAGTCATATAATTCACATAATCAGCCTGAGCCCACCAGCATTTCTCCGTGGAATTACAGTAGAGTACCCTGGAACTATTGAGAAGCTGCATCTTACTTTTATATAGTTCATTGAATTTCTGAAAAGATAAGTGTAAATTGACTTGGAAGATTTTTGGATGAGTACATTTATTTATCATCCTGTCTGGTCATAATTTGGCTCCTGATTATTGTCAGTCTCTTTGGGGTAAGGAAACCCATTAATAAAAGCAAATGTGGATGGTTTGAGATTAGTGCAGAAAGGACACAGTTCACATAAGTCAGAGTGGTTGGACATCAGAGATTCAGCCTTATTCCTCCCAGATTCACCTTTTCCTTGTTGGGGAGCACTTACTGATCTTGCTGCCATCTGCCCTCTTGATGTAGTGGTGCCCATGCATATTGCACACTGAATAGGAGTACATATTTATTTATCTTTAAATTACTCTTAATTGATTGCAGAGAAGAAGGAAGGGAGGGAGAGATAGAAATATTAACAATTATTTGGTTGCCTCTTGCATGCCTCCTATGTGGGATAGAGTCTGAAACCTGGTCACGTGCTCTGTCCGGGAATCGAACTGTGACCTCTTGGTTCATAAGTCAAAGCTCAAGCACTGAGCCCAGCAACTGAGCCAGGCTGGCATTTTTATTTTATTATATTAGTTTAATTTATTCTCACCCTGGATATTTTTTTCCATTGATTGAAAGGGATAGGAGAGAGAGAGAGAGAGAGAGAGAGAGAGAGAGAGAGAGAGAGAGGCGCTGATATGAGAGAGACATATCAGTTGGTTTTCTCCTGCACTCGACCTGATTCGGGCCAGGAGATGGAACCTGCATCCCACGTATGGGCCCTTTACTGGGAACCAAACCTCTGGCCCTTCCATGGGAGAGTCAACATTCTTACCATCGAATAAAACCAGCCAGGGCCAGTCTGGCACATTTAAATGTGTGACTTTACTGAACGTCGACCTGCGGACCTAAGAGTCCTGGGTTCGATTCTAGTCAAGGGCATGTACTTGGTTGCGGGCACATCCCCAGTGGGGGGTGTGCAGGAGGCGGCTGATTGATGTCTCTCATCGATGTTTCTGACTCTCTATCTCTCTCCCTTCCTCTCTGTAAAATATCAATAATATATATTTTAAAAAATAATAAATAAATAAATAAATAAATAAATAAATAAATAAATGCATGGCCTTAGCTGGTCCTGGGTTCAATCAATTATGTTCAAGGGCACATTCCCCGGGGTTGTGGGCTCTATCCCCAATAGGGAACATGCAGGAGGCAGCCAATCATTGATTCTCTTTCATCATTGATGTTTCTATCTCTCTATCTCTCTCCCTCTCCCTTCCTCTCTGATATCAATAAAAAAATAAACAAATAAATGCCCAGATAGGTCTCTACCAAAGTCTAGGGAATAATAAAAGGAAAGTATCACAGAGGTCCATGGACAACCTGACTTACAAAACATAGCTTTCTCTCTGGCACCTTCCTCTTATTTAGCCCTTATTCAAGCTTAGGGTAGCCTCTTAGGAATCGCGGTGAAGATATCTTTCCTCCCATAAAGAGTGAAATTTGTGTCTTATATTATTTCTGGGGATCTGTTTCATTCTATTGACATCCTGTCCTGCCATGGATGGTTGAGGTGGGAAAGCTATGTAAGCCCCTCTTTTTGAAAGAGTCCTATCTATATCCTTGGCCTCATCAGGTCAACCATATCAGAATGCAACATGGTAACCCAACATTCATGGCAGGACTGCAACTGTGAACAGTAGTGAACTCTCAAAGGTTCCCCTTCACCCTGACATTTTTGTACCATCTGACTATGTCGACCACATCTCCTTATCTAAACTCACTCCCTATTCTCCAGTCTGAGATACACTAACTTTGTCTTTCTTTCTCTGCCTGCCTCTTCTTATAATTTACATTAGTATACCTCTTGTGGGTGTTACAAAATTCATTCACAGACCACTGATTTGAGTGAGAAAACAGATTTAAGAAGTTCAGATCGTTTCTCAATGTCACTCATCTAGAGTTGGAGTTCTAATGCAGGTTTTTTTGAATGCTTATGTTCACTGTTCAGTATTTTTCACTACAGCCCAGCTGCCTGATCTACTATTTTTTTTAAAAAAATCTTTCCATCCATTTTTTCCTTTTTCTTTTTCTATCAGATGTGAGGCTTTTATCTTCACAAGTTAAAGTATTGATTGAAAAACTTTTTAACTAGGCCCCTGGCCATTCTGCTCCTGGTTAACGGAGTCACCTTCCTAAAACATGGCTTTTATTATGCCATGTCCCAGCACCCAAGCTTCACTGGTCATCATGATGGATGCTTTCATTATTTTATTTACTGTACAATAAATATTGTTCCTTTTCTGAGTGCCCACTGAGCATCAGGCACTATACTAAGTTCTTTATGTTTCTTCAATTTAATCCATGTAACACCCATATAAAACAATCTTTATTAATTGCTTATTATACAAGAAGACAGAGGTTTTGGGAATATTTAGGTTAAGAAAATAAGTTTAAAGACAGAATTCAAATCCATGTAGGCTTGCAAAACCCTCTCCCCCTTTTTCTTTCTTTTACCATGTAAGGTCTCTTTTAGAGAAATGACTGAGTAATTGATTGATGATGACAAAGGCTTTGGAAATATGGAATAATTTTGTGAATAAAGATTACTTGATGTAATCCTTCTCCTCCTCCATATTTCTCAGTTCGGCAGAATGTTCTGGAGAGAGAGAACCACGAGTTAGCATGGCCAGGAAAAGGAACATTTAAGTTAACGGTCAAGTTGCCTCCAGCCCCAAATGAAGTCCATGATGCCTCTCAGGAGAAAATTCCAGCAAATGTAAGTAAAAGACCTAGGAAGTCGGCTGTTCTCCCAAGATAAGTGGGATGGGACGCACAATGAGGAACACCTAGTGGAACAAAAAATATAAATCAAACTGCAGTGAGAAATGCAACTTATAGATGTGGTGGGATTGGTATGGAATAATGATAGAGGTGGTACTTTTTCTTCGATATTAAACACTTTTGGAAAAGTCAAGATTTGGGGGTTATAATAAGGATGGTTTGAGACATAAAATTTTGGGTTGCTCTTAATCTAGAACTTGCTGTATTTGTTTTACTTTTACATTGTTTTGAGGAGATAGCAATCCATACTGCATGTAAAATATTTCCTAAAATGGTCTAGTAGTAGTATCTACCTTGTTGGTTTGTTGTGAGGGTTGGATGAGACAACCTGTGTAAAGCAAATGGTACAGTGTTCATGGGAAAGACTCAATACATGCTAAATGGGGTTAAAGATGTAGATCTTACTCCATGCCCCGGACACTTGGCATTCATTGTTATGAATAAGTGGAGGTGCAACTACACCTGGGGGATATTCAAAAGCATTATTGCTTGAGTTTTTCACTATTGTGTCTATTGACCCTGTATCTCTAGGTTGGTCTCAGGCACATTTTCTTAATATAAAGAAATTTACATTATTGGCAACCTATTAATGCTACTTTATTGTTTGAATTTCAGGAATGCAAGACCAAAGAACACGGCAAAGAACCAGGTAAGGTCTCAATTGAGATGACTGGCCATCACGAGGCAGTTTTGCTTTGATTAAAGAGGCGCTTGCAGACATCATCCTTATCTTCTTTACTTCACGAGGCAGGTTTTTCTCAGCTTGGCAATGGCTTGGGATGCATCCTTTTTATACAGTACTTGCAGCCACTTGAGCTCTAAGGGCTCAGGTCAGAAGGATGGGAACAGCTCTTTCTCTGGGGACTGGGAGACACCTTGCAATTGAGGGAGGGCTAAGAAGTGACTGGAGGAAGGTGATGAAGTGATCTTTAGAGCCCCTGTGTCCAAATTGCTCTCCAGAAGCAAGTACATGACGTATCAGTGGGTGCTGTGTGTGGCTAAGTCAGTTTCTGAGCACTGGGTGTGGAAAGTGCTGTCCTCAGGAGCCGCTGCAGGACGGTGTGGGTCCTCCGTGGATGAAAGCTTCTGATGCTGGGTGCAGGATGTGGGTGCAGGATTGGGAATGCAACCCTCCAGAGCAGCAGCAGCCTTCTCATCCCATCTGCTGTAAGATAGAGCCTGACACTTAGTGGCTGTTGTGGAGTCTGTTGCTTAATTAGTGTCTGGGTGTTAGCCTGTAGCACCTGACATTTACTAAAAAAAGCAGCTAGTTTTCTGGTGTTATAAAGGGGAGGAAATGGTGAAATGTGTTAAATGGCTGAGCAAGAGAGGTAAAGTGATACATATTCATATCTAAGGGAAAAGAAAATTCCTACAAATGCATAAATATTTTCTTCTAAGGTAGAAATTATCTTGAGAACATATTTCAATTTTTGCAACTTTCTCCTTTAGAAAATGGCACTAGGATGAGAACTTACAGTCACTGTCAGGGCTCTTGGGGCCATTGTCAGAACTATAGAATTTCATTGGAATGGTGAGCAAAGTGAGGATGGAGCAGGGTTGCCTATTAGGTTCCTTATGTATGGGATAAGGAAAACAGAGGATACAGCACCTTAAAGGCACTAGTCATGCCTGAAACCCATAGCTTCAAGTTAAAGATTGACAGGCAGTGACAGAGCAGATAAAGGCACACACCCACATCAGGGGATATGAGCAGTAAGCCACTGTCCTGTTTCAGGCCAACCTGAGCTGGGTTTGGCCTCAAAGGTGGAAACCAGCAAGTAGAAGAACTAGGAGAAGAGAGAAAAACAAGAGCGGAGAAATACTGGTCACTTGTGTTCAGCAAATTCTGTTTATTCTAAGTCTATATTTCGACAACTGGACCCTCTTCTAAATCCCAGAGCTGTGTCTGAGCTTTCTGTTGGAAAGTATGTTAGTGCCAATGTGTCTGAAGCCACGTATGTCATTTGCCTCCAAACCAGTGCCCTCTTCTGTCTTTTTCATTTCTCTTCAAGTGCATAACCAGTTTGGCCATCACCTACTAGAAATTTGTTTTTTCTTCAAACTTTCACAAATGTTGGTCTCATTCATTCCTCCCGCACGCAAGGCCACCATTATTTCTTCACAAATCCAGCATGGCAGGAATACCCAGGTTGGTCTCTCTGTACCTGATGTCCTTCTCCTTAAAGCTGACTAGTCCTGTGTATTGCTGGATATCTGGTCATCTTTTTCACAGAAACCTTCCCTGGCTCACCTTACCACCAACTGCAAGATAAAGTCCAGACCACATTTAGGATGAAGCTGACTTTTCTGGCCTCATTTCTTACATCTCTGTACAAGAGAGCTCCTTGAGCTTTATTGATCAAATCACTGTTTCCTAAATAGTTTGGCACAACATGATATTCTGCCTGTCTTCTGGTGCTCACAGTACTCTCTATCCCACTTTTCTCTGCCTAAATTCAATAGACCCTCAAAATCTACCCAGATTCCTCCTCTTCTCTAAAGCCTTTCCAAGCCAGCCCATCCCACTCTTTCTTTTCTGGAATCCTGACTTAATTGTTGGTGCTCTTTATATGGCAATGCTTCTCTTGTGATGAAGCCTCTAATAGTGGTTTGATAAAACTATATTGATAGGCTCTTATCATTCTCTCAATCCAATAGTCTCATTTTTAAATAAAGAGATGTGCTCAAGGTGATTTGGCTAAAGAGTGGTGGAGTCAGAGGTGAAACTCATAGAGCCTCACCTCCAGCCTAGCTAGGACTCATTCTGTTTTGTCATACATGACTCATTGAATGCTAGTTTATGTTGCTATTGAATCCTCAAGCTATTTTTTTATTTTGTATGGATGTGTGTGTGTGTGTGTGTGTGTGTGTGTGTGTGTTTGTTGGCGTGATCTAACTGCTGTAACATTCAACTCCCCAGATCACAGTGCACTGTAGTTGGCAGCGAGGGTGGTGGTTGGAGCTTAGACTGTTTTATGCAGTCATTTGGGAATCCAGGCTCCTTAATACATGGCCTCTAAGGTCACTGCAAGAGAGAATGGAGATTGGGAAGATGGCTGCCAACAGCAAGGCAGACAGCAAGATATGTGTGAATGAGAGATTGAAAGGAGAGTGTGTGGTCACACAGGAGTGTTTATTTGTAAGTTGAGGGAAAGCTATACTCCAAGGGACTGATGGGAGTTGTCAGACAGGGGTCCCCTGACTGGGCAGCCTCCACGGCTGCTGAAATCTCTTCCAGAGCAACTGGCTCTTATGGGGAGACCACACCATCTTGGAGGGGATTGTGGTTGTTATTGGGAGTCTAAAAATCCTGGGAATCTAAAACAACAACATCCAGGGAACAGCTGCTAACCCAGGAACACCAGACCCTATGCAACTCGAATACACAAACTTGGAGGAGCTCTGCACCTTCTCAGGAAAAGGTCTTATTTTGCCTAGGATAAGGTGAGGTCTGTGATCCAGGAAGGAGATAAAAATGCACATAATGGGAACCAGAGGATCTGGGGAAGTCTTCGCCCCCAAAAGATCTGCGGCCCTTGGGGCTAGCATGATCTGTGAATGTGGCAGTGGATCCACTGGGCTGCTAACAGTAGGGAACTCTAAAAAGCAACCCATAGTTGAACTGGGCACAAAATGGCAGCCTAAAAATATTTACAGTGTACTGGCTGCTTAGAGCCAGGGGGAAAAAAGACTGCACAGACTTGTGCACAGCGCTAGAGGGTAAAAGTCATGCATTTACTCTGGCTCTTTTTCCTTTTCCTTTTTCTTTTTAAATCCTTGCTTTTGATTACTAAGCCCAGAACATAGGATCATGCAATTGGGGACACTCATGCAGGGGAAAGTTGTTTTTGTGGAACATGGGGATCAGAGCAAGAAAGAACAATCACAGTACCAGCTCTGGGGCAGCCCATTTCCCCAAACCAGTATTAAGTGCTACAAAATATAAGAACTAGCTAAAGAGGACATATACACCAGGAGATCAACCCAGAAACACTGTCACCCAAGGGTTGAATCACAAATTGACCCTTGTGTAAATACAAATAAAGGAGTATAAGAAACAAAGTACTGCCTGCATCAAAATCAGGACAGTGGCTTATAACACTGAGAAACAGTGGAACTCGAGGAACTTCAATATTGTCCTGACTAAAAAACAGTTGTGCCAAACAGAACAGTAGAAGAAGTGAATGACCTTCACTACTGCATATTTTTATTTTTATTTTTTTATCTTTTGCTTAAGAAATTAATTTTCTTTTTCTCACATGATTTTACCTTTTTAATTATTGCATTTTTATTTATAATCAGTATTATTTCTACTATTATTTTACTTTTTAAGTGTCATTTTATTTTATTTTTATTTTACTTTATTAGTGTTCTACATTCTATTTTTATCTTTCCTTTAGCATCATTTTACTCTATCTCAACTTTACCTTTATGCCAAAACTCTCTTTCTCCTTTTCCCTTTTGTTGTCCTATTTCTCTTACCCTATACCTGCTTTAGATTTTCCCTATTTCTTCTTTTTACCCCCTGTTAAAATTTCACCCTACTTATATAAATTTACATATATATTTTCAATTCCCTGCTCCAAGTTCATTCACACTTCTCTCTTTTCTTTCTTCACTATTCAGTTTTTTTCCTCTCTGTGCTTTTGTTGTTGTTTGCTCGATTGTTGATTATATTAATTTTTTATGCTTGTTTGTGAGACTGTTTCCCTTTTTGTTTTTGTTTTGTTTTGTTTGCTTCTGTTTTCTCTCACCTCACTTGATATTAGTTGTTGTTTGTAGTTTGCATTCATCTCTAGGTATTTGTTGCTGGAATTTGTTGAGATTAGTGGCTGTTCTATTGGAGTTTTGCCCCCTTATAATTAGCTTTTTCCCCTCTTCTTTCTTATTCTCTTTCTTTTCTCTTACTTTTTTTTCTTTTTCCAATTTCATTTTTGCACTCCTTTTTTTCCTCTTCTTTCTTTCTTTTCCCCTAATTCTCTTTTCCATGGGGGTCACCTTATTTGGCATTATTACTATCTTGAATACATTTGTGTTCACTGCTGTGTGTGTTGCATCTTGTTTTGTTGTATTGTGTGCCTTTAATTCAATGCAGGAGAGAGAGAGCTAAAAAACCAGACAAGAGAGGAGAGGTCAAAAGGGGACAAAGAAACAGCCCACATATAAAAGAAAGTAGGCATCACCAGAAAAGAAAGTAAACGAAATAGAAGCAAGCAACCTGTCAGAGAAAGAATTCAGAGAAATGATCATAAGTTGGTCGAAAAGAATGGAAGACAAATTCAACAATATTTGTAAGAACCATGAGGAAATGAAGAGGATCCAAGAAGAAATGAAAAATGACATTGTTGCTATAAAGAACTCAATAAAAAGCAGCAACAGTAGACTAGAAGAAGCAGGTGACTGCATCAGTGAGATAGAAGACAAAGTAGGAAAAAATATCCAACTAGAGCATCATCTAGAAAAAAAATTAAAACGCAGGAGGAGAGCCTAAGGGAAATTTGGGACAACACAAAACAAAACAACATCCACATAATTTAGGTTCCAGAAGGAGAGGAAACTGAGCAAGGAATAGAAAACCCGTTTGGAGAGGAGGAGAAAATGGCGGCGGAGTAGACGGACGCGTCTGGAGCTTTGTCGCTGGGCAGAGGGAGAGAGAGCGGCTGAGAGTTGCATTGGGAGTGTTTGTTGGCAAGCTAGGAGTCAGTTGTCCTCCAGGGGAAGGTGGGGAACTGCTGGAGGGGGCTCTCCCAGCCAGGCAGCCCCACTGCCACGGGGTTTTTGTCCACCGGAGCCACCAGCGCGAACGCGGAGCCCGAGCCATCTTGCAGTGGGAGGTGGATGTCTGCGGCGGTCTGAAGCCTTCGGCTGGGCACCCATTGGGCAGCCAGGAACCCGGGGACCCAGAATTCCACTCTCCAGTCGGCGCAGACATGCGGCGGAATCAGAGATCCACAGAGCACACGGAAAGGTCAGATTGTGCCTGACTTAAGGGGGAGGTGGATGTCTGCCGAGGTCTGAAAGCTGCGTCTGACGGAGGCACCCACAGAGCAGCCAGGACCCAGAGCGCGGCTTCCCAGGCGGCACAGACGTGCAGGTGGAGGATTCAGAGATCCACACGGCGCGCACGGAAGGGTCAGATTTCGCCTGGGCCAGGGTGCGGTCTCCTATCCCCGCAGGGCAGAGACGCGCACACTGTGGGAGCCGGGCTGCGGGAAAGCTGCCTCTGGAGAGGTCCGCAGAGGTGGTCAGGGCGTGATCCCTGAGTGTGAAGGCAGACCCTCTGAGCTGGTTGACAGAGGAGAGCTCTGGAAAACAACTCTTTTTTTTTTCTTTCTTTTTCTCTGGGGCAGAGGGACAACCTGGGAGTTATTGCAGTGTCCAGGCTGCAAAACCCCCACAAACTGGTTTTGGGAACCACAGAGTAGCAGGATCTGAGCACAGCCTAGAGAGGTCCTGTGCTTTGTCTCAGAGATCAATTCCGAAACACTGCCACGCAATGGATGACACACAAATTGACTCTCGCATAACCACAAGAGAATAAAGAGATTAAAACACCAAGAGGGGAACACAGGGAACTGCAATACCTCCCCTACTGGGAAACAGGAGTGCCAAGCAGAATAATAGTGGAAGTGAAGGACCATTCTATTTTTCTTCTTCTTTTTTATTTTTTTATTTTTTTATTTTTCCTTTTTTCTCTTTTCTTTTTTTAAATTTTTAATCCTTTATTTTTCATTTTCACATATTTAAATTAAAAGAATATTTTTTTTCTTTCTGAGGCAATTGATTTTACCTTTATAATTATTACATTTTTGTTTTAAACTAGTATTATTAATTACTACTAGTACTTTACCGTTTTTGGAAAAAAAAGTGTCATTTTGTTTTCTCTTTATTTTATTTCGGGATTAGAGTTCTACATTTTATTTTCATCTTCCCTTTAGCATAATTTTACTCCAAGTCAACTCCACCTTTATGCCAACACTTTCCTCCTAACTTTCCTCATTTTGCTGTCTTGTTTCTCTTTCCCTTTTCCAACTTTAGATTCCCCCTATTTTTCTCTTTACCTGGTTAAAATTTCACCCCATTTATATATATAATTTCAAATCCCCTACTACAAGTCCACACAAACCTCTCCCCTCTTGACTTCACTAGCCAAAAAGTTGTTTTTTCTCTATGGCCTTTTGTTGCTATTTGCCTGAAAAGTGATTATATCGATTTTTTGAAATTTTTTTTGAGAGATTGTTTTAGTTTATTCTACTTGTTTTATTTTGCTTTTTGCTTGCTTTGTTTTCTACCTCTCTTTTCCCTCATCTCCCTTGATACCAGTTGCTATTTGCAATTTGTATTAATCTCTAGGTACTGGTTGCTGGCCTTTATTGGGATTAGTGACTGTTCCATTGGAGTTGTCTCCTGACATCTATATTTTGTTCCTCTTTTCTCTCTTATACACTTTCTTTTCTCTCTCACTTTTTTCTCTTCCTCTTTCCTTCTCCTTTTTCTCCTTTTTATTTTCTCATTTTATTTTATTTTATTGTTCATTTATTTATCTTTTTATTTTTTTCTCACTCTCCCAATTTGATTTTCGCACTTCTTTCTTTTCTTTCTTCCTCATTTTCCTCTTCTTCTTTCTCTATTTACCCCTAATTTGTCCTTCTTTGATGGTCACCTTATTTGTGATTATTAACATCTTGAATACATTTCTACTCAGTGCCTTGTGTGCTGTACCTGGTCGTGTTGTAGTTTGTGCCTTTCAATCAACATAGGAGAGAGCACTACATAACCAGACACCCAGAGAAGAAAGACCATGGGCAGAAAAAGAAACAGCCCACAAAAGACAGAAAGGCAGGTTTCACCAAAAAAGGAAGTAAACGAAATAGAACCACAAATAAGCCTACCAGAGAAAGAGTTCAGAGAAATTATCATAATGTGGTTGAAAAGAATGGAAGATAAATTTGACAATACGAGTAAGAGCCAAGAAGAAATGAAGAAGAACCTAGAGGAGGTGAAGAAGCGTGAAGAGGAAATGCAGAAGAAACTAGAGGAGGTGCAGAATAAACAAGAAGAAATGAATAATGACATCACTGCTATAAAGAACTCAATAGAAAGCATCAAAAGTAGACTAGAAGGAGCAGAGGACCGCATCAGTGAGCTAGAAGACACGGTAGGAAAAAATACCCAAGTACAGAAGTTTCTAGAAAAAAAAGTTAAAAAGCAAGAAGAGAGTCTAAGGGAACTTTGGGATAACATGAAACAAAATAACATCCGCATAATTGGGGTTCCAGAAAGAGTGGAAACTGAACAAGGATTAGAGAACGTGTTTGAAGAAATAATGACAGAAAATTTCCCCAATATAGAAAAGAAAAAAACCACACAAATCCTAGAAGCTCACAGAGTCCCAAGCAAAATGAACCCCAACAAACCGACACCGAGGCACATTATAATTAAATTGGCAAACACCGACGACAAAATAAGAATCTTAAAAGCAGCCAGAGAGAAACAGAAAGTTACATACAAAGGAACCCCCATAAGATTAGCTACTGACTTCTCAACAGAAACTCGTCAGGCCAGAAGAGAATGGAATGAAATATACAAAGTCATGCAAAGGAAGGGTCTGAATCCAAGAACACTGTACCCTGCAAGACTCTCAATCAAAATTGAAGGTGAAATCAAAAGCTTCACAGACAAAAAAGGACTAAGGGAATATATTACCACCAAACCAGCAATGCAAGAAATGTTAAAAGGTCTGCTGTAATAAAAAGATAGAGGAAGCGAAGAAGGAACTCGGGGGTAAGGACTAAAAATGGCAACAGATCAGTACTTATCAATAATAACTTTAAATGTAAACAGATTAAATGCTCCAATCAAAAGACATAGGGTAACCGATTGGATAAGAAAACATGATCCATATATTTGCTGTCTGCAAGAAACCCACCTTAGGAAAAGAGATGCACACAGATTGAGGGTAAAGGGATGGAACATGGTATTTCAGGCAAATGGAAATGAAATAAAAGCTGGGGTTGCAATACTTATATCTGACAAATTAGATCTCAAAGTGAAGGACATAACAAGAGATAAAGAAGGCCACTTCATAATACTAAAGGGAACAATCCAACAAGAAGAAATAACTCTGGTAAACATATATGCACCCAATATAGAAGAACCTAAATACATAAAAAAAACTCTTGGAGGATATTAAGGGAGAGATTGACAGCAATACAATCATAGTAGGAGACTTTAATACCCCACTGTCACCATTGGACAAATCCTCTAAACAAAAAATCAGCAAAGAAACATCAATCCTAAATGACTCACTAGACCAGATGGAATTAATTGACATCTTCAGAACATTTCACCCCAAAGCCACAGAATATACATTCTTCTCCAGTGCACATGGGTCATTTTCAAAGATAGATCATATGTTGGGTCATAAGAAAAGTCTCTTCAAATTCAAGAAGATAGAAATCATATCAAGCATTTTCTCAGACCACAGTGGCATAAAACTGGAAATCAACTATAATAAACACAATAGAAAGAAATCAAACACATGGAGACTAAACAGCATGCTTTTAAACAATGACTGGGTAACCAGAGAGATCAAGGAAGAAATAAAAATCATCATGGCAACATATGACAATGACAACACAACAATACAAAATTTATGGGACACAGTGAAAGCAGTCTTGAGAGGGAAGTTCATAGCCCTACAAGCCTACTGCAAGAAACAGGAAACAATGGTAATAAATCACCTAAACCTACAACTCAAGAGCTAAAAGGTGAGCAACAAGAAAAGCCCAGTGTACTCAGAAGGAAGGAAATAGTGAAGATCAGAGCGGAGATAAACAACTTGGAGTCCAAAGAAACAATTCAAAAGATCAACAAAACAAAGAGCTGGTTCTTTGAAAGGATAAACAAGATTGATGGACCCCTAGCCAGGCTCACCAAGAAGCAAAGAGAGAAGACCCAAATAAACAAAATCAGAAATGAAAGAGGAGAAATAACATCAGACCCTGTGGAAATACAAAGGATTGTTAAAAAATACTATGAACAACTCTATTCCAACAAATTAGACAACCTGCAAGAAATGGACATTTTCCTAGAAAAATATAACCTCCCAAAACTCAATGAGGAGGAAGCCAAACATCTCAATAGTCCAATAACTATGGAAGAAATTGAAGCAGTAATCAAAAAGCTTCCAGCAAATAAAAGCTCGGGTCCAGATGGCTACACAGGAGAGTTTTACCAAACATTCAAGGAAGAATTAAAACCTATCCTCCTCAGACTATTCAAAAACATTCAAGAAGAAGGAATACTACCAAACACCTTCTATGAAGCCAGCATCACCCTAATACCAAAACCAGATAAAGACAACACAATGAAAGAGAATTATAGGCCAATATCTCTCATGAACATACATGCCAAAATCCTCAACAAAATTCTAGCAAACCGGACCCAGCAGTACATCAGAAAGATCATACACCATGACCAAGCAGGATTCATCCCAGGAATGCAGGGATGGTTCAATATCCACAAATCAATAAATGTGATACATCACATAAAAAAATTGAGAGATAAAAATCACATAGTCATATCAATTGATGCAGAAAAAGCATTTGACAAAATCCAACACCCTTTCTTGATAAAAACTCTCAGCAAAGTGGGAATAGAAGGATCAGACCTCAACATCATAAAAGCCATATATGATAAACCCACAGCTATCATCATACTCAATGGGCAAAAACTAAAACCATTTCCCCTAAGAACAGGAACAAGACAGGGATGCCCACTCTCACCTCTCCTGTTTGACATAGTACTGGAAGTATTAGCCATTGAAATTAGACAACAAGAAGAAATAAAATGCATCCAAATTGGAAAAGAAGAAGTAAAACTGTCCTTATTTGCAGATGACATGATATTGTACATAAAAAACCCAAAGGACTCCATTCCAAAACTAATTGACTTAATTAATGAATTTGGCATTGTAGCAGGATACAAAATTAATGCTAAGAAGTCTGTGGCATTTCTATACACTAACAGTGAAATTATAGAAAGAGAAACTAAAAAAGCAATCCCATTTACCATCGCACCAAAAAAATTAAGATACCTAGGAATAAACCTAAGTAAAGAGGTAAAAGACCTTTATGCAGAAAACTACAGGACACTGAAAAAAGAGATAGAGGAAGATGTTAACAGATGGAAGAGCATACCATGCTCATGGATTGGGAGAATCAACATCATTAAAATGTCCATACTACCCAAAGCAATCTACAGATTCAATGCAATCCCCATTAAAATACCAACGACATATTTCACAGACCTACAAAGAATTCTTCATAGATTCATCTGGAACAAAAAAAGACCACGGATAGCTACAGCAATTCTGAGAAAAAAAAAAATAAAGTAGGTGGGAAAACAATACCAGACTTCAAGCTATACTACAAAGCAACTGTTCTCAAAACAGCCTGGTACTGGCACAAGAACAGACATATAGATCAATGGAATAGAATAGAGAACCCAGATATCCACCCAAACCACTATGCTCAATTAATATTTGAAAAAGGAGGCATGAACATTCAATGGAGCCAAGATAGCCTCTTCAATAAATGGTGTTGGGAAAATTGGACAGATACATGCAAAAAATTGAAACTGGACCACCAACTTACACCAAATACAAAAATAAACTGAAAATGGATACAGGACTTAAACATTAGAAGGGAAACCATAAAAATATTAGAGGAATCCACAGGCAGCACAATCTCAGATATATGCCAAAAGAACTTCTTCACTGATACTGCTCCAAAGGCAATGGAAGCTAAAGGAAAAATAAACAAATGAGACTACATCAAAATAAAAAGCTTTTGCACAGCAAAAGAAACATCAACAAAACAACAAGAAAGATCAATGCATGGGAGAACATATTTGGAAATGCTATCACTAATAAAGTTTTAATCTCCAAAATCTACAACCAATTTATACAACTTAATAAAAGGAAGATGAATGATCCAATAAAAAAATGGGCAACGGACCTAAATAGAACCTTTTCAAAAGACGACAGAAGGAAGGCCAAGAGACACATGAAAACATGTTCAAAGTCATTAATCATCCGAGAGATGCAAATCAAAACAACAATGCAATACCATCTTACACCTGTCAGAATGGCAATCATCAACAAATCAACAAACGACAAGTGTTGGCGAGGATGCGGAGAAAAAGGAACCCTTGTGCACTGTTGGTGGGAATGCAGACTGGTGCAGCCACTGTAGAGAACAGTATGGAGTTTCCTCAAAAAACTAAAAATGGATCTCCCATTTGACCCTGTAATCCCACTCTTAGGAATTTATCCTAAGAAATTACAAACACCAATCAGAAATGATTTATGCACCCCTATGTCCATAGCAGCACAATTTACAATAGCCACAATTTGGAAACAGCGTAGGTGCCCGTCAGCAGATGAGTGGATCAGAAAACTGTGGTACATCTACACAATGGAATTCTATGCTGCCATTAAAAAGAAGGAATTCTTACCATTTGCAGCAACCTGGTTGGAACTGGAGAGCCTTATGCTTAGTGAAATAAGCCAGTCAATGAAGGAGAAGCATCACATGATCGCACTCATTGGGGGATAATAAAGAACATTATAAACTGATGAACAAAAGGATAGATACAGAGACAGTAAAGCTTCAAACAGACTGTGCAATTGCAGCAGGAAGATTAAAGTTAGGTGAGGTAGATCAGAGATCAATCAAAGGAACTGTATCTATGCATATAATCATAACCAATGAACATAGACACTGGGGGGTTGGGGAATGCCTGGGAGGGAAGGGGAGCAATGGGGTGATATGTATAAAAAATTAATTTAAAAAATGGTTAAAAAAAAAAGAAAACCCGTTTGGAGAAATAGACAGAAAACTTCCCTGATATAGAGAAGAAAATATTCAAACAAATCCAAGAAGGTCACAGAGTCCCAAACAAAATGATATCAAAAAGACCAATGCCAAAGCAAATCATAAACACCACCAACAAAGTAAGAATCTTAAAAGAAGCCAGAGAGAAACAGAATTTTACCTACAAAGGATCCCCCATTAGACTAGCTACTGATTTCTCAACAGAAACATATCAAGCAAGAAGGGAATGGAAGGAAATACACAGTCATGCAAAGGAAGGTTCTGAATCCAAGAATACTGTACCAGCAAGGCTGTCAATCAAAATTGAGGGTGAAATCTGGAGCTTCCCAGACAAAAAAAGGACTTAGGGAGTTTATTACCACCAAACCAGCAATACAAGAAATGCTAAAGGGTCTGCTGTGAAAAGAAGAAATAGGAGCCAAAGAAGGAACACAGGAGTAAAGAGTAAAAATGATGACCAAGTACCTATCAACAATAACTTTAAATGTAAATTGATTAAATGCCTTAGGCAAAAGCACTGAGTGGATAAGAAACATATCTTATATCTGCTGTCTACAGGCAACCCACCTCAGACAAAAAGATGCATACAGACTGATGGTGAAGGGATGGATAAAGGTTTTTCAGGAGAATGGAAATGAAAAAAAAAGCTGGGATAGCAATACTTATATCTGACCTGTGGGGAACCGTGAAAGGCAATTAGGTACATTATCCAGCAATATGCTTTTCCCCTTATGTTTCCCTGCTTTGCTGGGGTTTTTGCTTCATATAGCTAAGAGAAAGTAACACTGTGGCAGGATCAATAGAGCAATGTGTCCTTGAGTGCCAGATATTCTCAATAACAGAAACAAGGATAAGAAAGCTGGCCGAGGGAGTAGTCTAGACTGTGTTTAGGACACTGCTGATACAGAAGGAACATGCTGATCGGACCCTGACCTTGTATGCTTGCATAAGTTGTTTCTGCTTATAAAAGGAGCTGTGAGAATAAACTCGGCGCGACAGTCCTGAGCTGTCCGCCCTCCCGGTATCTAAGGTGTCTGTGTTCTTTAATCCTCACCCCCCCTTTCAGGTAACGTTCTAACTGCAGTGCCGGCTGGCTCCGGCACTGACCAATTAGATCTCAAAGTGAAGGACATGAGATAAGGAAGTCCACTTCATAATACTAAAGGAAGCAATCCAGCAAGAAGAAATAACTCTGATAAATATATATGCACCCAATACAGGACCACACCAATAAATAAAAATACTTCTGGAGGATATCAATGGAGAGATGGCCAGCAATATAATCATAGCAGAAACTTTAATACTCCACTATCACCATCGGACAAATCTTCTAAACAAAAAATCAGCAAAGAAACATCATTCCTAAATTATTCACCAGATCAGATGGAATTAATTGACATCTTCAGAACATATGACCCCAAAGCCACAAAATATACATTCTTCTCAAGTGCACATGGGTCATTTTCAAAGATAGACTATATGTATAGATCATAGGCAAAGTTTCTGCAAATTCAAGAAGATAGAAATCATATCAAGCATCTTCTCAGAAAACAATGGCATAAAACTAGAAATCAATTACAATAAAAACAATCCAAAAAAATAAAACACCTGGAGATAAATAGGATGCTATTAAACAATGACTAGGTTACCAGAGAGATCAAAGAAGAAATAAAAAATATCATGGCAACAAATGACAATGATTACACAAGAATCCAAAATCTATGGGATAAAGCAAAAACAATCTTGAGGGGGAAGTTCATAGCTCTACAGGCCTATTGAAATGATATTGTACATAAAAACAAGAAACAATGGTAATAAATTACCTAACTCTACAACTCAAAGTGGTAGAAAGAGAGCAACAAGAAAAGCCCAGTGTAAGCAGAAGGAAGGAAATAATAAAGATCAGAGTAGAGATAAACCACATAGAGACCAAAAAAAAAAACAATACAAAAGATCAACAAAACCAAGAACTGGTTCTTTTAAAGGATAAACAAGATTGATGAAACTCTAGCCAGGCTCATCAAGAAGCAAAGAGAGAGGACCCAAATAAACAAAATCAGATGTGAAAGAGGATAAATAAAAACAGACCCTACAGAAATACAAAGGATTGTTGCAAAATACTATGAAAATCTCTATTCCAAAAAAACTGGACAACCTGAAGAAAATGGACATATTCCTAGAAAAGTACAATCTTCCAAAACTCAACCAGGATCAATCTAAAAATCACAATAAGCCAATATCTATGGAAGAAATTGCACCAGTCATCAAAATGCTTCCAGCAAAAAAAAAAAAAGCCCAGGGCCAGACGCTTCACAGGGGAGTTTGAACAAACATTCAAGGAAGAACTAAAACCTATTCTCCTCAGATTATTCCAAAAAATTCAAGAGCAAGAAATACTTCCAAGCTCATTCTATGAAGCCAGCATCACCCTAATACCAAAACCAGATAAGGAAAACACAATGAAAGAGAATTATAGGCCAATAACTCTCATGAACATAGATGCCAAAATCCTCAAAAAATTCTAGCAAATTGGATCCAGAAGTACATGAGAAAGATCATATACCATGACAGAGTAGGATTTATTCCATGTATACAAGGATGGTACAATATTTGCAAATAAATAAATGTGATACATCACAAACAAATTGAGAGATATAAATCACATAGTCATATTAATTGATGCAGAAAAAGCATTTGACAAAATCCAATACCCATTTTTAATTTAATAAATCTTTATTGTTCAGATTATTACATTTGTTTCTCTTTTCCCCCCATAGCTTCCCTCCACCCAGCTCCCACCTTTCCCTCCACGCTAACCTCCTCCCACATTATCCTTATCCATAGTGTATGATTATTGTCCAGTCTTTCCCTGCACCCCCATCACCCATTTTCCCCTGAGAATTGTCAGTCCACTCCCTTTCTCTGCTCCTGATTCTATTATATTCACCAGTTTATTCTGTTCATCATATTTTTAATTCACTTGATTTTTAGATTCACTTGATAGATATGTATTTGTTATTCATAATCTTTATCTTTACCTTTTTCTTCTTCCTCTTCTTAAAGAGTACCTTTCAGCATTTCATATAATACTGATTTGGTGCTGATGAACTTCTTTAGTTTTTTCTTATCTGAGAAGCTCTTTATCTGATCTTCAATTCTGAACGATAGATTTGCTGGGTAGAGTAATCTTGGTTGTAGGTTCTTGCTGTTCATCACTTTGAATATTTCTTGCCACTCTCATCTGGCCTGCATAGTTTCTGTTGAGAAATCAGCTGCCAATCATATGGATGCTCCCTTGTAGGTAATTAACTGTTTTTCTCTTGCTGCTTTTAATATTCTCTCTTTATCTTTTGTTCTTGTAATTTAATGATGATGTGTCTTGCTCTGGTCCTCTTTGCATTCTTTTTGTTTGAGGTTTTGTGCACTTCTTGGACTTATATGTGTATATCTTTCACCAGGTGGGGGTAGTTTTCAGTCATTATTTTTTTAAATAGGTTTTCAGTATCTTGCTCTCTCTCTTTTTCTGGCACTCCCATAATTCTGATGTTGGTATGCTTGAAGTTGTCCCAGAGGCTCCTTACACTATCTTAACATTTTTGGATTTTTTTTCTCTTTGCTTTTCCAGGTCAGTGTTTTTTGTTTCTTTGTATTTCTAATCTTTGACTTGATTCTTGCATTCCTATAATCTGCTCTTAGGTCTCTGTATATTGTTTTTTTTATTTCAGTCACTGTATGTTTAATTTCTAGTTGGTCCTTTTTCATCTCCTCTTTGGTCTTGTTAAATTTATCCATCTTTTCTAGGAAATTCTTGAAAAACCTTATAACCATGGTTTTGAACTCTATATTCTTTCATTTGTTTTCCTCTATTTCTTTCTTTTGTTGTCTGTTCCTTTGTCTCCACATTTTGGCTGCTTCCCTGAATTGGTAGAGTAGCTTTGTGTGCTACGTGTCCTATATGGCTCAGTAGCTCTGATTCCCCAGTTACCTGAGGTGGACTCTCTTGTTGAACCCCTTTGTGGACTGTGTGTATAGCCTTATTGTAGTTAAGTCCTGATTATTGTTAGTAACACTGGGGGGAATTGACCTTCAAGTCAATTGGTTGTGAGAGTTTTTATCAAAAATGGGTATTGGGGAGAAACTTCTGTGCTGGACTCTGGCCTTGCAAGATTACAAAAGCCTTTGTGGTAGGCCTGGATGGAGTGGAGTCTCAGGGCTGAGCAGACAGCTGTTGCTTCCTGTCAGCCCCTGGGTTTCAGTGACCTTCAGTAATCACTGCAGTCCCCTATGTGCACAGTCATGCTCATGCGTCTCCAGATCTCTGCCTTTCTGGCTCCCCTGAGTTTCCATGCAGTTTGGGGACCCATATGAGTCTGGGTCCCCAGGGTCTCGCCCAAAACTGGGTTTCAGTTAAGTCTGACCTGGATTTTAGTGCAGTTGGGAGATTCTTTTTTCCTCCTGCTAGAGAAAGCCAGTGGCACAATCAGCAGTCAGCCCTCTGTGTGCACACTTTTGTGCACACCTCCAGACCTCTGTCTTTTGCAGCTCCTGTAGGTTTCCCTGCACTCCTCCTTTTTCACAACAGTTCAGACTCCCTGGTATGAGTCTCGTGTGAAACTGGGGTTCAGTGCAGTCAGGAGTTTCCATCTCCCTCCGCTAGAGTAAGCCAGCCAGGCACCCTGCCACCCATCCTCTCCACACAGGTGTCTCTGTATCTCACTTTTTTGAAACTCCTCTGAGTCTCTGTGAGTCACTCCCTTTCCTTCTAGTTGTGGAATTCCTACTCAGCCAGATTTCCTGTGGTTCTAGATGAAGTCCATTCTGTCTTTTAGTTGTAGTTTTGAAATTGTTGTGCAAAGCAGCAATTTAGGTGTTTACCTATGCTGCCATCTTAGTTTCTCCCCAATACCCATCTTTGATAAAAACTCTCAGCAAGGTGGAAATAGAAAGATCATACCTCAACATAATAAAAGCCATAGATGACAAACCCAGAGTCAATATCATACTCAATGGGCAAAAACTAAAACCATTTCCCCTAAGAACAGGAAGAAGAGAAGGATTCCCTCTCTCACCACTCCTGGTCAACATAGTACTGGAAGACTTAGCCATTGCAATTAGACAAGAAGAAGAAATGAAAGGCATCCAAATTGGAAAAGAAATAAAACTGTCCTTGTTCACAGATGATATGATATTGTACATAAAAACCCCTAAAGACTCCATCAAAAAATTAGACTTACTAAATGAATTCAGCAATGTAGTAGGATACAAAATCAATGCCAATAAATCTACGGCATTTTTATACACCAATAGTTAATTTACAGAAAGACAGACTAAAAAAGCAATCCCATTTACCATCACAGAAAAATTACGATTCCTAGGAATAAACTTAATTTAGAAGGTAAAAGACTTATACAAGGACACTAAAAAAAGTGATAGAGGAAGACATAAACAGATGGAAGAACATAATATCTCATGGATTGGCAGAATCAACATCATTAAAATGTCCATAATACCCAAAGCAATCTATACATTCAGTGTACTCCCCGTTAAAATACCAAAGGCATATTTCACAGACCTAGAAAGAACTCTCCATATATTCATCTGGAATAAAAAAAAAGACTCCTAATAGCTGCAGCAATCCTGAGAAAGAAAAACAAAGTATGAGGGATCTCAATACCAGATTTCAAGCTGTATTACAAAGCCACTGTTCTTAAAACAGCCTGATGCTGGCACAAAAAGAGACATAGAGACCAATACAATAGAATAGAGAACCCAGAAATTGACCCAAACAACTATGCTCAATTAATATTTGACAACGGAGACATGAACATACAGTGGAGTCAAGACAGTCTCTTTAATAAATGGTGTTGGGAAAATTGGACAGATACATGCAAAAAAAATGAAATGAGACCACCAACTTACACCATACACAAAAATAAACTCAAAATGGATAAAGGACTTAAACATAAGACAGGAAATCATAAAAATACTAGAGGAATCCACAGTAGAAAAATCTCAGACATATGCTGAAGCAATTTCATCTCTGATACCGCTCCTAGGTTAATGGAAACTAAAGAACAAATAAACAAATGGGACTACATAAAAATAAAAAGCTTTTGCATGCAAAAGAAACCATCAACAAAACAACAAGAAAGCCCACTGTATGGGAGAACGTATTTGCCAATGTTATCCCTGATAAAGATTTAATCTCAAACATTTACAGGGAACTCATATAACAAAAGGAAGATAAATGATCCTAAAAAAGGGGGCAATGGACCTAAATAGATATTTTTCAAAAAAAGACAGAAGGAAGGCCAAGAGGCATATGGAAACATGCTCAAAGTCACTAATTATCTGTGAGATGCAAATCAAAACAACAATGCGGTACCTTCTCACACCTGTCAGAATGGCTATCATGAACAAACGACAAATACTGGTAAGGATGCTCCATATATATATGGAGTTCTTACCATTTGCAGCAGCATGGATGGAACTAGAGAGCATTATGCGAAGTGAAATAAGCCAGGCAATGAAAGAAAAATACCACATGATCTCACTCATTTATGGAAAATAAATAACATTATAACCCAATGAATAAAAAGATAGATACAGAGACAGTGAAGCATCAAACATCTTGTCAAATTATTGCAGGAAGGCTGGGGAGTGTTGGGAAGGTGGGGGAAAGAGATCAACCAAAAGACTAGTATGCAAGCATATAAGCACAACTAATGGACTCAGGGCACTGGGGTGGGTGGGATGAGGTCATGTGCTGGGGTAGGAGAGGATGGGGGAAAGTCAATGGGGAAAAAATGGAGATATATGAACTACTATTTGTAATACATTAAACAATAAAATAAAATTTTTAAAAAAGAGAGATTGGAGATCCATATGAAGGAGACATGTATTGGTCATGCTTGGAAGTGGAATTCACCCCTTCTTCCCCTATTCCATTAGGCACACAAACTCAACTATAGGAATTTAACTGTAGGAAGTTTGGGCAATATTTCCCAGAAAGACAACAAAATGGATTAATAAGCACATGATATTTTACTCTGCCATAAGAAACAAATATCAGTTCTCTTCACATTTTTCTTGAATACTTCCATTAGAAAAATAAGTTTCTTATCTAATGCTTTTTGTATGTACCCCTCTCCACATATCCAGTACTTTCAACATAACAAGGGCTCCAACTGAATAGTTGCACCGAATATGTTTAAGATCCTATGATACACATCATACTTCACTGCACTGGATTAAGCATAGAGTGAGACTGACTTTATGTATATGTGTAACTCACTTATAGTCAAAAATGGGGAGGAACAAGCTGGCTGGAGTGATTGCTATTCGAATCACTGAGTTTAATGTGCACATATAGCCCTCTAAGCCATTTCACTTTCTCTGTGTATCCCTCAGTCATTCAGTATAAGCATCTATTTTCCTCCAGTGATGGGAAGTACTGCTTTTCTGAGCATAAAGTGTTAGATCATGCTCATGTTCAGCATCATCAGATATTCTTGCTTTCCTCCAGTGGTCCAAGCACTAAATCTCCAATTCAACAAACACTCATTGAGCCTCAAGTGCTAGCAATACCAAGATGCATAAACATGTACCTTGCCTTTGAGAAACTGAGTTCAATAATTATACTTTGGTGCTGTGATAGAAGTATGTCAGCAGGAAAAGGTGTGATAAATTGAACATCATCATAATTCATTTAAGCTAAAAGTCTTTAAGGTCTGTTTTTATTTGAGTTAGCTGAGAGGTTGGGAAGGAAAGAAGACAATGTCTTAAGATAATTACTTTGTTAAAATCATGGTAGATAAATATAACATCTTGACCTCTTTTGTATCCCTAAAATCAGATGCCTCAGAAGATATACATTTTTCTCTGAACAGAAGATCAGAAAAAAAAGAAGATATCTCAAAGCCTTGTGAAAATATTCCCTCTTTGGTTGCATTTGAAAATCTCAAAGCAAATGTGACTGATATTACACTAACCTTGTTGGTGGAGAACATAAGTGGCCTGTCCAGTGATGATTTTCAAGTGGAAGTAATACGAGATTTTGATGTTGGCATAGTTACGTTTCGAAAATACATAGGTAAGATGAAGTGACTCTTCTTTTTAGTCTTCTTTGCACAGCACGTTTGGGATTTGGGACACCCAGCTAATGGAATGTCTGAAAGTTTGATTCTTATTAGAAGCTGATAATAGAGGACTTTAAGTTAATATAGATACTTTTTTATTTGAAAGAGAACCAATTTTGTTGTGAATCCTAATTATGGCAGAGAGAACACATCCAAATGAAAATCTAAGTAAAGTCCAAGGATCTTAAAGTGAGTGTTTTCACGTGTTACCTCATTGAGAGAAGTAAATATTGATCTTTGTTACCAAACTGGACTTGAAGTAATAATTATAATACTAGCAAATACTCAAATAGGGATTATGCTAAGCTCTTTACGTGTATTAATTGATTGGTTCCTTTCAACAACCTTTTGAGATGATTATTACTATTTCTTACTTTATACATGAGGAGACAGAGGTGCAGAGATGCTAGTAAATGAAGAACTGGATTTGAACCCTGGCAGCATACCTCTATCCAGACTGTACTGTTATCCTCTTTACCATATATCTTCTCAGTGTTTTCATGGTCATCCACATATGCAGGGAGAGTACGTGCATGTGATGCAGAAAATGAGTGCTGTTTGAGGTCTGTGGGAGGAGTCTGTGAGTTGGGAGAGCCATCTCCAGAAAAATGGGGATATTTTCCATTTCCAAGTCGTCAATATCCCATAGCTGTGGCCGTGGAATGGTTCATTAAGAGCATAGGTCATGCCTTGGCCAGGTAGCTCACTTAGTTGGAATGTTATCCCATGCACCAAAAGGAGTGTTCAATGTTGATGTTTTCCTCTCTCTCACATTGATGTTTCTCTCACTCTTTCCCTTCCTTTCTCTCTTAAGTCAACAAAAACGTATCTCAGGTGAGGATAAAAAAGAAAGAGCAAGGCCATGAAGTAAAAATTCCAGCTTCAACATTTAAGTAATTATCTGAGGTTGGCCAAGTTACTATCCGCTGTGTGCTTTGCTTTCTTCACCTATAAAATGGGAATGATGATACCTACCTTATTCAGTTTCTATGAGAATTAAAGAAATAATGTTTGAGAAGCTCTTAATATAGTTTCTGGAAAGGACATGGTAAGGATTCAATAACAGAGCTATTCTGAATTCAAGTTTAGGATTATTTCTCATAAAGGTAAAACTATATGGACTTGCTTTTGTTTATTAAGGAAAAATTGTGAACGCCTCCTATGTGCACATGTCTAGGTGCTTTAGTAGTAATTTGAGGTTTTGATGTTGCCGAGATGAATAATTCTTGGTTCCTGCTTCTGAGGAACTCCTATGGAGAAGGGTAGAAACCAATACATTAATGAACGGTGAAGATCAAGAAAAGCTGCTTACTTTGGCTGTGAATAGCAGGCTGTGGGGAATGAGAGGAAAGGGACCCAAACAAGCCAGCGTGGCTTTGCCCTGCCTATGTCCTTCTATTGAGCTTAGACTCTAGCAGTACCAGGCGGTCAGGTGCCAAATATACTATGTTCCATGCTATTGCTGTTCCCTCTCCCTTATCTATCTGGTAAACTCTTCTTCATCCTTCAAAACTCAGATTGGTGGCTCTTTACTCTGGGAATCTTGTCTGAGTGCCAATATTAGTCTTCCAGCCTCATGTGATACCACAATAGACTACTTGCTTGATTTCAAGACTTCCTACCTACCTCCTAGAAGATGAATGTTCAAGAACTTGTTATATTCCTCACTCTCTCTCCCCAGCTTCTAGCACAGTGCCTGATACAATGTGGGCCCAGCCTCAGTATTTATTTATTTGAAGGAGGTATTTGAGTGAAGTCCTAAAGGAGGAATAGGACTAAGATAAAAAATTGGAGGAGGGCATTTTAAGCGCAGGAAACCATATAAAGAAAGGCAAAGGAGAATGGGTTTTCATAATAATGACTAGTTTCTATGGCAGTATGAAAATAAAATGAATAGCACAGAATAACCAAAAGTGATATTTAGAAATTAGTTTGGAGTCAAATAGCAAAGGATATATTTCACCCAGTTCAGGAGTGTGAACTCATGTTTGCAGATAATAGGGAGCCATTGAAAAACTTGAGGAAGGGGTGAAGTGAGATTTGAATAGTAGAGATTACTTAGGTGCTTATATCAAGAAGGGTTGGTGTGGGCTATGAGTGGAGGCAGGGACACAACTCTGGCAAGACAATCATAGGTGCATCATTATTCAGAAACTGGGAATTTTAGGCAAGTAAATTCACATTTAGGAATTAAAATCTTTCACCTAAAAATTGAGTACTTAGCTCCCCTTTTTATCTCTATTAATTCAGATAGTTTTTTTTTGTGTGATATTCTATATAATAAGAAGTAATATGCAAATTGACTATCACTCCAACACACAAGATGGCAATCTCCATGTGCTCAAAGTTTGGCGCCACAAGATCGCCAGTTGTGGGAGGTCAGGCCAGCAGGGGAAGGCAGTTGGGGGTGACCAAGCTTGCAGAAGAGGGCAGTTAGGGGTGACCAGGTTACTAGGGGAGGGCAGTTAGGAGCAATTGGACTGGCAGGGGAGAAGTAAGGTGTCAATCAGGTTGGGAGGGAAGTGGTGAGGGGGTGATCAGGCTGGCAGGCAGAAGTGGTTAGGGGCAATCAGGAAGGAAGGCAGGTGAGCAGTTGCGAGCCAGCAGTCCTGGATTCTGAGAGGGATGTCCGACTGCACATTTTGGCTCTATCTGGTGGGTTGAAATCTCATTCCCTATTTTCCAGGGTCTGAGATATGGTGGGATCAGGCCAAAACGTGCTGTCAGCCATCTTTTGAGGGTTTCCAGATTGCAGAGGGTGCAGGCTGGACTGAAGGACATCCCCACACTTATGCATGAATTTCATGCATCAGACTTCTAGTAAAGATATAATCATAATTTTCTGATTAATTAATTTTGGTTTGCAGATGCCATGAAATTTGTTGAAGGTTGTGCCATGCACCATTTAGTGATACAACTTCAGCTTTCTCCAAGACTTCTGGAAATGACAAAAACAATCAGAGTTGAAAACCTGCCATCTGGTGTTGACTCCTATAATTTGAAATGTTTATTTGAAAATCCTCAAAATGGAGGGGGAAGAGTTGTTCTTATTGAATATTTTCCTGAAGAGAGTTCAGCTCTGATAGAATTTTTTGACAGAAAAGGTAATGTCTATTAGCCTGATTTTGTACATCTTACCTGGCATAATTTAAATATGTTAGCAGATCTTATTATTATAGTTACCAGTTGAATTCTGATATATTTTATTTTTATTCATATATTTCCTTGGTAATCCAATTAGGCATCCTGTTCATCTGGGGTATTTTATGTAATGTATCCAGTGATTCAAACATTAAAGAAGTAATGTCACATTTTTGAAAGATATAAAGTTTCTCTTATAAGTCTCTTAATTATGATAACTGAAAAATAATATAATTCTTAGAATCCTGGAAATATCATGCTAAAAAATAATTTATCTGTGTTTTTTACCTGTACACTTGGCAGAAATTCTGATGTTAATTTAACAAGTTTAGGTAAAGAAATATCCAGAAACGCATAAGTTCCTAGAATGTATCACTACTTCCCCTTTCACTTGTCAGAGTCATCACTCAGAAGTGAATAAGAGTGATTTCACATGATGGGTGGGTGCAGTGACCCTGTGGAAACCATGTCCAGCTGATCTCAGGGAAGCACACCTGAGGATTTTGTAGACATAAATTGCCAGTTCTTTGAGACACTTGCAAAGTTGGTTTGGAGATTCCATTCATGTTCAGAGGTCAAGGCTGAGGAATCAGGGAACCTTTCTTCTTAGGGAAAGGAGAAATGTGTTTGGGATCAAATGGTGGAGCATGATATAGGATCATGTGATATGTCACCCCCTTAAGGTAAATTGCTTTATGGGGTGTTTGGAAGAACCTTCCTCAGCTTTTATAAGTTTAGAAAATGGGGTGAAGGTATGGTTTATCTTAAAATAGAATGTAAGATCTAGCGTTCCTTGGGAAAAGGTAGAGAGCTACATAAACCTGTCTATCCTAGAATTTAGCTCTCAACCAATAGTGGTAGTTGACAACTTTGGGGCTTTTGAACATCTTGAGGACATGGGGAAGTTAGGTATATCCTCAGAATGCCTAGTTACATTGTTACCACTAACAATAGGAAGTATTTAATTGAGGCTTATTTTATACCCAAGCTACACCTGTGAACAGTAGGATCCTTTTAAAGGTACCATTTCACTTGACATCTTTGTACCAACTGACTATATTGGTCACACCTCCTCCCTAACCTTGCTTATTCCCTGTTTTCCAGGGTCTGAGATACACTGACTTTCCCTTTCTCACTCTGGACATTTGCAGAGCTCTCAGAATGCTACAAAGTGGATTTATAAACAATGCTTTACAGGCATTGCTATCATTATAATCCTTATTTTACAAATGGTTTACCTTTAAAATAGAATGTAAGACCTAGTGTTCCTTGGGCAAAGGTAGAGAGCTACATAAAGCAGTCTACCATAGAACTTAGCTCCCAACCAATGGTGGTAGTTGACAACTGCCTACCTTCTTGATTGCCCCTAACCTGCCTGCCTTTCTGGGTCCCCCATAACTGCTCTTCCCTACAGGTCTGGATCACCCCCTAAAGAACCTGAGATACAGAAAGGGAAACTGTAGATAAAGATGAGTTAAGAACAGACCTTACTTAGCAGCATTGTTTTATATGTAGACTAGAGGCTTGAAATACATGCATGGCAGGGGGTGTCACTCAGCCCAGCCTGCACCCCTCCAACTTGGGACCCTTTGAGTGATGTCTGACTTCCCATTTAGATCTGATCCCATTTGATCGGGCCTAAACAGGCCGTTGGACATCACTTTCACAATCCATGACTGCTGGCACCCAACTGCTCACCTGCCTACCTCCCTGATTGCCCCTAACCTGCCTGCCTTCCTGAGTCCCCCATAACTGCCTTTCCCTGCAGGCTTGGTCCCCACCAACTGCTCTCCCCTGCTGGCCTGATCATCCACAACTGCCTTCCCTTGCAGGCCTGGTACCTCCCAACTGCCCTCCCTGCTGGCCATCTTGTGGTGGCCATCTTCTGTCCACATGGGTGCAGCCATCCTGTGTATTGGAGTGATGATCAATTTGCATATTGCTTTTTTATTAGATAGGACTAGAGGCCCAGTGCAAGAAATTCGTGTATGGGGAGGGGCAGTGTCCTTCAGCCCAGCCTACATCCTCTCCAATATGGACCCTTCAAGGAATGTGTGTGACTGCCCCTTTAGGCCTAATCCCACTGGGGCAGTTGGACATGACTGCTGGATCCCCAACTGCTCACCTGCCTGCCTTCCTGATTGCCCCTAACCACTTCTGCCAGCCAGCCTGATCACCCCCAATCATTCCCCTGCCAGGATGATTGATGCCTAACTTTTACCCTACCAGCCTGTTTGCCCCTAACTGTCCTCCCCTTCAGGCCTGGTCACCCCTAACTGCCCTCCCCTGCAGGCCTGGGTGCCCCACAACTGCCCTTCCCTGCAGGCCCAGTCACACCCAACTTCCCTCCTCTGTTGGCTTGGTCAGCTCTAACTGCCCTCCCCTTCAGGCTTGATCTTTCCCAACTGCCCTCCCTTGCAGGCCTGATCACCCACAACTGCCTTCCCTTGCAGGCCTGGTCCCTCCAACTGCTTTCCCAGCTGGCCATCTTGTGGTGCCCATCTTGTGTCCACATGAGGAAAGAATCTTTGACCACTTGGGGGCAGCCATCTTGTGTGTTGGAGTGAAGGTCAATATGCATATTACTCTTTTATTAGATAGGCTAGAGGCCTGGTGCATGGGTGGGGGCCAGCTGGTTTTCCCTGAAGGTATCCCAGATCAGGGTATGGGTTCCCTTGGGGTGTGGGGCAGCCTGGGTGAGGAGGCTGTGGTGGTTTGCAGCCTGGCCACACCCCCTGGTAACCCTAGTGGAGGCCCTGGTATCTGGGATTTATATATCTTCTACAATTGAAACTTTGTAGCCTGGAGTGGAGCCAAGCCTCCTGCTCTCTCCAGTTACATAGCTGCAGCCATTTTTGTGGGATTTATTTATCTTCTATAATTGAAATTTTGTAGCCTTCAGTGGAGGCCTGGGCCTGCCAGGTTGTGTGGAAAGCTTGGATTCCTCCATCACTGGGGAAACCCAAGCCTCCCTCCTGCTTGCTCTGTGGCTGCAGTATTCTTGTTTGGGGTTAATTTGCATACCTGCTCCTGATTGGTTCATGGGTGTGGCTGTGGGTATAGCAGAGTGATGGTTAATTTGCATATAACTATTTTATTAGATAGGATAGGATTATTTGAGATGAAGGTTAGGCACTTCACTCTGAAATTATTTGATTCAATTTCCCCAAATCAGATTCACAAAATCTTAAGAAAGGGGGCCCTTATTAAAAACCTATTGCACATGAGATTTTTTGCTGTTTTCTGCCATAGTATCTTACTGAATCCCCATAATAACCTGCATGGTTAGATATAATTACTCTGTCTCTACATAAGAGGAAATGGGATGGAAAATTAAGATCTCTCTGTTGGTTCTTGGATCAGATAGATCCAAGTTCAAATCTGGCTTTGGTGCTTACCAGCTTTGTGATCTTATACAAGTTACTTAACCCAAATCATCTGTTTTCTCATGTAGAAAACAGAGTTCCTCTTATTACTTACCTCACAGGAACATTATGAGGATTAAATGAAATTAGATCTGCAAAGTTCTTGGCACATGTGGGTGCTCAATCAGTGTTAGCAATCACTGGTACTGCCCAGGCTTGTAGGGCATACGGGGCCACATGAGGAAGTTGAGGCTATGTGTCTGGATCTCTGAAGGCCTTGTTCTTTTTATTATGTCTGGCTCAAGGACTAGGACCCAATCATCACAAGTTAAATTAATTTTAACATCTTTCCACAAGGATACTATTTTAATCCAAATTGTAACTGGAATTCATTCTAATTCCTTTCCTTCTTAGACTCCTTGTACCTGTCTAATAACTACCCACAATGAATTTTGGGGAAACAAGTATCCTCCCACCCACACACAGACATGCCCAGTAAAAGTGGCAAGAAACTGTTTATAGCAGAAATGGGGGAGGTGAAGGACTTGCTGAATCAGTCTCTGGGTTGGGCTTTAATGATTTTGAGGATTAACCTGGTAGAAGGGCAAGAGTTTGGTCTTTGGGGTCAAACAGACACTGATTGGAATCTTAGCTCAGATACTTACAGTATACAGGACCTATTTGATTTATCTAATTTTTACTAGCCTGAGTTTTATTATTGGTAAATAGTGATGATAATCATAGTGTCTCTATCTCAAGGGTTGCCATGAGGATTAAATTAATGAAATATATGTAAAACACTTAGAATAGTGTCTGACACTTCATAAGCTATGAAAATCATTATTATGCACCTCCCCTTAGAAATAATAATGGAATCTAAGTCATCTATGAAGCCTAAAATTGTCAGAGGCACAAGAAACAGCACATAGCATGATTCTTAGACAAGATTGGTTTTAAACATCAAAGTATTTTACACTAGCACAAACAGTATCCCCATGCAGGTGACCACAGTAATATCTATTTCTAGCCTGGTGATGATATATCATTTTTATCACAAAAACAGAAAATAGAATTCACGTAACAGACTTTCACCATACAGTGATCTTGGCCAGAAAGTACTTACTCCATTACACAAGGGATACCTGTGCAGTGTTGATACATATCAATTTATATTTGAGCACTTTGAGATAGAGCTCCCCTTTTAATACCATGTTGTAACAGCAAAGTTCTACAGACACTAGGATTCCCCATTTCCCCCCACTCAGGAGAGTTTTGCTTGTTTCTTTTCATTTGAAACATATTATCCTGAGGTTACTTTATTTTATTTCTTTCCTTTTAAGTGTTAGACACCATCATGACCAAGAAGCTTGACTTCAATAATACGCCCCTCTCCGTGTTCCCATACTATACCTCTTTGGGCACAGCTTTGTATGGAAAGGAGAAGCCTCTGATCAAGCTTCCAGAGCCATTTAAAGAATCTTTGGATCTTTCTTTATGGAAGTTCTTACACAAAAGGAATCATTTGATTGAGGAGATAAATGAAGAAGTGAGACGTTCTCACTGTGACCTAACATGGTCCCCACTCAATGGTGAAGTTACCATCAGACCTGCAGCCACCTTAGTCAATCAAGGAAGAAAAAGAATCAAGAATTGGAAGAAAGACACTTCCACAGTCTTCTCTGGCATCAGGTCTAGATTTAAAGTTACCCCATTTAAGGTGGATCCAGTAGTGTGGGACATCATGAAAAATGACTTAGAAGATGAAAGAATTTTGATTGAGTTTGATACAGATATGGGGATTGTTACCTTAGTGGGGAAATCAGAGGATGTACAAAACATTGAGCCACAAATCAAGAAATTAACAGAAAACACCACTCAAAAAATTAAAAGAGAAGAGCAAACTCTGGAGGAGAAAATGGCCGTTTCTCCAAGAAAGTATTCTCTTTTGTGCCACAGCGGTGTACAGGAGCGTCTCTGCAGGGAGTACCCAGAGATGGAGATTTTTTATGACAAAGCCACCCAACACATGTGCTTTAAAGGACTCGCTATAGATGTGTATAAAGCAAAGTGTGAAGTCCAGGAAAAGATGTACACCATGGTTGAGCAAAGCATTCAGCTTTCTCCTGAGGTTTTCCAGTTTTTGCAACAGGTTGACTGTTCAGAACTCTCCAAGTCTCTTTTGATAGCACAGAAAATTCTTGCCGTTTATGAGCTAGAGGGCACAACTGTTTTCTTAACCGGCTGTTTTTCTGAAGTCCTATTAGAAGCTGAAAAGCAAATGCTCAGTGCCTTAAGTTATAAGCGCATAGACATTGAGGACAGGGAAGTTCTTAACAGCAAGAAATGGAAAGCCATCACTAACAATTTGCCTAAGAAACATAATTCCTCCTCAAAGACTGTAATGATCAATGAGTTAAGTTCAGGAACCACAGCTGAGGTCATTATTGCAGGCTGTGTGAGAGAAGTAAATGAAATCTACAATGTCCTTTTTGACTTTGTGGAAAAAAACATGAAAATAGAGAGATTCCTTGAAGTAAAGCCTCCCTTAGTAATTGATCATTTAAGGGCAGAGAAGAAATTAATCTTACAAAAGATAAAGATGAACAAGCTAAATGTTCAGGTACATTTCAATCCTAGGAACAAACCAAAAGGCATCTTACTAACTGGCTCAAAGGCCGAAGTCCTGGAGGAAATGAACATCCTCAAGCAACCCAGGGATTCAATTTGTGTTAGAAGCATCAGTATTGAAGAAATGAAGAATGAAGAAAAGAAGGAGGGAGGTGGCAGTGATGGGCAGAAGTGCTCCTGTCGGACAGAATTGGCCCCTGGAGTCTTGTTGATCGTACAGCAAGGCGACTTGACACGGTTTCCCGTGGAAGTGGTGGTGAATGCCACAAATGAGGACCTCCGTCTCAGTGGGGGCCTGGCCGCTGCTCTTTCAAAGGCAGCTGGCCCTGAGCTCCAAGCAGACTGTGACAGGATAGTGAAGACAAAGGGTAAGATCCCAGCTGGCTATGCCACCATCTCGAAACCAGGAAAGCTCCCATACCACCAGGTGATCCACGCAGTAGGACCCAAGTGGGACAGCAGTGATGCTCAGGGGTGTGTGTTACAGTTAAAGAATGCCGTGAAAAGAAGTCTTCATTTGGCTGATAATTTACAGTACCAATCCATAGCCATCCCTGCCATTAGTTCTGGAGACAGTGGCTTTCCCTTATCCCAGTGTGTGGAGACCATTGTTTTGGCCATCAAGGAAACCTTCCAGTATAACTCTGCTGGATGCACCTTGAAAGAGGTTTACCTTGTGGATTTAGCTGAGAAGACTGTGGAGGCCTTTGCTGAAACTGTGAAAATGGTATTTAAAAACAACAAGCCTGATACTGCTTCCCTGCCCAGTGTACCAGCAGGAGTCCAGCCGGGCCTGAGAAACGATGATGGAAACAGACAAATGTTGCTATGTCCAGGCGGCCTGAGGATCCTGTTGGTGAAGGAAGATGTGCAGAATGCTATGGTGAGTGTCCCTTTTCACAGAACACCCACTATGTGCTGCAACTCCAGGGAGTCTGTTGCCAAAGGAAGATTAGGTTCAAGGGGGAATTAGGGAGAGAATCCCGTGCTCTCCATCCTAATCTGGAAACAAGTTTCCTTAGAAAATTGGGCTACTTTACCACAGTATTTACTGATAGAGAGTGGCCAGTTATCTGTGGGAACTGGAAGTGTATTCAGATCACCATGTTCCCAGTAAATGGGAAAGTCCACAATAATAGCTCACAATTATAAGAATCTCTGTATTTATTCGGGACCTTTGTACTTGTCATATTTTGGCAAATCTGAGGTTAATTTTCTATCAAATTTACTGGTAGGAGATATAGAAAATTAGAGTGTAGAGTGGGGACTGAAGACAGGAATCTTGTCAATGGAGTTGAACCAGGTTGTGCCTGGAGGCCTGAGTCTGAGGGCCAATCAGCACCCAGCAGCAGTAAGAAACTGTGGGAAGGAAAGTCCAAAGTGCACCTGAAAGTGGTCTGAGTATCATGTGGGGACTAGGTGGTGGTGGTGTGGGAATGTGTTTTTTAAAAACTTTTAAAACAACCTTTTCAACACAGGCTCCAAGTAATGGAAATAGCCCTGGAAGCCCCTGTGTGCCTGATGTCACTTTCTTACTTTGAGGATTGTGTGGGGAGACCTGGGGAAGAGATTCCTAGGGAAGGCCATTTGCCTATCTTCTTCAGAGAAATATCTACTCAAATCCTTTGCCCTCTTTTAAATTGGGGTTATCTTTTTTAAAAAATACATTTTTATTGATTTCAGACAGGAGGGGAGTTGGAGAGAGAGATTGAAATAAAAATGATGAGAGAGAATTCTTGATCTGCTCCTTTCTGCACACCCCCTGCTGGGGATGGAGCCTGCAACTGGGCATGTGGAATTGAAACTGGAACCCTTCAGTCTACAGGCTGACACTCTATCCTCTGAGCCAAATCCGCTAGGGCGATTGGGTTCTCTTTTTATTACTAAATTAGAGACCTGGTGCATGAAATTCATGCAATGGGGGTAGGAGTGTGTCCTTCAGCCCAGTCTGCTCCCTCTCCAATCTGGGACCCCTCGAGGGATGTCCGACTGATCGTTTAGGCCCCACACCGCCAGGATTGGGCCTCACAGGGCAGTCAGACATCCCTCTCACAATCCAGGACTGCTGGCTCCCAACTGCTTGCCTGCCTGCCCGCCTTCCTGATTGCTCCTAACCGCTTCTGCTGCCAGCCTGATCACCCACACCCAGTCCCCTGCCAGCTTGATTGATGCTTAACTGCTCCTCTGCCAGCCCAGTTTCCCCCTAACTGCCTTCCCTACAGGCCTGGACACCCCTATCAGTCCTCCCTGCAGGCCTGTCCCCCTTAACTATTCTCCCCTACAGGCTTGGATTCTCCTCAACTGCCCTTCCCTGCAGGCCCAGTCACCCCCAACTTACCTCTTCTGCTAGCCTGATTACCCTTAATTGCCATTCCCTGCAGGCTTGATTGACCCCAACTGCCCCCCCTTGCAGGCCTGATCCCTCCCAAGTGCCCTCTCTTACAGACCTGGTCCCTCCCCTGCTGGCCATCTTGTGGCAGCCATTTTGTGTCCACATGGGGGCAGTCATCTTGTGTGTTGGAATGAGTCAATTTGCATATTGACTCACTTTTATTAGATAGGATTTTAAGAGTTCTTTATGTATTTTGGATACAGGTCCCTTACCAGATTATGACTTGCAAATATTTTTCTCATTCTATGGGTCATCTTCCTTATACAATAAGCTTAAATTATAATTACAAGAATAATTGCTAACACTGATCATTTAGTATGTGCCAGGCAGTATGTGAAGTGCTTGGCTTGCATTTTCTCATTCAATGCCATAAAGTAGATTCCAGGATTATTATTATTCTCAAAGAGATGAAGGAATGAGACTTAGAGGGGCTAAGTAATTACCAACTCTCACAGCTAACAAATGGTAGAGACGTGATTATAATTTGTTCAGACACTATTTAAAAAATACTATAAAATGATTTTCTTTCTCATTAAAAAAAAACAACACCAAATACATACACAAGAAACTCTTTGACCTTGAGTCACTAATTGGTTGAGTTCCATTCCTTTTCCATCTTGAATACTAAATAGTAAGATATTCCTTCCATTCCTTTTTCTCCCCTAGAGGTTTGAGTTCTGATGCCCCAGTACCTGCTGTGTGTTGCTTGTCCATAACCCATGCAGGACAGCTTTGAAAATGACTTAGTCACGTGCTTTCTTCTCTTTTCTCTTGGGGTCTTACTCTAGCTGATTAATCTGCTCACATGTCCTACTGGAAAAGCTTCCACAGCTTCTCACTGTATTTTGGGAAGTCCAGATGGGCTGCCACTGGAGGTCCTCTGCAGTCTACCCCCACGGTAACATTGCCAGCCTGGCTTGCACCATTTTGCTGCACAAGCTGTCTATCAGTTCAGCAGCTCACACCCACCATGCATGTGTTCCCCCTTCAGAATGATTTCCCCATCTCTCCCTGCTTGCTTCAGCTATTCCCAAAAAGCCCACATCACGCAGGGTGTCCTCACTGGCCACCGCTGCACTTCCTCTGGCTCCTTCAGTGATCTCACTTTTTGACAGCTCTCTTTTGTCCTGGAGTGTAATTTAAATAAGTATCTAATAACACATTGTCTTGCGTGGTATTTGTCTCTGAAAACAGTTATCTTTAGTTGTCCTCATTGTGCCAAGTCCAATGGCTCAAATACAGTAATCCTTGATGAATGCTTTTTATTAGAGTTTGAAACAAATTGTTGGTTTTATCCTTAGGCTGATGTTGTTGTCAACTCCATTCCTCGGGATCTGAACCTTAATAGTGGGCCTCCTTCTCAGGCCCTCTTGGCAAAAGCTGGCCCATATCTCCAGAAAGAATTAAACGAAGCTGCACAAGGGATGGCTGTTGATGTGGGCACAATTCTTCAAACCTCTGGTTATAATGTGTCCTATCAAGTGCTTCACGTAGTGGCTCCAAGCTGGAAAAATGGTGACACATCTTCACACAGGGTGAGGCCTGGTTGTAAATTCTCTGGGAAATTGGGTACCCCTTTGTTCTCTTTTCAATAATTGTACCCTGTATGTTTCTCTTTTGTAAAAACTTCACATTCTTGGAAGGTTTTATCATTATGGCCCTTTCTTTCAGTGTAGCTTAGTGTTCCTGAACACTAGTTATTGAAGATAGCAAAGAGTTATTGAAGATAGCACATCCTTTTTAAAAAATTGACTTCAGAGAGTAAGGGAGAGGGAGAGAGAGATAGAAGCATCAATGATGAGAATCACTGATCAGCTGTCTCCTGCACAACCTCCTAGTGGGGATTGAGCCTTGACCAGGCATGTGCCTTGACCAGGAATTGAACCATAATCTCCTGGTTCATAGATCAATGCTCAACCACTGAGCAACACTGATCGGCCAAAGATAGGACATCTTTAGTGAGGAAGGCAAGGTGAGAGCCTGAAGAATGGAGGGGCATGAAGGATTGGAACAGTAGTTGCTTTGCTTCTTTCCTTGATTGTTGAGCACATGTGAATCTTTTTTAAGGGTTTTTTACATTCTCTATTCCTTTTCTTGTATTTTTCTTTCCCTTTTTGACTGCCATTAGCCTGCCTTTTGTTGAAAGCAAAGAGGAGTAGACAGAGATCATAGTCAAAGTTGCTAAATTCTCTTTTTTGTTGTTGTTGTTGGTCCTAACTCCCATTTCTAGGAGTATAAGAATGTGCTTTGTACTTTTCAGATCATGAAAGTGTAATAATGTGCTTTGTACTTTTCAGATCATGCAAGACATAATCAGAAAATGTTTGGAAATCACTGAGAATATGCGCTTAAGCTCAATTACATTTCTAGCCATAGGAACAGGCAATTTGGGGTTTCCTAAGAATGTTTTTGCTGAATTGATCATTTCAGAAGTGTTCAAATTTAGTAGCAACAATCAACCAACAGCTTTACAGAAGGTTTGCTTTCTGCTCCACCCGAATGATCCCGGGAATATTCAGGTACAGCTTCACTCTTTTCTTTTTCTTTCTTTCTTTCTTTTTTTTTTTTTTTTGTCAACTGAGCCCTAACGGTATCCAATAAGACATTGGTCGAACAGGTTGTTTCTTTCATGTATTTCCCATGCTGGAAAGTAAAAGAGCACTGTAGACTAGTTGTAGCATGGCAATTTTCAAGCAAAGTTATGGATATAGAAAAAAATTTAGCTTCCTATTTATGAAAATTTCAAATATGTACAAACTTAAATAAAATCTATATATATATATAAAGTCAGTGACTGCAACGACCAGAACATCTGATGACCAGTCAGTATGATGCCCACTGTGGCCAGCAAATCAGCCTGATCACAGGGTGTGCCCACCAGCCAACCTCCCACAGCCCCTGCCACTGATGGACTCTCCCACCCCAAGCAAGGATGGGACCCGCCAGCCAAATGCTCCACCACACCCCTTGCCCTTCCCTCCAGCCAGCCCTACCCATGATCATCCAGCCCTGCCCCTGATCGTCCCACCCCACCACAATAGGCTTCAAGCCCTTCCCCCTTGCTGGCCACACTCTCTATGGGCTCCCACCACCGTGATTGGCCCCGACTCTCACCCCTGTTTCCCCCCACTAATAGAGGGTGGGGCCAGCTGGCCAATCTCCTGCATCCCCTCCCCGCAGCAGCTGCAATCCTGCTCTCAACCTCACCCCAATAGGGGGTGGGCTGCCAGCCAATCTCTTGCATTCCCTCTCCCCAGCTGGCTCTGCCCTCAGTGACCGCCCAACACATTGAGTGGCCCTTCTCCTGATAGCCCTCCAACCCCAATAGGGGATGAGGCCAGCTAGCAACCTCCTGGAGCCCCTCCCTCTGTCCAGCCCCATCCCAGATCAGCCCCCCCCAATCATGGGCAGGGCCAACTGGCTAACCACTCATGGCCACCCTTCAGGCCACTGGCTCCCAATCAGCCCCACAATCCCTATCAGGGTCGTGGCCTGCCAGCCAATCACTCATTGCCCCTCCCAAAAACTGGCCTGGCCCTGATTGGGCCCCCATTTGGTCACCCCACTGTCCTCCCTGCTGGGTTGGTCACCCCTCACTGCCACCCTCTGCCAGTCACCCCACTGTCATCCCACTGTCCTCCCTGCTGGGTTGGTCACCCCTCACTGCCACCCTCTGCCAGCCTTATCATCCCTCACTGCCCCTCCTGGTGATATTATCTTTAAGTTCTTCCAAAGCAAATAATTCCAATCTAAATTCTATTCAAAAAACCAAACCACCTAAGCAAAATAACATGGTCCATTTAGTTGGTCTGAATAAATACAGTAATTTATAGTTGATTAATGCTTTTTTAACAACCCCCTTATGATCTGCATTGTACAAGGTGATGTGCATCATGGGATGGGTATGTAGCACATACTTCCTCTCCTGTACATCATAATTACTCTGGGGGCTAAGATTTGTACACATAAAATGAACTAAATTAGAGAGAAAGTGCTGAATGTTTTTCAGTGGATGAATAGGGGAGAGAGTCCTATGTCTTGGACCTGAACCTTCAAATTTCTTTATTGCTATGCAACTCCAGACCCTGTTTCCTTTCTTAAAGGCTCAGGTTCCTCTGCAAGTATTCAGTAGAAGGATTAGTCTCTACAGACACCTTTATTGCCAATAAATAGTATTGATTCTCTATCCAGGGCTGTGACATTTTTTTGCATAAAACTTTTAAAGACAGTTAAACTTTGGTTATATTTGCACACAAAAACAACAACAAAACTTTTTGAGATGTTTACAGGCAACAGAGGTTACAAAACAGCAACCCATGGTTTGAACATGGCCTCTAGATATGTTTTATTTGGTCTAGTTTGAATCAGTTGCTAATATTTTAACCATATTATATAATAAAGGGCTAATATGCAAATTGACCAAACAGCAGAAAGACCAGTCACTACGACACGCACTGACCACCAAGGAGCAGATGCTCAATGCAAGAGCTGCACCCTGGTGGGCAGTGTGCTCCCACAGGGTGAGTGCTGCTTAGCCAGAAGCCAGGCTCACAGCTGGCAAGAACTGCGGTGGTGGTGGGAGCTTCTCCTGCCTCCACAGCAGCACTAAAGATTTCCAACTGCAGGATTAGGCCCACTCCCTATGGGATTGTCAGTCAGACATCTCCAGGACTGTGAGAGGGTGCAGGCAGACCAGGGTGAGGGATCCTCCTGGGTGAACGAAATTCATGCACCGGGCATCTGGTTTCACAGAACACTCCAGATGTCCACTGTGACATTCTGACACATTGGATATGGGTTTCTGTCAGAACAGTTTACTGTGGCTGAATGGCAGGTACTCTATAGTCCTCCAGAGTCTCATTAGTTTACCTTTACACTGGTGGCTTTCATTTTTGGGGGCTGGAGGTCTGTGAGTCTGACACTCTCAGTCTATAGTCTATTCCAGTCCTTATCCCTTTATTATATCAGCCTTTCATCCAAGATGTTATTTGGTATTTTTTGGTTTTTATCAACAACATTTTCTGTTGCTTGCTTACACAAATGTGATGATTTTTGCGGTGCCTCTACCAACTCAAAGAAATGGAATTTACAGGTTCACTAATACCAAAATGCAGCCTCTTGCTCCCAAATGCACTATGCCACTAGCCATTTATCTTCTGGTAGAATCGGGAAGTTAAAAACTGAAGTATCTTGCCAAGACCGGTTTGGCTCAGTGGATAGAGTGTCGGACTGGGGACTGGAGGGTCCCAGGTTCGATTCCGGTCGGGGGCATGTACCTTGCTTGCGGGCACATCTCCAGTGTGGGGCGTGCAGGAAGCGGCTGATCGATGTCTCTCTCTCATCAATGTTTCTGACTTTCTATCCCTCTCCCTTCCTCACTGTAAAAAATCAATAAAATATATTTTAAAAAAACAAAACCAAAAACAAACAAACAAACAAAAAACTGAAGTATCTTGGTTCTTGTGATTGTTTTTCTCTGAACATTGTATTTTTAACAACTGGCACTTATTTGCTCTTACCTAATATGAAAGAAACATATATTAATTGTAGAAGCTTTGAACAGTGCAAAATGCATAAATTATCTTAGTCATATTTTGTTCTAGTCTTCTTCTATACATATGTACTTTGCTAAGAGGTTTCAATAATATAATTAAAGTTAAACTTTCACTTAATAATGTAAAATGAGCACTGCCTTATTCCAGTAACTATTCTTTGAAAATGTAATTTCTAATGACTGCTAAATATTTTAACACAGGGATATACTAAATTGATTTTAATAAATGGTATTGTAATGAATATTTTTGTATTTATATCTTTGTTCCCATCTTTGGTATTTTCATTGGATGCATTTGTAGAAATAATATATATATATATATATATATATATATATATATATATATATATATTCACAACATTATTTATTTATTTTTTTACCTTTTAACAAGTTTTATTTTATTTTAATTTTTTAATATATATATATATTTATTAACTTTTTATACATATCTCCCCATTGCCCGCCCCTCCCTCCCAAGCATTCCCCAACCTCCCAGTGTCTATGTTCATTGGTTATGCTTATATGCATGCATACAAGTCCTTTGATTGATCTCTTATCTACCTCACCTAACTTTAATATTCCTGCTGTAATTTCACAGTCTGTTTGAAGCTTTACTGTCTCTGTATCTATCCTTTTGTTCATCAGTTTAAAATGTTCTTTATTATCCCCGAATGAGTGCGATCATGTGATGCTTCTCCTTCATTGACTGGCTTATTTCACTAAGCATAAGGCTCTCCAGTTCCAACCAGGTTGCTGCAAATGGTAAGAATTCCTTCTTTTTAATGGCAGCATAGAATTCCATTGTGTAGATGTACCACAGTTTCCTGATCAGTGCACTCATCTGCTGACGGGCACCTACGCTGTTTCCAAATTGTAGCTATTGTAAATTGTGCTGCTATGAACATAGGGGTGCATAAATCCTTTCTGATTGGTGTTTGTAATTTCTTAGGATAAATTCCTAAGAGTGGGATTACAGGGTCAAATGGGAGATCCATTTTTAGTTTTTTGAGGAAACTCCATACTGTTCTCCACAGTGGCTGCGCCAGTCTGCATTCCCACCAACAGTGCACAAGGGTTCCTTTTTCTCCGCATCCTCGCCAACACTTGTCGTTTGTTGATTTGTTGATGATTGCCATTCTGACAGGTGTAAGATGGTATCTCATTGTCGTTTTGATTTGCATCTCTCGGATGATTAATGACTTTGAACATGTTTTCATGTGTCTCTTGGCCTTCCTTCTGTCGTCTTTTGAAAAGTTTCTATTTAGGTCCGTTGCCCATTTTTTTATTGGATCATTCATCTTCCTTTTATTAAGTTGTATAAGTTGGCTGTAGATTTTGGAGATTAAACCTTTATTAGTGATAACATTTGCAAATATGATCTCCCATACAATGATCTTTCTTGTTGTTTTGTTGATGGTTTCTTTTGCTGTGCAAAAGCTTTTTATTTTGATGTAGTCCCATTTGTTTATTTTTTCTTTAGCTTCCATTGCCTTTGGAGCAGTATCATTGAAGAAGTTCTTTCGGCATATATCTGAGATTGTGCTGCCTGTGGATTCCTCTAGTATTTTTATGGTTTCCCTTCTAATGTTTAAGTCCTGTATCCATTTTGAGTTTATTTTTGTGTTTGGTGTAAGTTGGTGGTTCAGTTTCAATTTTTTGCATGTATCTGTCCAATTTTCCCAACACCATTTATTGAAGAGGCTATCTTGGCTCCATTGAATGTTCATTCCTCCTTTGTCAAATATTAATTGAGCATAGTGGTTTGGGTGGATATCTGGGTTCTCTATTCTATTCCATTGGTCTATATGTCTGTTCTTGTGCCAGTACCAGGCTGTTTTGAGAACAGTTGCTTTGTAGTGTAGCTTGAAGTCTGGTATTGAGATCCCACCTACTTTATTCTTCCTTCTCAGAATTGCTGTAGCTATCTGTGGTCTTTTTTTGTTCCAGATGAATCTATGAAGAATTCTTTCTAGGTCTGTGGAATATGTTGTTGGTATTTTAATGGGTAGTGCGTTGAATCTGTAGATTGCTTTGGGTAGTATGGACATTTTAATGATGTTGATTCTCCCAATCCATGAGCATGGTATGCTCTTCCATCTGTTAACATCTTCCTCTATCTCTTTTTTCAGTGTCCTGTAGTTTTCTGCATAAAGGTCTTTTACCTCTTTAGTTAGGTTTATTCCTAGGTATCTTAATTTTTTTGGTGCGATGGTAAATGGGATTGCTTTTTTAGTTTCTCTTTCTATAATTTCACCATTAGTGTATAGAAATGCCACAGACTTCTTAGCATTAATTTTGTATCCTGATACAGTGCCAAATTCATTAATTAAGTCAATTAGTTTTGGCATGGAGTCCTTTGGGTTTTTTATGTACAATATCATGTCATCTGCAAATAAGGATAGCTTTACTTCTTCTTTTCCAATTTGGATGCCTTTTATTTCTTCTTCTTGTCTTATTGCAATGGCTAATACTTCCAGTACTATGTTGAACAGGAGAGGTGAGAGTGGGCATCCCTGTCTTGTTCCTGGTTCTTAGGGGAAATGGTTTTAGTTTTTGCTCATTGAGTATGATGTTAGCTGTGGGTTTATCATATATGGCTTTTATGATGTTGAGGTATGATCCTTCTATTCCCACTTTGCTGTGAGTTTTTATCAAGAAAGGGTGTTGGATTTTGTCAAATGCTTTTTCTGCATCAATTGATATGACTATGTGATTTTTATCTCTCAATTTGTTTATGTGATGTATCACATTTATTGATTTGTGGATATTGTACCATCCCTGCATTCCTGGGATGAATCCTGCTTGGTCATGGTGTATGATCTTTGTGATGTACTGCTGGATCCGGTTTGCTAGAATTTTATTGAGGATTTTGGCATCTATGTTCATGAGAGATATTGGCCTATAATTCTCTTTCATTGTGTTGTCTTTATCTGGTTTTGGTATTAGGGTGATGCTGGCTTCATAGAAGGTGTTTGGAAGTGTTCCTTCTTCTTGAATGTTTTTGAATAGTCTGAGGAGAATAGGTTTTAATTCTACCTTTAATGTTTGGTAAAACTCTCCTGTGTAGCCATCTGGACCCGGGCTTTTATTTGCTGGAAGCTTTTTGATTACTGCTTCAATTTCTTCCATAGTTATTGGACTATTGAGATGTTTGGTTTCCTCCTCAATGAGTTTTGGGAGGTTATATTTTTCTTTGTTCCCATCTTTGGTATTTTCATTGGATGCATTTGTAGAAATAATATATATATATATTTTCACAACTTTGAAAATATATGATAATAGGATAGTGTCGAGAGAATCCAAGATGGTGGCATAGGTAAAAACCTATACTGCTGCCTCGCACAACAATTTCAAAACTACAACTAAAAGGGAGGGATGGGAGCCGGGTGGAGGAGAGCTATGGAGGGGGAAAAAAAGAGACAAATGTAATAATCTGAATAATAAAGATTTAATTAAAAGATATATATATCTGTATATATATATGATAATAAACAATACTCTGAGAATTGTTTTCTCATCAATATTGTGTACGCATGATTAAAAGCTGTGCTGACTCAAATTCATTCATCTACTAAGCAGTGTAATAATCAAAACTGTTTTTGTGTTTCTAGGCATTTTCAGATGAATTTGACAGAAAGGCTAATGGAAATTCCATCAGTGACAAAATTCCCAAGACTCAGAATACACAAGGTTCAGCAAAGATACCTTTTCATTTTTTCTGTATTTATTTATTCTTTTTTGTTGTTGTTCTTTGGGGTTCAGAAAAAAATTAAGAAATTATTTCTAGTTGTTAAAAGACTATTTAATGATAAGTGAAGAGGGCAGTGATGGTTTTTATGAAAATACTAAAAGCCCAGTGCATGAAATTTGTGTGCAGTGTGTGTGTGTGTGTGTGTGTGTATGTGTGTGTGTTTGTGTGTGTCTCTCTCAGCCCAGTCTGCACCCTCTCCAATCTGGGACCCCCCCAAGGAATGTCTGACTGCCTGTTTAGGCCCATTACCACTGGGATCGGGCCTACACAGGCAGTCAGACATCTCTTTCACAATCCAGGACTGCTGGCTCCAAGCTCTTGCCTGTCTGCCTGCCTGTCTAATTGCCCCTAACTGCTTCTGCCTGCCAACCTGATCACTCCCTAACCACTCCCCTGCCAGCCTGATCAATGCCTAAATGCTCCCCTGCCAGTCTGATTGACCCTAACTGCCCTCCTCTGCTGGCCTGGTTGCTCCCAACTGTCCTCTCCTGCAGGCCTGATTCTCCCCCCTCCCACTACCCTCTTCTGCAGGCCCAGTCGCCCCCAACAGCCCTCCCCTGCTGACCTGGTCTCCCTAACTGCCTTTCTTTGCAGGCCTGTTCTCCCTCAACAGCCCTTCTCTGCCAGCTGGGTCACCCCTAACTGCCCTCCCCTGCTGGCCATATTGTGGCAGCCATCTTGTGTCCACATGGGGACAGACATCTTTGACCACATGGAAGCTGCCATCTTGTGTGTGGGAGTGATGGTCAATTTGTATATTGCTCTTTCATTAGATAGGATATATTTGTGAGAAAGGAGATATTAAATCATAATCCATATACTCAGGCATGCAAGACACTGGCCATTATTGATAATCTTGAGTAGAAGATTAAGCAGAGGGCTTTAAGTAGTGATGAGGTTACTATTTTCTAAGGATGATGTGACCTGTGCTTTTGGAAATAGACACATTTAAAGAGACAATACCAACCAAATGCTTTTTCTCTGTCAAATTTGCTGTTACATGTTTGGCTTTATCCTATTTGGAGTTTTCTGAGGCTTCTTGAAACTCAATATGTGTGTCTTCCATCAAATTTGGGAAATTTTCAGCCATTTATTCAAATACTTTTCTTGCACTTGTCTCTCTCTCATCTCCTCTGGTGCTCCAATAACATGAATGTTAAACCTTTTGATAGTATCCTGCCAGTCCCTGAGGATCTGTTTTTGTGTGTGTGTGTGTGTGTGTGTTTTCTTTTCGTTATTTTTCTCTGTTTTTCTGATTGGATAATTTTTATTGATCTACTTCCAAGTTCACAGACTCATTTCTCTGTCTACTGTTCAGCCTAGCCAATGAATTTTTAAAATTTCAGACATTGTATTTTTAAGTGCTAAAATGTCCATTCGATTCTTAATTTATATTTCTCTGCAGAAATTCCTATTTTTCCACTCATTCCAAATCATTTCTGTTCATTCAAATACACTTACTTTGACCTCAGGGAGCATATTTATAGTAGATACTTTAAAGTCTTTGATAAGTCCAACATCTAGATCATCTTGAGATAAGCATCTATATTGAGTTTCTTTATCCTTGACAACTGTTCACATTTTCTTGGTTCTTTGTAAGACAAGCAGTTTGGATAATAGGCTGTTTATTTTCATTTTTATGTTGGGTCTTGTTAAAAATCTCCTGGAAAATGGTAATTGTTTTTAGCAGGCAGTCAGTCAGTTAAGTTCATCCTAACAGTTCTGTCTCACCTTCTATGGGCAGTGTTCCCATGTTCTCAGAGCCGTTGTTGTGCTGCTGGGGATGGCTCCCCCATGTGTAGCTCGGGGTGGGCTTAGGATTTATTCCCGTTTGTCACAGGACAGGGGTCACCTCCAGTTATCCCCTCAGCAAAACTCCCCTCATTTTCTTGGCTCACAGGAGTCCATTTTCTAGGCCTCTCCCCAGAGAGACAGTTTTCTCTTGGCATGTAAGTTGCCTGTTCTGTTGCTGCATAACTTTGTGTGATCAGGGTTGTCCTTGGGCAAAGTAAGGAGAGAAAAGAGAGAGAGAGAGAAATAACAGGGATTTCCCCACACAACCATGTACTCTTTTCAAACCACAAGGGCCCCTTTTTCTGGATCTTCTGGACAGAAATACAGAATGTCTCTAAGAGTTTTAACTCCCTGTGGTACCACTGTGGAGTTCTGCAGCTAGCGCCACCTTGTGGTGAGCTGGATTTAAAAATATAAATATGGAAAATAAGGAAGATCCCTGCCACAGTCTTTAGCTCACAGGGTCCCCTTTTCTCAATCCTCTGGCCCCACGCAGGGATCCTGTGAGAGTTTTGCTGCCTGTGCTTCTTGTGCAATTCCAAAGCTGGGAGAGAAAAGAGGAAAATTTCAAAACTCCCCTCTTTACAAGTTGCCTCTTCAGGTTTTAACTCCCCTGCCCAATCTGCCTTCTGTTGCTTACTTTTCAGTCCTCAGACAGTAGATATTGTATTTGCCCCTTGTTTTAGTTGTAATTAGTTGTAATCAGTTGATAGGCTCTCGTGGGCTGACTTCACCTAGGCCAGCACAAGAAGCCCAGGTTTGATATGTTTTATCCTATCTAATAAAGAGAGAATATGCTATTGTCCCTCACCCCATAACAAAGTTGGTGGAACCCACAGCCAATAAGAAGTGAATATGCTAATAAACTACCAAGCCCCCAAAGATGGTATCACCCACAGCCACAGTATAGCCTACAGGGAAAGGCCATCAGACCAGCAGGATCAGGCAGTTGGATGAGGGGTGGCGGGGGAAAGGGAGAACCAGGCCTGCAGTGGAGGACAGTTATGGGTAACTGGTCCAGCAGAGAGGGCAGTTGGTGGGAACCAGGCCTGCAGGGGAGGGCAGGTGAGGGGGACTGGGCCTGCAGCAGAGTACAGTTAGGGATGACCAAGCCTGCAGCGGAGTGCAGTTAGGGATGACCAGGCCGGCAAGGGAACAGTTAGGAATTGATCAGGCTGGTAGGGAAATGGTTAGGGGGTGATCAGGCTGGCAGGCAGAAGTGGTTAGGGATAATCAGGCAGGCAGGTAGGCGAGCAGTTGGGAGCCAGCAGTCCAGGATTGTGAGAGGGATGTCTGACATCCCTTGAGGGGTCCCAGATTGGAGAGGGTGCAGGCTGGGCTGAGGGACAGCCTCTCCCTCACCAGTGCACAATATTTGTGCACTGGTCCTCTAGCATTTTATAATGCTTTTTCAGAAACTGACCATCTTTGGGGCTAAGGGTCAGGACCATGTTAAAGGCCAGAAGTACGGGGTTTGGGATGCAGAGGGAGAAAAATGTGGGAGGGACACATGTAAGGAGCATGAGACTTAAATCATTCTTGCTATTATTAACTTCATTATTAACTCCATTTTTTTTTCAGGTTTGTATGGGACTGTTACCAGCCCTGCTTCAGGAGTGCACGAAATGAAAATTGGCCCCATCACCTTCCAGGAGGCCACTGGAAATATTGCTAAAGAAGAGGCAGATGTGCTTGTAAATTCAACAACAAAGACTTTTGATCACAAAGCAGGTACTTTACTTGCAGCATTTTTGCTACAGTAATGGTCACAGTAGCTCTCGTGAAGGAGGGTTTCTATAACCAAACTATTCTACAGCTGCAATAGCCAACTGGTTTCTACAACTTTGGCTTAGTAATATTAATTAATAATTTTAAAATGATTTTGATATGGTTTCTTATAATTGGTGACAATTATTTCATGAATTTTTCTTCTTTTGATCAGAAATGCCCAGGTTGGAGACAGAGTCTCAGCCTTGCCGCCACCGCCACTGCCGTCTAGGGACTGCTGAGTCCCTGTCCGTCCAACCACCAATATCTACTCCAGATACAGAACAGCCAGTCATGGATAAAAATGAGCTGGTGCAGAAGGCCAAACTGGCCGAGCAGGCTGAGCGATATGATGACATGGCAACCTGCATGAAGTCTATAATTGAGCAAGGAGCTGAACTATCCAAGGAGGAGAGGAATCTCTTCTCAATTGCTTATAAAAATGTTATAGGAGCCCGTAGGTCATCGTGGAGGGCTGTCTCAAGTATTGAGCAAAAGACAAAAGGTGCTGAGAAAAAACAGCAGATGGCTCAAGAATACAGAGAAAAAATTGAGACCGAGGTGAGAGATATCTGCAATGATGTGCTGTCTCTCTTGGAAAAGGTCTTGATCTCAATGCTTCACAAGCAGAGAACAAAGTCTTCTATTTGAAAATGAAAGGCGACTACTACGTGGCTGAGGTTGCTGCTAGGGATGACAAGAAAGGGATTGTGGACCAGTCACAACAAGCATACCAAAAAGCTTTTGAAATCAGCAAAAAGGAAATGCAACCAACACATCCTATCAGATTGGGTCTGGTCCTTAACTTCTCTGTGTTCTATTATGAGATTCTGAACTCCTCGGAGAAAGCCTGCTCTCTTACAAAGACAACTTTTAAGGAAGCCATTGCTGAACTTGATACATTAAATGAAGAGTCATACAAAGACAGCATACTAATAATGCAGTTACTGAGAGACAACTTGACATTGTGGACATTGGATACCCAAGGAGATGAGCTGTAGCAGGAGAAGGAGGAGAAAATTACTTTCAAACTTTTGTCTGCCTCATTCAAAATTTACACAGTATACCATTTTGTCATCCCGCTGTCCCACAAATAGTTTTTTGTTTAAGATTTAGACAGGTTTGTTACTTCTATTTTAATTTCTGTATTTCCCATGTGGTTTTTATGTTTAATATTAGGGGAGTAGAGCCAGTTAACATTTAGGGAGTTACATTTTCATCTTAAGGTGACCAATATTGGGATGTGGAATTTTATACGAAGTAGCTTCACGGGACCAGTGTTAAAATTGCTTCCATGTCTAAGCAAAGAAAACTGCCTACATATTGGTTGTCCTGGTGGGGAATAAAAGGGATAATTGGTTCCAGTCACAGATGTAGTTGTGGGTACTTTAAGTTTTGGAGTACTTAGAGTGCTGTGTCTGAAGTGGATCTCCCATGGGTAGTCCAAGTTGAACCATGTATGTAACTGTGGAATACCCATTCTCAGTGTACACACCTTCGATTACAGCTGCAGAATGTTCCTTTAGTTGTGACCCAATTCACTCTGGATAAGGGCAAAAATGGTTCACATTCCATTATTTGTAAACTTACCTGCTGTTTGCTTTCATTATTTTTGCTACACTCATTTTATTTGTATTTAAATGTTTTAGGCAACCTAAGAACAAATGTACAAGTAAAGATGCAGTAAAATGGAATTGCATGAGTCCATTACTTCATGGATATCAAGCATAGCAGTAAAACAAAAAAACCATGTATTTAACTTTTTTGCTCTTGTGACTTTTTTTTTATACTTGCCTAATATGCATGTGCTGTAAAAATACTTAACGTGGAAATAACTTGAGATGATAGCTAGCTTTTTTAAATGTCTTATGAAATGTTCATGAACAATCTAAGCGTAATTGTTAAGAACACATGTATTAAGTTCATGTAAGTGAAATAAAAGTTTTATGAATGGGCTTTTCAACTATTTCTCTACAGCTTTTCATGTAAATTAGTCTTTTGCTTCTTAAATTTCTCTAAAGGAAATTTATGCTTTATTCCCTCTTGGCAGTAAATGGACTTTTATCAAGCTTAAATACAAAGTTTATCATAACAAAATACCTACTAACAGTATTTCTGTTCCCAACCATGTCCCATCTTCCCAGCCCCCCAAACTCCCTGAAAAAAAGGTGCTGGGTGTGTTTGTTTGTTTTCAGAGGTGTGAGGATTGATTGGAAAAAATATGTTCCATTTAAAATTTTAGTATATGGCATTTTCTACCTTAAAAGTCACAATGTTCTTGGCCCATCATGATATTGGGTAGCATTAACTGTAAGTTTTGTGCTTCCCAATTGCATTTGTTTTTTAAGAATTTCTTGATACTCTTATAATCTGCCTTAAACTTTGATCCTTTATCCTTTCTATTTGTCAGGTGCACACGGTATTATCTTTTTCAGCCTTCTGTCTGTCACCAACCATTATTACTTTGTGGCCATTTACTTGGAAAAAAAGGCCACATGATCTTTCTGGCTCTACTCAATGTCTAAGGATGCCCTGCTTCCTTTGCTTGCATCCCGTAAACTATTTCCCTCATCCTATTTAATGTAGCAAATGTCTCCTTATTTTTATCTCCTATCTGGAATGGTCTGTCATTGGCTGCCTTTCAAATCTTTCTTCCTCTCTTCTTTAAATAATGGGACTAAGTTACACCCAAAACTCGCCCTACAAACGACTTCCTAAGTACCTTGCAAAAACACCATTTAAATGGTATATAAAAACACCATATAATTGGTATATAAAAATACCTTTTTAAAAGAGGTGTATTTTTTCTTTTAGAATGTAAGCTCCTCAAGAGCAGGGACAATGTTTTCTTGTATGTTCTATTGTGCCTAGCATACTGTAAATGCTCAATAAATATTGATGATGGAAAAAAAATATCCAGGTTGTACGAATTCTTTAATGATGGGGAAAGCATTTAGATAATGAGGCAATCATTCTGATCCAAGTGTATTGTACTGATTTTTTACTCATGTGTGTAAATATGTTGATGTTCTCAAGTAGGGGTCTCCAACGCAATTTTGGAAAAGGCTGGACAAAATGTGGAAATAGAATGTTCTCACTTAGGTAAGGCACAATGCTGCTTTTTGGTCCTAGAGTATAAGTGGAAGGCTGAATGTGGGAGGCTATGGAGAGGGAGACAACATATTAATCATAAAATCAAACATTTTAATAAAGAATTATATTCACAGAGAATTAGAAATGGAGTGAAAAGTGAGATCATGGCTAAAAAGAGAAGGTAAGCAGGAAAGATTCATCAGAGGTAGTATTTCAGAACTCTCGTACTGGCCCAAAATGCTTTATTTGCCAAAGCAGACGTTTTGCTTTGTAAACAAACAATAAGTTCAGCATCTGATTTTGCATCTTTTTGATTTATGTTTCTTAGCTCAACAGCACAACTATGGTTATATAATTACTGATGGTGGGGCACTGAAGTGCAAGAATATCATTCATGTTGATGGTGGAGCTGATGTCAAGAGTTACCTGTGTTTTCCAAGAGTGTGAAAAACGGAATTACTCCACCATTTGCCTCCCAGCCATTGGCACAGGTTGGTAGCCTCTCAGGGCTAAATTTTTATGTGTCCCTTTCCCCTTTGATATCCTGCTGACTTGAATGTAGTGGATGCTGAGTCTGAGTAAGGGCAGCTTCCTCACACCAAGGCAGTCACTGAGAGAATGAGCAAGACATCTGCTCTCTAATATGGAGGTCAAGAGAGGGGAAGGGAAAGGAGCAAAGAGAAAGAATAGCCATCCCTCCTCTTCTTTTCACCTGTTCCTTTCTCTATTTTCCATCTCTTCTGCATCCCCCATTATTTAGTACTTAACCTTCCCCTCGATCCCCTCTCCAAGGAGAACATCAGTGCTTCGACGTCCACCTCCCTGTAACTGACTCCCAGGTGAGCATTGCCAAGCCTCTTCTCTCACCTCTAGAGCAGTGGCTGTGTAGGTTGGCCTTAGGGCATGTCTGCACAGAAACTTTTCAATCACCTTAACTCAGTGGGTTCTAATGGGTCAGAAACTCAACTCACACCTTTCTCTTCTTAGCCTCCTTGCCTCTTTCAAGTTTCTGGTTTTCCTCTGAATAGATAATGAATGAGTGATTGATTCTCCATATACAAAGATGTGCTTTGGGTTTATCATTAGTAAAGTTATGCTCTTTGAGCTCTTTCCCCAGGAATCTGAGTTCTACTAGTATGCATTGAGTTCTATGCATTGATTAGGAATTTTTGTTTCATCTCCTTTAAGAGAGCTGGTCAGGGGAAGCAGATTCCCTCAGGCTTGGAATGAAGCTGGCTGGTTTCAGAGAGGGACCACTAGGCACTGGATTGATCTAACTTTGAAAGCCTGGTAGGCCCTTCTGAACTTTAGCCTCAGTAAACATCCCCATCCTTGTCACTTTCTGAACCTGCAATTTAGCTGATTCTCCTTGCTTATCTTTTTTACCCATCTCTATCATCACTTGAGTTGGTCCTTAGACTAATGGATGGGGAAGCTTTCTCCCTTAGTGGTGTTTATGAGTTGAGTTTGACTGGGAGGGATCTAGGTAGCTTCTGGCTGTAAAGGAAGCCCTATGTCTAGTATCTTCAGATATCTTCCCTCAGGGAGAGAATGGGTGGTCAGTGATTCCTGCAAGCACCTCAAGTTCAATGAAAACTTCAAACCCAAATCATTGTCTTCTCCCCCAAGAAACTTATCTCTTGTTATATCCCTGATTACATCACTTTCTATCTAAAATTCTTGACTCTCCCCACTTTGTCACTCCCATGTTTATTAGTTTATTAATTAGTTTGATTAAATGTTTTCTGAATGACTGTCATGTGCTAGGCACCATGTTGAGGCCTGGAAGATAGAAAGATGCCCATGAAAAGGATCCAGTCCACAAGACGCATCTAGCTTATTGTGAGACAGACATGTAAACAAACAACCGCAGTCCTGTGTGCCCATAATATATACATGATGGTGTGCGGGTGGGAAAAGAAGGTACATTAGGCAGGTGCACAAGTCAGGTATACAGGCATTTAGTCCCTACATCTTCCTGACTTTATTTCCTAAATATCTCCTTGCTCTGGTCCCCTTTTTATACAGTTCTTGCCTTTGCCTAACCCTTTATTATAGCCTCCTATCTAGACCTGGGCTCTCTGCCCCAGTGCCTCCTATACCCCTGCCCCCACTGGCATGGTAGGCCTTGAACACTTATTTTTCTCAAAAACATGTATTTTCCTGAACATACCAGGTGAGTTTGCACGTCTCACACCCCTATTACACAGTCCTAGGCTTTCCCCCAGTTTTCCATACTTCACCTATTGAACACCATTCATCTTTACATATTATATGTCATGTGTCTTAAGTGCCCAGATGAGCATCTAGCTTTTGATGGGACACATTAAATATTTGTTGAAAGTGAGTGATTATATCTAACACTCCTATTTAAATTCTTCTAACTATCATGAGATAATCATAGCTTTGCAAAGGAGAATTTCCCTCTTTTCCTGCTCATTTAATTAAAAACAAAAACAAAAACCCTGAATAAATCTTCTTGGTTAGTTTTATGTGGGGTTTATCTACATTCCCACAATCACCAACGAACCCAAGTCACAGAGGTCTACTCTTATTTCTGCGATAATGGTGAGCACCATCAATGGGGCTAGACCTATTGGGCCCTTAGTCTATCACACCAGGTTTTTCAGAGGACTTTTACATTGTTACCTAACCTTCCCCGACCGATAGCTGATGTTCATATGGGACTGCTTCCATGGTTTTTTCATGATAATTCTCAAGGAACTTGAAAGGTACGGAGCATGTTTAAGTAGGAGACAATCTGCTCAGGTGGCAACCTTGAATCCCGATAGTCAGCTAAAATCTCACCAAGTCTGTGAAGAAAGACTTCCTGGAGGTTCAAGGATAACTTGCATGTAAAAAGTATAGATGATAACAAATAGCTTAGAGCTCTAGGTGTCTTACAAAATTATCTTAGCGTAAATCAAATCCCACCAAAAAAAGGACGTTGGGTAAAGTCAAGTGATGATTAAGAAAAAAAATATTGTTGTGTTTAAAGAGCATGATAATTCAATATGTATTAGTATCTTTCACTTTGGATATTTTGAGAACACTAGTGAGAAAAGAAAGATTAACTCTGCATTGTAACACAGAGAAACACAATGAGCTGGAATCTGCTAAATAGAGCAGATATAAACATCAGACATCAAAAGTTAGATTTCTGGTGGGATGAGGGCATATGAGAGGGGGAAGAGGAGACTGGGGGAAGGTCATTTGGGGGGGAAGAAAAGCAGATATATGTACTACTATTTGTAATACTTTAAACAACAACAACAACAAAAAAGTTAGATTTTCTGTTTTCATTGTTGGGCTGTTGGCTTCTTGACATCCTAGAACAAGAACTCTCCACAGCATCTAGAGCTGCAAAAGTGTTTGCTGATGGATTGTTAGAAAAGTCCATGGAGATTAAAAATTTGGGGTGTGTGGATTCATTCTGAAAATGGGAATCCCTAATTCATTCCTCAGCCCTTACCAACTGGATCCTTATTTTTCTAGTCATTTTTATTTTCCTTTCCAGAACGTGCTCAACAAGACGCAGATAAGGTTGTTGAAGCCATAATGGAAGCCATTGAAGACTTTATCCAGAAAGAACTTGTCTGGTCTATAAAAAAAGTTAAAGTTGTTATCTTTCAGCCTCAAATAATGAACATTTTTTGTGCCAAAATGAAAAAAAAGAGAAGGCTCCCAGGCTCCTTCACAATCTATAATGCCTAAAATTTCATGTGAGTTGTTGATTTTTATGAAATGCATCTTCCTATATTGAGGATACATGAGAAATAGCCAAAATCCCACATTATTTTTTGTGGTAGTTTATTAGCTTCCCCTGGTTATATTGAGATATATTTGATATATGTCACAAGTTCAGGTGTACTGCCTAATGGTTTGACTTTACATATGTTACTGTAATATGTTTAGTTAGTATCCATCATTCTCATACATCTCTGAAAATGAGAAAGCAAAATGATTTTTTTCCTTGTGATGAGAACTCTTAGAATTAACAGCTTTCATATATATCATACAGTACAGTCATCATGCTGTACATTATATCTTTGGTACTTATTTATCTTCCTTATGTATTGTAAGAATTAGTATTGTTAAACTATTCATACTTCCTAAAACAATCTACAGATTCAGTGCTAAATTCAAATGGAATTTTCTCAGAAATATAACAAACAATTGTAAAGAATGTATGGAATCACAAAAACCCCCAAAAGAGCAAAAAAATTATTCTCTTTAATGAATAATCAAGTTAGAAGCATCACAATTTATGATTTGAGAGTATATTTCAAAGCTGTAATAATCAAAACAGTAATGTATTGTTATAAAAACAGACATATAGATCAATGGAAAAGAATAAAGAACACAGAAATAAATCCATGCATATATGATCAATTAATATACAACAAAGGACCAAAAATATACAACAGGGAAAGGATAGTCTGTTTAAAATATAGTGTTGGGCACTTACTTCAGTAGCATATATGCTAAAATAAATGGTGTTGTGAAAACTGGACATCCATGCAAAAGAATAAAACTGGCTACTATCTTACACCAGGCACAAAAATTCACTCAAAATAGATTAGAGACTTGAATGTAAGATCTGAAACCATAAACCTTCTAAAAGAAAACATAAAAGGTAAGCTTCTTAACATCAGTGTTGACAATAATTTTTTTAATTTGACACCAAAAACACACACACCAAAAACAAAAATAAACAAGTATGATTATATCAAACAGAAAAGTTTTTGTAGAGCAAAGCAAACCATTAACCTACTGAATGGAAGAAATTATTTACAATCATATACCTGATTAGGGGTCTCTATAAAAATATATAAAGAACACATGCAACTTAATGAAAAAAAAACAAACAATTTAATTAGAAAATTCACAGAGGATATGAATAGACATTTTTTCCTAAGAAGATATACAATTGGCCAACAGGTACATAAAAAGGGGCTTAGCATCACTAATCATCAGGGAAATGCAAATCAAAAGAGTAATGAGATATCACCTCACAGCTGTTAGAATGCTATTATGGAAAAGACAAGACATAAATGTTGACAAAAATGTGGAGAAAAATGAATCCTTGTGCACAAAAATGAGGAGAAAAGGGAATATAAATTGGTACAGCCACTATGGGAAATAGTAGGAGTTCCTTAAAAAATTAAAACTATAAATAAGATATGATCCAGTAGTTACACGTCTGGGTATTTATCTGAAGGAAATGAAATTATTATCTCTAAAAGATATCTGCTCCCCCATGTTCATTGAAGTGTTATTGAGATAGCCAAGACATGGAAATAACATCCTGTCCATTGGCAAAATAAATGGATAAAGAAGATGTGGTATATACAGGGTTGGCTAAAAGTAGGATTATAGTTGTGAATATGGGAAACTGAGTTTATTCTTGCATTATTACTTTTAAATTATTGTATTATTTTCCATATGAGCAATTATAAACCTACTTTGGCCTAATCCTGGATTGGTGATAGAATATTATTCAGTCATATTATTCAGGAAACCCTGCCATTTGCAATAACATGGATGGTCTTTGAGGGCATCATGCTAAATGAAATGTCAGACAGAGAAAGACAAATAATGTATAATAAAGCAATGATGTGGAATCTAAAAAAACTGAATTCAGATACAGAGAACAAATTGGTGGTTGCCAGAGGTGTGCTGGTGGGAAGTGGCAAAAGGGCGAAGATGCTCAAAAGTTACACACTTCCAATTATAAGATTAATAAATCCTAGAGATTCCATATACAGCACAACGACTACAAAAGAAGAAAGAAGGGAAGAAGGTAGGAAAGGAGAAAGGGAGAAATAGCTAATAGCTAAAATTTATTTTGTATTTTTAAAATCCAAAACAGTTGTTGCATTCCCTTGTGTTTCTTTTTCAGCATTTTCAGGATTCTCAAAGCAACCTCCCCCCGAATGAAAGCCTTTGGTTTTGGAGAAGAAAACGGAATCAGCAATTTTTCAGGTGTGTGGTGAAAATGAAACATGTGTACAAAATGCCATCTTCTGCCTACAGAATCTGATGAAAAAGGAACAGAGTCTTTACACCAGTGAAGAGGAATGTATCAAAGACTTTGATGAAAGGGAATATCAGGAATTGAATAAGCTGCAGAAGGACTTGGATATTTCTGTTGACTTGGGTCACTAGAAACCTTTGATTAAGGTTTCAGGAATTAGCAGAGATGTGGAACAGGCTAGAAATGCAATTGAAGAAATGATCAAGACAGTGAGATCAGCCACAGAGCAGGAATCCAGAGCAGATTGTATCACTGACTTTGTAGAATGGCAATATGACGACAATAACACTTCTCATAGTTTTGACAAAATAACCAATATGAAATTAGAGGAGGCAAGAAAAAAAACACAGGGAAAAACAAGTTGATGTCCAAATTAATAATTAGAAATACACGGTGGTCGTGAAAACATGCATTGCTACAGGTGCAAATGGACACAGTTTACAAATTCAGTACATCACAAAACCTCAAGGTGAGTTAAACTTTCATGCTTGTTATCCTCTATTTTACACTTACTTTGGGCTTAACAGTATTTTGTATGTCTATCAAAATTGTAGTTAAGTCATAAAAATTCAAGTGACTCTTCTATATTAAGATAGAAAACTTATGGGAAAATACAGCCTGGGTGAACCCAACATCCTAAGGATGACCATTTTAGTGGTAACATAGCCAGACCTTGCTTGTTTGTAGTTCACTAGCTCCCTAGAGCCAGTTCTTCTGGGAGGTAATGGCTGCTCCAGTCAGGAGAGGGACAGCCATGGGCTTGAAAGCAAAGTGGCCCAAGGTTTTATTTAGAACAAAAGGGAGAAACATCCTGGTCAGAAAGTAGGCACTTTCTGCCTCTGTGATTGGTACTCAGAGAGGCTCAGGAGCCTGCAGGATCTCCCAGAAATCATTTCCTCCTCTGTCCTGAAAATAAAGTTCCTACACATACACATAGGAAGCAGCCTCAGATTCTATAATTGGATCTGCTTCTGAGAAGGGAATGTTTATCTCATATAGAGGTGAGACAGACTTCAAACCACAGAAGTCCCCCACTGCAAACTAGTAAAAATGGCTTCCCTTTCAGTGCATTCTTTTCATCTTTTGGGAGATCTGTGTAAATGAATTCCTCAAGCCCTGAGCAACCCTGGGGCAATGAGAACTCAAAAATAAAATTTTGTTTAGCTGAAGAGGAGATGGAGCAGTCATGTAGCGAATCCCTACTCAACTTTTAAGGATGTTGTAAAGAATAATAAAAGAACAGATGTGGATGGCCTTGTGGTGGGAACTCTAGCAAAAATCCATGCATTTGGAGAGACCACATTATCTTGAAGGGTAGAGCAGCAGTGATGGGAAGCCCAGCCTTACCTTGAATGGGAGAGACCTTGGATACTTCCCAGGGACTAATAATCACGATGCCTGGGGACCAACTTCCTCAGCTGCAAACCTACAAACACTGAGATTCGAGCCTCCTTGGAAATAGGCACTTAAAAAGTTTATCCAGGGGGAAAAAAGGTGGCGGTTGGATTAAACACAACTGGTGAGGCAATCCATGGATGGAAAAGTCAGAGATTGCTTGGAGAGAGTCAACACAGGAGAGAGAGAGAGAGCTTCAAAACCAGGCACCCTGAGAGGAGCGAAAATGGGTAGACAAAGAAACAGTCCTCATAGGAAAGAAAAGGAGGAATCATAGGAAAAGGAAGTAAACAAAATGGAGGCAAGTAATAGGTCAGAGAAAGAATTCAGCACAATGTTCATAAGGCCATTGATAAGATGTAAGACAAATTCACCAATATGTGTAAGAATCAAAAGGAAATAATAAAGAACCAAGAAGAAATGAAGAATGACATTACTGCAATAAAGAACACAGTAGAAAGCATTAATAGTAGACTAGAAGTGGAGGACTACATCAGTGAACTAGAAGACAAGATAGGAAAAAATACCCCAGCAGAGTAGCAAATGGGAAAAAAAAAAAAAAACAGGAGGAGAGCTAAGGGAACTTTGGGACAACACAAAACAAACAAACCAACATCTACATAAATCAGAGTACCAGATGGAGCAGAAACTGAACAAGAAATAGAAAATCTGTTTGAAGAAATAATGACAGAAAACTTTCCTGATATTGGGAAGAAAAAGCTCACACAAGTTCAAGAAACTCACAGAATCCCAAACAAGATGAACCCCAAAATCACATTAACATTAAGTTGATAAATACCAAAAATAAAGTAAAAATGTTAAAGGCTGCCAGACAGAGTCAGAAAGTTACCTACAAGAGATCTCATAATAGATTATCAACTGATTTCTCATCAGAAATGCATCAGGGGGAAAAAATGGCAGTGAAATAGACGGACGTGTCTGGAGCCTTATAGCTGGGCAGTCTGAGAGAGCAGCTGAGAGTGTTTGTTGGCAAGTTAAGAGTTAGTTATCCTCCAGGAGGATGTGGGGGTCTGCTGGACAGGGCTCCCCTGACAAGGCAGCCCCACTACCATGGGGTTTTTGTCTGCTGGAGCCACCAGCACGAATGCAGAGACCACGCCATCTTTCAGGGGGGAGTGGATGTCTATGGCGGTCTGAAAAGCTACAGCTGCAGCACCCACGGAACAGCCTGCGGACCCAGAATACCGCTCTCCAATTGGTGCAGACACTTGGACTCAGAAGAACTCCACATGCCACACGGAAAGGTCCTATTTTGCCTGGGATAAGACCCTTGTGTGTTGTACCTGATTATGTTGTAGTTTGTGCCTTTAAATCAACATAGGAGAGAGAACTACATAACCAGACACCCAGAGAAGAAAGACCATGGGCAGATGAAGAAACAGGCCGCATATGACAGAAAAGCAGGTATCACCAGAAAAGGAAGTAAACAAAATAGAAGAAGAAATAGATCTGCCAGAGAAAGAGTTCAAAAAATGGTCATAAAGTGGCTGAAAAAAATGGAAGACAAAATAGACAATGTAAGTAAGAGCCAAGAGGAAATAAAGAAGAGCCAAGAGGAAATGAAGAAGAAAGAAGAAATGCAGAATAATCAACAAGAAGTGAAAAATGACATCACCACTATAAAGAACTCAATAGAAAGCATCAAAAGTAGACTAGAAGAAGCAGAGGACTGCATCAGTGAGGTAGAAGACACGGTAGGAAAAAATACCCAAGTACAGCAGCTTCCAGAAAAAAAAAATTAAAAAGCAAGAGGAGAGCCTAAAGGAACTTTGGGATAACATGAAACAAAACAACATTCGCATAACTGGTGTTCCAGAAAGAGTGGAAACTGAGCAAGGAATAGAAAACGTGTTTGAAGAAATAATGACAGAAAACTTCCCCAATATAGGGAAGAAAAAACCCACACAAATCCAAGAAGCTCACAGAGTCCCAAGCAAAATTAACCCCAAAAGACCGACACCAAGGCACATTATAATTAAATTGGCAAACACCACCAACAAAGTAAGAATCTTAAAAGCAGCCAGAGAGAAACAGAAAGTTACCTACAAAGGAACCCCCATAAGACTAGATACTGATTTCTCAACAGAAATTCATCAGGTCAGAAGGGAATGGAATGAAATATACAAAGTCATGCAAAGGAAGGGTCTGAATCCAAGAATACTGTACCCAGCAAGGCTTTCAATCAAAATTGAAGGTAAAATCAGGAGTTTCACAGACAAAAAAGGACTAAGAGAATATATTACCACCAAACCAGCAATGCAAAAAATGTTAAAGGTTCTGCTGTAAAAAAAAAAAAAAAAAAGGAAGCAAAGAAGGAACTTGGGGGTAAAGACTAAAAATGGTGACACATAAGTACCTATCAATAATAACTTTAAATGTAAACGGATTAAATGCTCCAATCAAAAGACATAGGGTAACCAATTGGATAAGAAAACATGATCCATATATCTGCTGTCTACAAGAAACCCACCTCAGAAAAAGAGATGCACACAGATTGAGGGGGAAGGGATGGAAGATGGTATTTCAGGGAAAAAAAATGGAGTTGCAATACTTATATCTGACAAATTAGATCTCAAAGTGACGGACATAAGAGATAAAGAAGGCCACTTCATAATATTAAAGGGAACAATCCAACAAGAAGAAATAACTCTGGTAAACATATACGTACCCAATATAGGAGCACCTAAATACATAAAAAAAAAACTCCTGGAGGATATTAAAGGAGAGATTGACAGCAATACAATCATAGTAGGAGACGTTAATACCCCACTATCAACACTGGACAAATCCTCTAAACAAAAAATCAGGAAAGAAACATCAATCCTATATGACTCACTAGACTAGATGGAATTAATTAACATCTTCAGAACATTTCACCCCAAAGCCACAGAATATACATTCTTCTCCAGTGGATATGGGTCATTTTCAAAGATAGACAATATGTTGGGTCATAGACAAAGTATCTTCAAATTCAAGAGGATGGAAATCATATCAAGCATTTTCTCAGATCACAGTGGCATAAAACTGGAAATCAACTACAACAAAAACAATACAAAGAAATCAAACATATGGAGACTAAACAGCATGCTATTAAACAATGACTGGGTAACTAGAGAGATCAACGAAGAAATAAAAAAAAACATCATGGCAACAAATGACAATGACAACACAACAATACAAAATTTACGGAAACAATGAAAGCAGTCTTGAGAGGGAAGTTCATAGCCCTATGAGCCTACTGCAAAAAACAGGAAACGATGGTAATAAATTTCCTAACCCTATAACTCAAAGTGCTAGAAAGAGAGCAACAAGAAAAGCCCAGTGTAAGCAGAAGGAAGGAAACAGTAAAGATCAGAGTGAAGATAAACAACATGAAGACCAAAGAAACAATTCAAAAGATCAACAAAACCAAGAGCTGGTTCTTTGAAAGGATAAACAAGATTGATGGACCTCTAGCCAGGCTCACCAAGAAGCAAAGAGAGAAGACCCAAATAAACAAAATCAGAAATGAAAGAGGAGAAATAACAACAGACTCCACCGAAATACAAAGGATTGTTAACAAATACTATGAACAACTCTATTCCAACTAATTGGACAACCTGCAAGAAATGGATATATTCCTAGAAAAATATAACCTTCCAAAACTCAATCTAAACATCTCAATAGTCCAATAACTATGGAAGAAATTGAAGCAGTAATCAAAAAGCTTCCAGCAAATAAAAGCCCGGGACCAGATGGCTACACAGGAGTGTTTTACCAAACATTCAAGGAAGAATTAAAACCTATCCTCCTCAGACTATTCAAAAATATTCAAGAAGAAGGAACACTTCCAAACACCTTCTATGAAGCCAGCATAACCCTAATATGAAAACAAGATATAGACAACACAAGGAAAGAGAATTACAGGCCAATATCTCTCATGAACATAGATGCCAAAATCCTCAACAAAATTCTAGCAAATCGGATCCAGCAGTACATCAGAAAGATCATACACCATGACCAAACAGGATTCAGCCCAGGTATGCAAGGATGGTAGAATATCCACAAATCAATAAATGTGATATATCACATAAACAAATGGAGAGATAAAAATCACATAGTCATATCAATTGATACAGAAAAAGCATTTCACAAAATCCAACACCCTTTCTTGCTGAAAACTCTCAGCAAGGTGGGAATAGAAGGATCATACCTCAGTATCATAAAAGCCATATATGATAAACTCACAGCTAACATCATACTCAAAGGGCAAAAACTAAAACCATTTCCCCTAAGAACAGGAACAAGACAGGGTTGCCCACTCTCACCTCTTCTGTTCGACATAGTACTGGAAATATTAGCCATTGCAATTAGACAAGAAGAAGAAATAAAAGGCATCCAAATTGGAAAAGAAGAAGTAAAGCTGTCCTTATTTGCAGATGACATGATATTGTATGTAAAAAACACAAAGGACTCCATCCCAAAATTAATGGACTTCATAAAGAATTTGGCAATATAGCAGGATACAAAATTAATGCCAAGAAATCTGTGGCATGTCTATATACTAACAGTGAAATTACAGAAAGAGAGACTAAAAATGCAATCCCATTTACCATCGCACCAAAAAAAATTAAGATACTTAGGAGTAAACTTAACTAAGGAGGTAAAAGACCTAGATGCAGAAAACTACAGGACACTGAAAAAAGAGATAGAAGAAGATGTAAACTGATGGAAGAGCATACCATGCTCATGGATTGGGAGAATCAACATCATTAAAATATCCATACTACCCAAAGCAATCTACAGATTCAATGCACTACCCATTAAAATACCAAAGACATATTTCACAGACCTAGAAAGAATTCTTCATGATTCATCTGGAACAAAAAAAGACCATGAATAGCCACAGCATTTCTGAGAAACAAGAATAAAGTAGGTGGGATCTCAATAGCAGATTTCAAGCTATATTACAAAACAACTGTTCTCAAAACAGCCTGGGACTGGAACAAGAACACATATAGACCAATGGAATAGAATAGAGAACCCAGATATCCACCCAAACCACTATGCTCAATAATATTTGACAAAGGAGGCATGAACATACAATGGAGCCAAGACAGCCTCTTCAATAAGTGGCGTTAGGAAAATTGGACAGATACATGCAAAAAAATGAAACTAGACCACCAACTTACACCAAATACAAAAATAAACTTAAAATGGATACGGGACTTAAACATTAGATGGGAAAGCATAAAAATACTAGAATCCACAGGCAGCACAATCACAGACATATGCCAAAAGAACTTCTTCACTGATACTGCTCCAAGAGAAATGGAAGCTAAAGAAAAAATAAACAAATGGGACTACATCAAAATAAAAAGCTTTTGCACAGCAAAAGAAACCATCAACAAAACAACAAGAAAGATCACTGTATGGGAGAACATATTTGCAAATGTTATCACTGATAAAGGTTTAATCTCCAACATCTACAGCCAACTTATACAACTTAATAAAAGGAAGATAAATGATCCAATAATAAAAAATGGGCAACGGACCTAAATAGAATCTTTTTCAAAGATGAAAGAAAGAAGGTCAAGAGACACTGAAAACATGTTCAAAGTCACTAATTATCTGAGAGATGCAAATCAAAACGACAATGCAATACCATCTCACACCTGTCAGAATGGCAATCATCAACAAATCAACAAATGACAAGTGTTGGTGAGGATGCAGAGAAAAAGGAACCTTTGTGCACTGTTGGTGGGAATGCAGACTGGTGTAGTCACTGTGGAGAATAGTATGGAGTTTCCTCAAAAACTAAAAATGGAACTCCCATTTTACCCAGCAATCCCACGCTTAGGAATATATACTAAGAAAGTAGAGACACCAATCAGAAAGGATTTATACACCGCTATGTGCATAACAGCACAATTTACAATAGCTATAATTTGGAAACAGCCTAGGTGCCCATCAGCAGATGAGTGGATCAGAAAACTGTGGTACATCTACACAATGGAATTCTATGCTGCCATTAAAAAGAAGGAATTCTTACCATTTACAGCAACCTGGATGGAACTGGAGAGCATTATGCTAAGTGAAATAAGCCAGTCAATGAAGGAGAAACACCACATGGTCTCACTCACTTGTGGATAATAAAGAACATTATAAATTGATGAACAAAAGGATAGATACAGAGGCAGTAAAGCATCAAACAGACTGTCAAATTACAGCAGGAAGTTTAAGGAGTGGTGTGGTAGATAAGAGATCAACCAAAGGACTTGTATGCATGCATATAAACATAACCAATGAACACAAGACCGTGGGGTTTTGGGGTATGCCTGGGAGGGGGGAAGGGGCAATGGGAAGATATATATACATGTAACACAATAAAAAAATTAAAAAAAAAAAAAGAAATGCATCAGGCCATAAGGGAATGGAACGAATACAAAGCATGAAAAGTAAGCATCTGAATCCAAGGATACTGTACCCAACAAAGGATATCAATCAAAATTGAGGGTGGAATCAGGAGCTCCACAGACAAAAAAGGACTAAGGGTGTTTATTACCACCAAACCAGTAATGCAAGAAAATGCTAAAGAGTCTATTATAACAAGAATAAATAGGAAGGGAAGAAGGAACACAGGCATAAAGAATAAAAATGGCGGCTGACTATAAGAAAAACGCGAAGATGGTGGCATAGGTAAACCCTACACTGCTGCCTCGCACAACAATTTCAAAACTACAACTAAAAGACAGAACGGACATCATCCAGAACCACAGGAAAGCTGGCTGAGTGGAAGTTCTACAACTAGAGGGAAAGAGAGGGGCTCAGGGAAACCCAGAGGAGCTGCAAAAAGCTGAGGTATGGAGACTGCACAGGAGGAGAGAGAGGGTGCCCGAGTACCTGGCTGGCTTTCTCTGGCGGGAGGGAGACGGAGACTCTCAAAGGCATTGAACTCCTTATCCTACGACACTAAACCCCAGATCCAGCCGAAACTCATACGGGGGGGAGTTTGGACTGTGAAAAGGGAGAAGTGCACGGAAATTTAGGGGAGCCGCAAAAGATCAAAGGCCTGGTGGCGCGCACGGCACTTTGCGCAGGACAGATTGCTGATTGGGCTGCTGGCTTTCACGAGTGGGCGGGAGACAGACCCTCCCAACTGTGCCACTTCTGAGTCCACTAAGCCCCTGTTTCGGGTGAAACCCTGGGGACCTAGACTCGTGTGGTCCTGGTGCGCAGGGGAGCTGGAAAGGCAGTGGTTAGAGGCACTGCGGGTGCGCGCACAAGGACCGCTCCAGCCATTACCCAGTCACGTGAGACTCAGGGGCTGTGGAGGGCGGGGCCGACTGGAAGGCAAGGCAGTCCCTTAAGCCCTGAGACTCCACCCATCCCAAGCTCAACAGAGGCTTCTGAGGATTTGTGTCTGGTATCATAAAACTGAATTCAACACAGAAGTTTTCCCCCAGCATAGTGAAAATGCCGAGACAAGGGAAGGGATTACAAACAAAAGAAATGGAGGAAAAAAAACGACTGGATATAGAGTTCAAAACCACGCTTATAAGGTTTTCAAGAATATGCTAGAAAAGATGGATAAATTTAGTGAGGCCCACGAGGAGATGGAAAAGGTCCAACTAAAGATAAAAAAAGACCAACTAGAAATTAAACATACACTGACTGAAATAAAAACTATTATACAGAGTCCTAACAGCAGACTAGAGAAAGGCAAGAATCAAGTCAAAAATTTGAAATATAAAGAAGCAGAAAACATTCAACTGGAAAAGCAAGAAGAGAAAAGAATCCAAAAATGTGAGGATAATGTAAGGAGCCTCTGGGACAGCTTCAAGCGTACCAACATCAGAATTGTGGGGGTGCCAGAAGAAGAGAGAGAGCAAGATACTGAAAACCTATTTAAAGAAATAATGACTGAAAACTTCCCACATCTGGTAAAAGAAATAGACTGACAAGTCCAGGAAGCACACAGAACCCCAAATAAAAGGAATCCAAAGAGGACCACACCAAGACACATCATAATTAAAATACCAAAAGCAAAAGACAAAGAGAGAATATTAAAAGCAGCAAGAGAAAAACAGTTCATTACCTACAAGGGAGCATCCATACGACTGTCAGCTGATTTCTCAACAGAATCGATGCAGGCCAGACGGGAGTGGCAAGAAATATTCAATGTGATGAACAACAAGAACCTACAACCAAGAATAATCTATCCAGCAAAGCTATCATTCAGAATTGAAGGGCAGATAAAGACCTTCACAGAGAAGAAAAAGCTAAAGGAGTTCATCAACTCCAAACAAGTATTATATGAAATGCTGAAAGGTACTCTTTTAGAAGAGGAAGAAGAAAAAGGTAAAAGACAAAAAAATTATGAACAACAAATACATATCTATCAACAAATGAATCTAAAAAATTAAGTGAATTAAAAATTTGATCAACAGAATAAACTGGTGAATATAATAGAATCAGGAGCACAGAAAGGGAGTAGACTGATAATTCTAAGGAGGACAAAAATCATAGAGCATCAAACAGACTGTGAAATTACAGCAGAAAGATTAAAGTTAGGTGAGGTAGATAAGTGATCAATCAAAGGACTTGTATGCATGCATATAAGCATAACCAATGATCACAGACACTGGGGGGTCGGGGTATGCCTGGGAGGGAGGGGGGGCAATGGGGAGATATGTATAAAAAATTAATAAAAATTAATAAAAAATTTTAAAAAAAAGAATAAAAATAGCGACAAACAAGTACCTATCAATAATAACTTTACATGTAAATGGATTAAATGCCCCAATCAAAAGACATAAGTTAGCTGAATGGATAAGAAACATGACCCATAAATTTGCTCTCAACATGAGACCCACCTCAGGAAAAAAGGACTCATACAGACTGATGGTGATAGGATTGAAAAGGTTTTTCAGGTGAATGCAAATGAAAAAAAAAAAAAGCTATGGTAGCAATACTTATATCTGAAAAATTAGACCTCAAAGTGAAAGCCATACAAGAAATAAGGAAGGCCACTTCATAATACTAAAGGGAGCAATCCAACAAGAAGAAATAACTCTGATAAACATATATATATATATATATATATATATATATATATATATATATATATACACACACACACACATACCCATACAGGAGCACACCAATAAATAAAAATACTTCTGGAGGATATTAAGGGAGAGATGGACAGCAATACAATCATAGTAGGAACTTTAATACTCCACTATCACCATCGGACAAATCCTCTAAACAAAAAATCTGCAAAGAAACATCATTCCACAGAAATACAAAGGATTATGAAAAAAAATACTATGAACAGCTCTATTCCAACAAAATGGACAACCTAAATGAAATGGACAGATTTTTAGAAAAATACAAGCTCCCAAAACTCAATCAGGAAGAATATAAAAACCTGAATAGGCTGATAACCATTGAAGAAATTTAAGCAGTGATCACAAATTTGCCAGCAAACAAAAGCCCTGGTCCAGAAGGGTATACAGGGGAGTTCTACCAAGCATCAAAGAACTAAAACCTATTCTCCTCAGACTATTCCAAAAAATTCAAGAGAAAGGCACACTTCCAACCTCTTTCTCCAAAACCAGCATTATCCTAATTCTAAAACCAGATAAAGACACCACACACAAAAAAAATAACTACAGGTCAATATCCTTGATGAATATAGATGCTAAAATCTTCAACAAAATTCTAGCAAATAGAATTCAGCATTACATTAGAAAGATCATACACCATGACCAAGTGGGATTTATCCCAGGGATGCAAGAATGATTCAGTATTGGCAAATCAATAAATGTGATACATCACATAAACAAATTAAGTGATAAAAATCACATAGTCATATCAATTGATGCAGAAAAAGCATTTGACAAAATCCAACATCCTTTTTTGATAAAAACCCTCAACAAAATGGGAATAGAGGGGCCATACCTCAATATAATAAAAGCCTTATATAACAAACCTATAGCCAACATCATACTTAATGTGCAAAAACTAAAACCATTTCCCCTAAGAACGGGAACAAGACAGGGATGTCCACCTTCACCACTCTTGTTCAACATAGTACTGAAAGTGCTAGCCATAGTGATCAGGCAGAAGAAGAAATGAAAGGCATCCAAATTGGAAAAGAAGAAGTAAAACTGTCCCTATTCGCAAATGACATGATACTGCAGATAGAAAACCCAAAGACTCCATCAAAAAACTACTAGACCTAATAAATGAATTTAGCAATGTAGCAGGATACAAAATTGACACCCAGAAATCTGTGGTCTTTTTATACACCAAATGAACTCACAGAAAGAGAAACTAAGTAAAATAAAATAAAAAATCCCATTTATCATTACACCACAAAAATTAAGTTACCTAGAGAGAGAACCAAGATGATGGCATAGGTCAGTGGTCAACAAACAGCGGCTCGCGAGCCACATGCAGTTCTTGGCCCCTTGAGTGTGGTTCTTCCCCAAAACACCACGGCCTGGGCGAGTCTATTTTGAAGAAATGGCATTAAAAGAATTTTAAAAAATTTGGCTCTCAAAGAAATTTCAATTGTTGTCCTGTTGATATTTGGCTCTGTTGACTAATGAGTTTGCCAACCACTGGCATAGGTAACACCTGTACTTGCTGCCTCTCACAACTACAACAAAATTACAACTAAAAGACAGAACAACTATCACCCAGAACCGTGTGAAAGCTGGTAAGTGGAAGTACTACAACCAGAGAGGTGAAAAAAGCGCATTGAGACTGGTAGGAAGTGTGGAGGCGTGGCACAGGCTGGCACCTGGATGTGCTTCTTTTTTAATTGGTAGGGAGATACAAGCTCCCACTTGCTCTGAACTCCAGTTCTGGGTGAGACTCTGGGGGACCCAGACACATATAGGGAGAAACTGGATGGTCTAGCATCGAGGCAGGAATGCCAGGGCAGTTTTCTTTCAGAGGGAGATGCCTGCAGGAGTCATTGTTCCTGCACTGGGACCCCTCCAGGTGAAGGGCTGACTGGCAGCCATTGCTGTTTGCACCACTCTGGGGATTCCCTGAGACCCCGCCCCACCCAATTTACCACCCCACTCAAGCTGTTTGCCGCCGCTGCAGCGTTTGCATAAGAAGAGGACGAGGAGGAAAAAGGTTAAGTAAGATAAAAAAATTATGAACAAAGTGACAGCAGAGACATATCTATCAACAAATGAATCTGAAAATCAAATGAGCCCTCTCCCCTTTCTTTCCTCCTAGCACCCCTCCCTTAGTGTCCCCTCCCCAATTCTCCATCCCCTTCTCTCCTAGGACTCCGTCCTAACCCGGTCTATCTCGTCCAGCCGAAGTTTCCAGGAAGCCGCCGGTGCCACTCCCTGCCCATGTGGACTCCTGCGGGCTGCCCACGCCTGTCCCCCAGCTCCTGGTTTCGCAGGCTTTCCCCTTGCCTAGGGTGGCTTTCTGAGCCGCGGGCTCCGGGCCCCTCTCTGCAGCCTCTCTTGCCATTAGACCCTCCCCGTTTCCCCTCAGCGGCGAGGGGCTGCCCCCGGAGGGCTGTCGGAGCTGGGCCCTGGGGCCCCGTGCCAGGATCATCAGGATGATGCGGAGGGACGCAGCGTCTGCTGGGGCTGCGCACTTTCGTGGCCTTCGCACCAAGCTGTGGAGCTTCTTCTTTTACCTTTTACGGAGGCAGATCCGCTCGGTAATTCAGTACCAAACTGTTCGATATGATATCCTTCCCTTATCTCTTGTGCCCCGGAATCGGCTAAGCCAGAAGAGGCAAATTCTGGTGTTGGATCTGGATGGAAACACTTATTCACTCCCATCATGATGGGGTTTGAGGCCCGTGGTCTGACCTGGAACCCCTCCTGACTTCATCCTCAAGGTGCTAATAGACAAACATTCTGTCCGGTTTTTTGTACATGAGAGGTCCCATGTGGATTTCTTCTTAGAAATGGTGAGCCAGTGAGTGGTACCAGCTGGTAGTATTCACAGCAAGCCTGGAGATTAATGGCTCTGCTGTGGCAAATAAATTACACTACAGCAGAAGCATTCTCAAGAGGAGACAGCACTGCACTTCGGAATTGGGCAGCTCCATCAAGGACCTCTCTGTGGTCCACAGTGAACTCTCCAGCACTGTTACCTTGGCTAACTCCTCAGGGGCTTACAGGAGCCATCCAGACAATGCATCCCCATCAAGGCCTGGTTCAGTGTTCCCAGCGACACTGCCCTTCTTAATCTGGATGCTGGATGCCCTCACATTCACCGCTGATGTTCGCTCTGTGCTGAGCCGAAACCCTCACAAACACAGGCTCTGGTGACAGCTGCTCCCTCTCCACCTGAGTTGGGGTGGGAGGGAAAAGGAGGGTGAGCCCTCGAGTTGCTGTCTGACACCCTGTCCAATGGTGAAGACTGCCTGGGCAGGTTTTACCCCTCATACCCCTCTCTGCCCTGGGAGCTCTGCACTCTTTATGGAACCTGGATGGACACATGGGCCAGACGCTGAAGTAGCCTCTCTCTAATTTCATGTTTGCACTCCCTGGAAACCCCAGACTGGGACATAAGCAGAGGTCTAAGAGAGCCGAAACAGTCTCTGTGATAGAGAGAGAGGACTGGCTAGAGTGAGAGACAGACATTCAATAATCCGGGAGGCTCAGAGAAAAGCCAAGCCAGCTTTTGTTGTGATTTAATTTTTTAAAAAACTCTTATACAAAACTGATCTAATTCTTCACTCCAAGGGCTGAGTTGTGGTTGGGAAACAGATTTGGGCCACTGGATTTCCCCAAACTTGTCCTCTCCCCTCCTTTTCTCTAAATTTTTCTTTCTTAGATTTCCTCAGACCTGTAACCAGCTTTTTCTCTCTGTCCCACCCCCCTCCTCTTTTAAACCATGCATTATAACTTTGAAACCAAAAATAAATACATAAATAAAATAAAATAAATAAAATAAAATAAAAAATCTGATGAACAGAATAAACTAGTGAATGTAATAGAATCAGGGGCATGGAAAGAGAGTGGACTGATAATTCTCAGGGGAAAAGGGTATGGGGATGCAGGTAGAGATTGGACAAAGATGTTACACCTACGGATGAGGACAGTGGGGAGGGGGGGTGAGGGCCTGGAGTAGGGTGGGAACTGGGTGGAGGGGAGCTATGGAGGGGAAAAGAGGAACATCTATAATAATCTGAACAATAAAGATAAAAATTTTAAGATACCAGGAATAAACTTAACTAAGGTGGTAAAAAAGACCTGTACTCAGAAAGCTACAGGACATTGAAAAAAGAGATAAAAGAAGACAAACAAATGGGAGAACATACCATGTTCATGGATTGATAAAATCAACATTATTAAAGTGCCCATACTACCCAAAGCAATCTACAGATTCAGTGCAATTCCCATTAAAATACCAATGGCATATTTCAAAGATCTAGAGTAAACTCTTCAAAAGTTCATCTGGAATAAAAAAATATTCAAAATAGCCACAGGAATCCTGAGAAAGAAGAACAAAGTTGGAGAGATCACAATACCAGATATCAAGCTATATTTCCAAGCCACGAATCTCAAAACTGCCTCGTCCTGGCACAAGAACAGACATATAGACCAATGGAATAGAACAAAGGATCCCAGAAATCTACCCAAGCAATTATGCTCAATTAATATTTGACAAAGGAGGCAAGAGCATGCAATGGAGTCAAGACAGTCTCTTCAATAAATAGTGCTGGGAAATTTGGATAGATACATGAAAAAAATGAACTTACACCATACACAAAAACAAATTTAAAATGGCTAAAGGACTTAAATGTGAGACAGGAAAACATAAAAATCTTACAAGACTCCATAGGCAGCAAAATATCAGATATATGTTGTAGCAATATCTTTACTGACACAGCTCCTAGGGCAATGGAGACTAAGAAGAATATAAACAAATGGGACTACATCAAAATAAAAAGCTTCTGCACAGCAAAAAAAAAAACCATCAACAAAACAACAAGAAAGCCCACTGCATGGGAGAACACATTTGCCATTGCTATTTCAAATAAGGGTTTAATCTCCAAAATTTACAGAGAATTCATACAACTTAATAAAAGGAAGATAAATCATTCAATCAAAAAATGGGCAAAGGGATAGGAGAAACCAAGATGGTGGCATAGGTAAACACCTAAACTGCTGCCTTGCACAACAATTTCAAAACTGCAACTAAAAGACAAAACGGACATCATCCAGAACCACAAGAAAGCTGGCTGAGTGGAAATTCTACAACTAGAAGGAAAGAGAAAAACACACGTAGAATCAAAGGAGCTGCAAAAGGCTGAGGTATGGAGACATGCACACAGAGAGGAAGGGCAGGTGAGTGCGTGGCTGTCTTTCTCTAGCGGAAGGGAGAAAGAAACTCCCGACTGCACTGAAACCTAGTTCCAACTGCTCTGAACCCCAGTTCTGGAGGAGACCCTGTGGACTCAGGCTCATAATGGGGAGTCTGGATTGTCAGGTAGAGAAAAAGGCACACGGAAACTTGGGAGAACTGCGGAAGGTAGGGGTCTGGAGGTGTGCACAAGTGTGTTAAGAGAGAATGGACTGCTGAATGTGCAGCTGGCTTTCTCCAGCTGGAGGGAACTGGAAGCTCCCAACTGCATTGAATTCCAGTTCCAAGTGAGAGTCTGGAAACCCAGATTTATTGGAGGAGAAGCTGGATTGTCTGGCAGCAGGCGAGACCCAAGGGTAGCTTTCTCTCACAGGTTTTGCAGCAATAGCTGAGGGACAGTGAGACACAGTGTGGGGCAGGGCTGATGGGAAGCCAAGACTGTCTGCTCAGCTCTGAGACTCCACCCCATCCAAGCCCAGCACAGAGGCCTTTGAAATTTTGCATGTCTTGTCCCATAAGGCTGTCTTTAGAACAGAAGTTCTCCCAGAGTAGACACAGCTGATCCTCACTGCCAACTGGCCTGGAGGTCAATTCCTCCCAATGATACCAACAACAATCAAGACTTAACTACAACAAGGCTGTAAACACAGTCCACAAAGGGGTGCACCAAGAGTGTCCACCTCAGGTAACTGGGGAAACCAACCCAGTAGGCTATATAAAACACCTAGCACACAAAGCTACCCTACCAACTCAGGGAAGCAGTGAAAATGTGGAGACAAAGAAAGAGATCACAAACGAAAGAAATGGAGGGAAACAAATGACTGGATATAGAGTTCAAAACCACAGTTATGAGGTTTTTCAAGAATTTCCTAGAAAAGATTGATAAGTTTAGCGAGACCCAAGAGGATATGAAAAAGGACCAACTAGAAATTAAATATACACTGACTGAAATAAAAAATATTATACAGAGACCCAACAGCAGACTACAGGAAGGCAAGAATCAAGTCAAAGATCTGAAATACAAAGAAGCAAAAACACTCAACTGGAAAAGCAGAAATAAAAAAGAATCCAAAAATGTGAAAATAGTGTAAGAAGCGTCTGGGAAAACTTCAAGCGTACCAACATCATAATTATGGGGGTTCCAGAAGAAGAGAGAGAGCAAGATACTGAAAACCTATTTGAAGAAATAATGACTGAAAACTTCCTCCACCTGGTGAAAGAAATAGACTTACAAGTCCAGGAAGTGCACAGAACCCCAAACAAAAGGAATTCAAAGAGGACCACACCAAGACACATCATAATTAAAATGCCAAGGGCAAAAGACAAAGAGAGAATATTAAAAGCAGCAAGAGAAAAACAGTTAATTACCTACAAGGGAGCACTCATACTATTGTCAGCTGATTTCTCAACAGAAACTATCCAAGCTAGATGGGCGTGGCAAGAAATATTCAAAGTGATGTATAGCAAGAACCTACATTTAAGATTACTCTACCCAGCAAAGCTATCATTCAGAATTGAAGGGCAAATAAAGAGCTTCAGAGATAAGAAAAAGCTAAAGGAGTTCATCACCACCAAATCAGTATTATATGAAATGATGAAAGGTACTCTTTAAGAAGAGGAAGAAGAAAAAGATAAAGATAAAAATTATGAACAACAAATACATATCTATCAACAAGTGAATCTTAAAATCAAGTGAATTAAAAATCTGATGAACAGAATAAACTGGTGAATATAATAGAATCAGGAGCATAGAAAGGGAGTGGACTGACAATTCTCAAAGGGAAATGCGTGATGGGGGTGCAAGGAGAGACTGGATAATAATCATACACCTATGGATGAGGTCAATGTGGGGGAAGGTAAGCGTAGAGGGAGGGGTGGGAGTAAGGTGGAGGGAAGCTTTGTGGGGGAGGGAGGGAAGAGAAACAAATGTAGTAATCTGAAAATAAGAATCCCAAAACTGAAAAAACAAGCAAACCAGATGATGGTAGGTAACAGTATTAGAACTGAGAGTCCGTTAGAATGGAAGATACTGACAACTTTATGGAACTACCACTGCCTATCGATTAGGGAAGTTTTGAAGCTGATCTGCAATCCAGGACCCAAGGAGTTTTCACCACAGCCCTGGAACCACTGCCCAAAGAGGATGGTCAAAGCATGGCCACTGTGAAATGCAGATTGGTGTAGCCACTATGGAAATGGTGTGGAGGTTCCTCAAAAAATTAAAAATGAATTGCCTTATGACCCAGGATTCCATTTCTGGGACTATCTCTAATGAAAGTAGAAAGACTAGTTGAAAGACTAATATATGCACCTCTATATTCACTGCAGCAGTATTTACAACAGCCAAAATTTAAAAGCAGCCCAAGTGCTCATCAGTAGACAAGTGGATAAGAAAGAGGCAGCACTTTTACACATTTGAATACTACTTTGGGCTGTGAAAAAGAAGGAAATCTCACCTTTTATGGAAGCATGAATGGAACTAGAGGGGATTATGCTAAGTGAAATAAGTCAGAGATAGACTTTCATGTGGAATCTAATGAATAAAATAAACAGAAACAGACTCATAGATACAGAGGACAAACTGATAGCTGTTAGAGGGGAAGATGTTGGGGGACTTGGTGACAAAGGGATTAAGAAGTACAAATTGCTTGTTGCAGAATAGCCACAGAGGTGTAGATTACAGTGTAGAGAACAGTCCATAATATCGAGATAAATGGGTATAGGACTAGGTGGGTACTTGACACAGCGGAGAGACCACTCTGTCAAGTACATAATTTTTTAAAACTACTTTGTTGTACACCTGAAACTAACAGGAAATTATATTGAATATAAAATGTAATTGAAAAATAAATTAGAAAAGAAAAAACATGGCCAATTTGGTCTACAGCCAGGATTCATGCCCCATTCTTCTAATGGATGAGAGATTAATTTTCATGAACTAATTTCCTTCTTGCCTAGACACTCTAGTGCTTCTCCGTGGTTAGACCTTGGCTAGGCAAACCAGTATCTTAAAAGGACTGAAGAGGAGAGAGGCAAAGGGACAAAGAGGGATATAATGCAACAGGAGCAGTGATTACCGTGAAAGTAAGAAGCAGGAGTTGATCTGCCTTGGTCGTCCAAGATCCTAAATAGTGCTTGCTGCATGTGGTGCATAAAAGATCTTAAAAATTAAAACAACTTTTTCCCTAAGGCCTGGTTTGTAAAGAACTGGATGTAAAAAGATTTCCAAATGCAGAGAACTGCCATCTGGCATTGAATTCGCTGTTTACAGTAATTTTTACTGGTTAAAAAAAAGGACCATGCCCTGGCCACCTCAGTTGTTGGAGTGCCATCTGGAATACCAAAAGGTTTGACTTCTGGTCAGAGCAGATACCTAGGTTGTGGGTTCGAGTCTTGGTTGGGCACATAGGGGAGGAAATAGATCAATGTTTCTCACATTATTGCCTCTCTCTCTATTTCATTTCCCCTTTCTCTCTCTATACATATCCTCTGGTGAGGATTAAAAGAAAAAATAGTGCCCTGTCTGGTTTGGCTCAGTGGATGGAGTGTGGGCCTGCCCAGGTTCGATTTTGGTAAAGGGCACATGCCTAGGTTGTGGGCTCAGTCCCCAGTAGCGGCATGCAGGAGGCAGCCAATCAATAATTGCCATTCATCCTTGATGTTTATCTCTCACTCTTCCTCCCCCTTTCTCTCTGAAATCAATAAAAATATTTTTAAAATAAAAGTAGGGGATAAGGGTAATTCATGATGGTGGGGACTGGTTCCACCACTGTGTCTGGGGCAGGGACGCCGGTGGCGGGGCCCTCAGGCCGCGACATCTTCGCCAAGGGGCTCCTCGAGTTTCTGCGACCTGAGGTGCAGCAGCTGGACTCACGTCCACGCCGTCAGAGAGCCAGGTAGAGCTGCTAGAACAAATTGACAACTTAGCTTCTGAGCCATATCAATGAGGATCAGAAAGTGGCCCTGGATTTCGACCCCTATGGAAAGAAGCTACTTAATGCCCGGCGACAAGTTGTCTTGGTCAATAACGTTCTATAGAATGCTCAGGAGCGGCTGAGGCGGCTAAACCACAGAGTTGCCAAGGAAACAGCCCGAAGGAGGGCAATGCTGGATTCAGGAGTTTACCCCCCTGGTTCCCCAAGCAAGTAACAGAAGATGGGCCTCAGAATAGCTCAATTACTATTTTCCACCTGCCTCATTTCCTTCAGGACACCCTATAACCCTGGGACATCCAGACAATCCTAAGGATTGTGTTGGAAGCAGTTTACAGTCGTACCCATTTATTGGGGGTCCACAGAAATCTCTTCAGCAGGACTCAAGATCCCCAAGGATTTATTCCAACTCTTCCAAGAATGAGCTGAGACCCCTACATTTTTTAAAGGTACATACTCAAGTTTCTAGTTAACTTTCTTCAAATCTAGTTAACCAGGAGGGGCTTCTTGTTAAATGGCTGGAAAAGTTGGTCAAGTTGTTGGGGCCTGAGCAGCACATCTTCTACCTGTGACTTGTTTATGCTTATGATTTGGAGAGGGCAGCAGTCACCCATCTACCCTCTTGTAGATGTCACTGGTTTGAACACAATAGTCTTGCTGGAACCATTTAATTCAATAAATGAAAAAAAAATTAAGATCATGTTTCATTTGCTGTATCTTGCCACAGGCACTTGGCACAGACAGAATATTTTCCCTTATTGATTTGCAGATTGAGAGAATCCAGAATCGAAGTCTCTGGCAGCACTACCAAAGAAAAAGCCATGGATGACAGGAATGGCCATATACAAAATGAGAAGCTGCTCCTCCATGGGACAGATGCTGACTCCTTGCCACATGTCAATCAGCATGCTTTTAACCGCAGTTATGCAGGAAAGAATGGTAAGGAAGTAAGTCATATGGCTACCCCAAAGGAGGTATCAGCCAGGAGAAGCCAAGCTGGCTCAGGGATCCCATGGATTGCACTGTGTTCCTCATGGCTCATGTCCAGGGTGCTCCACCGTTTCAGGCCAGACTCACTAAGTTTCATCCCAAAGGGACTGAGTGGCCCTTTGAGGTGGAGGAATGATTTTTTAAAATTATAACACACACAACTTTTTTTAGAGACTTTAGAGAGAACTGAATATTATATTAACATTATTTGACATATTGAGTCGATACATCAAATTATAGACAAATTGAAATTCTTAAAAATGTTTTTCTTTTCACAGCTGTGGCATAGGGAAAGGGAACCTACTTTGCTGAACCTACTTTATTCTGCCAATGATACTTACTCCAGACCAGATGCAAATGGGAAAAAAACTTTTGTACTATGTGCGTGTGCTTACTGGATTATACGCACGTGGAAATCATTTATTACTTGAGCTTCCTCCAAAGAATCCTCAAAATCCTCTTGACCTGTATGATACTGTCACAGATAATGTGCGCAAACCAAATTTATTTGTGATATTTTATGACTACCAGGCTTATCCAGAATACCTCATTACTTTAAAAAAAATAACATTTTGGCATCCTTCACTGAAGACAATATTTATCTACACAAGCGATTTTCAACCTTTTTCATCTCATGGCACACATAAACTAATTACTAAAATTCTATGACACACCAGTAAGTGTATGTTTTGCCAATCTGACACACAAAAAGAACATGGTATAATTTTTATTCATTTACGCCAAATAGCTCTTGTCATTAAAAATATATATTTTTATTGATTTCAGAGAGGGAGGATGGGCGGAGGGGGAGGGAAGGGAAGAAAGAGAAAGGCGGGGACAGGAGAGGAAGAAACATCTATGAGAGAGAATCACTGATCAACCTACCTCCTGTACACGCCACACTGGGGATTGAACCTGCAACCTGGGCAATGTGCTTCCACCAGGAATCAAACCGTGACTTCCTGGTTCATATTTCAACGCTCAACCACTGAGCCATACCAGCTGGGTCCAATGTCTTAACTGTTTCCAGCTCTGCATGTCAAAGACTATAACCTCTGAGTTAAATGCTTTGTCTCAGAACAACTTTCAAATGTTTCTGACCTACACTAAGAAATATATTTTATATTAGGCTCAGTACACACACAAATATAACTGAAAAGTTTTATGAACTGTATTTACCATGAAAAAAAAAACTTTTCCTGCAGTTTCACGGAATACTTATATTTACTATTGAATTCACTGAAATTACCTATTATGTCCCACTGGAAAAAACAAACATGCTGGACTCACCCACTAGATTGATTTTATGACTCACTAATGCAGTGGTTCTCAACCTTCCTAATGCCGCGACCCTTTAATACAATTCCTCCTGTTGTGGTGACCCCAACCATAAAATTATTTTCGTTGCTACTTCATAACTATAATTTTGCTATTTTTATGAATCGTAATGTAAATATCTGATATGCAGAATGTCTTAGGCGACCCTTGTGAAAGGGTCATTCGACCCCCAAAGTGGTTGTGACCCACAGGTTGAGAACGCTGCACTAATGGATCACAGCCTGCAACTTGGAAAACAATGGTGAAAGGAGTAACAAACATAAAAAATAAATTTGTTGAAGACAAAGATATGTTTATTTCTACAATAGGCATACACCTACTAAGGTTCATGGACATCATACCCTTGACTAAAACATCCTCTGCCCCAATGTATTTGATAGACTATTGCCAACAAGGCATCCTTTTAAAAATAACCCATTCATCAGATATTTAATGAATACCTGCCATATTCTGGTCACTGATCTGGCTCTGAGAATCCAGCAATAATCAAAGTCTAAACACTCATGCTGTGAGATTCTGATTGGGGATGATAAATAACAATCAAATAAATAGGTTAAGTATATAGTGGTCAGATGATGGTAAGTGCTACAGAAGGGATTTTTTCCAGATCCTCCTTTCCTAGTCATGTTCACACACCTCCCTCCCTAGATTTCTCCTGGAATGCAGTTTTTTTAAAATAATATATATATATATTTTATTGATTTTTTACAGAGAAGAAGGGAGAAGGATAAAGAGTTAGAAACATTGATGAGAGAGAAGCATCAATCAGCTGCCTCCTGCACACCCCCTACTGGGGATGTGCCTGCAATCAAGGTACATGCCCTTAACCAGAATCGAACTTGGGACCTTTCAGTCCCTAGGCTGACGCTCTATCCAGTGACCTAAACCAGCTAGGGCTGCAAGGCAGTTTGAAGATGGAGAATGATGGGGCCAGTAGTAAGCTAAACGAAAAGGTGACTTTGTCTATCTTTTGTTATGTATTTGTTTCATAAGTGGTTACGCAGAGATCAATATGGTTTTCTAAGTTCTAAATTTTTACTAACAGAGTAATGATAATAATTATCCCCAGATCTTGCAAATATAATGAATGGGATCAATTTCACCAAACCAAGCTTTAATCAGTTTCAGGCATCAGTAGCATCCAGGCCTTTTGTTCCCAAAACTGTTCCTTCATGTCCCAATTCCTTCCATAGTGGACCCTCACCTACATTTCTCCTGATTTGTATCCTGCCCTGGATGATGGGGATTAACAGCGAGAATTCTGCAGGTGTTAGAAGTGTGATCACTTCAGGTCAAGGCTAGAATCTACACAGTGGATTCATTAGGCCAGGAGTTGGCAATTTTTGAGTTCTGTAAGGGTATAGTGAAGACTTTCACCTTTGTGGGCCATAATGCCTCTGCACTACTCAATTCTGCCACTGCAACCCTAACCACCATAGAAAATATGTAAACAGAGACTGGGGAGGAATCCAAGATGGCGGCTTAGGTAAACACCTACACTGCTGCCTCGCACAACCATTTCAAAACTACAACTAAAAGACAGAACGGACATCATCCAGAACCACAGGAAAGCTGGCTGAGTGGAAGTTCTACAACTAGAGGGAAAGAGAGGGGCTCACAGAGACCCAGAGGAGCTGCAAAAAGCTGAGGTACGGGAGACGTGAGCATGGAGAGAGCGGGTGCTGGAATACCTGGCTGGCTTTCTCTGGCGGGAGGGAAACGGAGACTCTCAAAGGCATTGAACCCCTTATCTTACAACACTAAACCCCAGATCCAGCTGAAACTCATACGGGGGGAGTTTGGACTGTGAAAAGGGAGAAGTGCACGGAAATTTAGGGGAGTTGCAAAAGATCAAAGGCTTGGTGGCACGCATGGCACTGCGCACAGGACAGATTGCTGATTGTGCCACTGGCTTTCTCGAGTGGGCGGGAGACAGACCCTCCCAACTGTGCCACTTCTGACTCCACTAAGACCCTGTTTCGGGCGAAACCCTGGGAACCTAGTTTCATGTGATCCTGGTGTGCAGGAGAGCTGGAGGGGCAGCGGTCTAGAGGCACTTCGGGCGCTCGGGCACAAGGACCGCTCCAGCGATTACCCAGTCACGTGAGACTCAGGGGCCATGGAGGGCAGGGCCGACTGGAAGACAAGGCGGTCCCTTAAGCCCTGAGACTCCACCCATCCCAAGCTCAACAGAGGCTTCTTCGGTTTTGCAAATCTGGTATCATAAAGCTGAATTCAACACAGAAGTTTCCCGGTATAGTGAAGATGCCGAGACAAGGGAAGGGATTACAAACAAAAGAAATGGAGGGGAAAAAATGACTGGATATAGAGTTCAAAACCACGCTTATAAGATTTTTCAAGAATATGCTAGAAAAATTGGATAAATTTAGTGAGACCCAAGAGGAGATGAAAAAGGACATACTAGAGACACTGACTGAAATAAAAAATATTATACAGAGTCCTAACAGCAGACTAGAGGATGGCAAGAATCAAGTCAAAAATTTGAAATATAAAGAAGCAGAGAACATTCAACGGGAAAAGCAAGAAGAGAAAAGAATCCAAAAATGTGAAGATAATGTAAGGAGCCTCTGGGACAGCTTTAAGCGTACCAACATCAGAATTGTGGGGGTGCCAGAAGAAGAGAGAGAGCAAGATACTGAAAACCTATTTAAAGAAATAATGACTGAAAACTTCCCACATCTGGTAAAATAAATAGACTTACAAGTCCAGGAAGCACACAGAACCCCAACTAAAAGGAATCCAAAGAGGACCACACCAAGACACATCATAATTAAAATACCAAGAGCAAAAGACAAAGAGAGAATATTAAAAGCAGCAAGAGAAAAACAGTTCATTACCTACAAGGGAGCACCCATACGACTGTCAGCTGATTTCTCAACAGAAACGATGCAGGCCAGATGGGAGTGGCAAGAAATATTCAACGTGATGAATAGCAAGAACCTACAACCAAGAATAATCTCTCCAGCAAAGTTATCACTCAGAATCGAAGGGCAGATAGAGCTTCACAGATAAGAAAAAGCTAAAGGAGTTCATCAACTCCAAACCAGTATTATATGAAATGCTGAAAGGTACTCTTTTAGAAGAGGAAGAAGAAAAAGGTAAAAGCCAAAAAATTATGAACAACAAATACACATCTATCAACAAGTGAATCTAAAAATTAAGTGAATTAAAAATTTGATCAACAGAATAAACTGGTGAATATACTAGAATCAGGAGCACAGAAAGGGAGTAGACTGATAATTCTCAGGGGGACAAAAATCATAAAGCATCAAACAGACTCAAATTACAGCAGAAAGATTAAAGTTAGGTGAGGTAGATAAGTGATCAAAGGACTTGTATGCATGCATATAAGCATAACCAATGATCACAGACACTGGGGGGTTGGGGTATGCTTGGGAGGGAGGGGGGGCAATGGGGAGATATGTATAAAAATTAATAAAAAGAAAATATGTAAACAAATTGCATGGTTGTGTTCCAATAACACAAAACAAGCAGCAGGCTGATTCCTGCTTAAGGCTGATGGAGAGATTATTTCCTGTTGAGAACACTTGGGTCTTACATTTGAAATAGGCTGAGGAGATGGGATGGGAGAGGAAAGGAAAACGCTCAGAAAGAAGGCCTCACAAATAGCAAGGAGTCAGTTTGGACAAAGAGCAATGTGCATGCAAGAAGGTGGCAAGAGGATGACATTTAACTAGGTAAGAACAAGTACATTTACAAGCCTGTGCAAGCAGACTTTTCACTGTTTCGTCTTTTATTTAAAAATCACACTATTTTAAAAATACGTTTAAAATATTATTTAGAAAGTCATTTACAATTAAAATCACAAGCTTCTTCCTTGTATCAAAAGTTGTGCCACTATTTTGGTTACTTTTGGATTCACCAAGCAGTCCAGTAAGTCATCTGTAGAAACGAATGTTTGGGAAGGGGCTGTAGTACTATTTGAAGCAATCTGTTCAACAATTTCATTCTCACATCCACCCATCATTCGTTGCTTCTTGGTACAGTGCAATTTGTCAAAGTGCTCTTTGTCTTTGCCAACAAAGTCTTTACCGTCATTTTTAAACATGCCTCCTCTTTCTGAGAATGGTGCTTCAGAACTCAGTAGTACAGGAACCAGATTAGGGCCAAAGGGACTTGCTGTCTGCTCTCCTACTGTTCCCAAGGTTATGTTCTGGCTACCTGTTTGTTCTATCTCCATGAGGTTGTGCATGTTGAATTCTTCCTTTTTCATGTGCTCCCCATTTGTCCTGAGTGCTTGGCCTTCTGCTGTCTTAGATGTTTTGTAATGATCCAAAAAGGCAGAAACAGCTCTATTTAAGTAGCAACAATTGACTTCATGGGATGTTTCCTCAACCTAAGGAAAAAGAGAAATCTTTTAGAGTGGTTAAATAAATTGGAAAATAAATCTAGCCAGGGTTGATTTAGTACAGAATACCAACTGCCATGATGAAAACTAGGAGCGGCCTACCTCCGTTGGGTTTAACCAAGCCCTGGTACTGTGTGGGTCCTCCGCAGTTTTCAGGGCACACACAAGCATGCGGGTAATTGCCTCTTCTATCCGAGCCTGGTGGTCCTCTTCCTAAGTTGAGATAAAAACATCATTTTTTCATTTGTCTCTCAGTCTCATGACTTACAACAGAGAGTAGAGTCCCTTAATTGTGTGCTCTGTCTTCATCAACGTTTTATTACAGAAGGAATGGAAAACCACAGTTTTTTATGTGTTCACTATCATCTGACATCTAGAAGAGCTGTGGAATATTTCACTAATGATACTTAAGTATATATCCCATCTATAAGGAATAGGCCTTGAGTATGAACTGCTTATTGACATTTTCCCCAATCTTTTCCATTCTCTGACATGTCTCAAGAAAAAAAGAAAAAGAGTGTTATATATGAAGGAATAATCCCTATAGAGGTTGATATGCTAATTGTTTGAGGAATGGGAGAAAATTTCATATAAACTTGCTTAGCCACAAGAATGTAAATATGTAAAGACAATAAATATAAACTATAACATTGAGATACAGTGGTACCTCGAGATACGAGTGCCCTAACATATGAGATTTTTGAGATACGAGCTGTCGAGCGAGCGACTTTTTGCTTTGAAATACGAGCAACGTTTGAGATGGGAGTAATCGCTCGGATCGGCCGGCTGCACACAACCCACCAGTTTACTGCGACTCGAGCATCTCATAGTTTCCCATGCCTCAAGGTTATGGAACGAATTAAACTCGTATCTCGAGGTACCACTGTATTGTATTAAATTTAACTTCTCTTCCTCAAACACATAAAAGAAAAAACAAACCAGATGCCTGTAACATTTAGTATAATCAAAATAAGATTAATATCTAGAATATATAAAGAATCTGCACAGTTAAAAAAAAAATGACCCAATTCTTTTAAATGGGCAGAAGACATGAAGATAAGCATTTCAATAAAAAACTATTATATGACTAATAAATATAAAAATATGCTTAACTTAATTAAAAATAGGGGAAATATAAAGTATGAAACTAATAAGAGGGTTTGATAATAGCAAATAGTAGAAAAATGTGCAGACAGAAATCTTATAATGGTAATGGAAGTGCAAACTGATAGAGCCATTTGAAGAACATGTTGGCATTATCTGTAAACTTGAGTATTATATACCCTACAGACCAGCAATTCCACTTTGAGATACATACATATTCTCTAGAGAAACTTGTACTTTTGTACAAAAATATTCTATTTATAAAAGTAAAAAATTGTAAACAACCCAATTATCCATCAATAGACCAATGAGCCAATAAATTGTGGTACATTAACACAAGAAAATGTACCACAGTGAAATGAATGAACAGTTACATGTGACAACACAGATTAATCTTAGAACCACAATACTAAATTTTAAAAAGCAAACCCCACAATGAGACACCACTTTACACTAGCATGGATATAAAAAAATAATATTGGTAAAATTGTGGAGGATCCAGAATCTTCTGACACTGCTGGTGGGACTGTAAAGGGTGCTGCGGCTTTTGGAAAATAGTTTGACAGTTCATCAAAAGGTTCAATATAGAATTGACATATGTGATGGTTATTTTTATATGTCAACTTGATTGGGCTATGGTGCCAGTTGTTGGTCAAGCACTGGCAGAGATGTTGCTGTGAAGATATGTTTTAGATGTGATTGATGTTTATAATCAGTTGAATAATGAACATTATCCTCAACAATGTGAGAGGACCTCATCCAATCAGTTGCAGGCCTTAAGAGCAAAAACTGAAGTTAGTAACATAATCATAAATGAAAAGGATTCTGTCATGATGGCTACTGAAAATAGTACTCTGTACCCAGTTAGTAGGATATAGTCTAATGATAAAAAGGATGCAAAAAAAATATTAAATTTTACTGACAAGTTTTGTAGTTTCTGAAAAAAAGTCATATATGAGTACTAGAATTTGGAATTATAAATTTGATATCTGAAAAAAAAATTGGTGAATAAAACAAAGAAGTAATATGTTATTGTTATTAAAGACCCAGGAATTCAGCGTAAGAGATAAAAGTAACGAAATAAATAAGAAAAATCCCTATAATGTTAACTTTGAAGTATAACCATATCTCTATCACCTATCAATCAGTCAATCAATCAATCATCTATCCACCTAAATCACATTCTAGCTTCGCCACTTAAAGAGTGGAAACAGTGACACCAGTAGCAATGAGCAGCCACAGAGCCCAAATCTGGATTTCTAAATACCATTCCCATTAAAAGAAACCTTGGCCACTTGGAGAAATTATTAACTTCCAAGTTTGGGGCATGGCAAGTACAAGGCAATCCTTGGGTATCAAATATGTACCAGAAAGCAAGGATAATCTCAAAGATTAATGGTTGACATACCAAAAGGGCACAAGCCAGCCTGAAGGAGTTTCACTAAAAGCATAAGTGAGTCTCAATTTCAAAATTATCTTGGGAAGCTGGAATGCTCACCTGAATCCACATAATGAAAACTAAGAGAGATGACTAAAGAATAGGACTTAGGTTTAAAGAACCAGCTTTACAGGTTCAGGATTAAGGACAATCTGATGTGGCAGCTGATTATTTGAGAAAAAGCATGGATATTGTAGAGCTGGATATAAGTGAGATAAGATTACTAAAAAGTTAATGTAGTATGATAAGCAGTACTGAAGAAATTGAAGATCTAAGTCAGGCGAGGTAGAAATCTTATGCTCCACCAAATGAGGCCCACTGGTTTTCAGCTTTAGGTGCCGAACATTAAGATGGGTAGGCTTAGCATAACAGCTCTTTCTCCTCCTCATGACAATTTCTATTTTTAAATACTGCCCATTGGCCAGGCATTGTATTAGAGGCTTATACATGTTTTACCCAATTTATTAGGTAAACCTCACAGCCACCCTACTGAAGTGAGTGCAATTATACTTCCTGTTTTACCAGTGAGGAAACTTAGGCTTCATGGCATTAAGTAACTATCTAGATTAGACAGCTAAAAAAAGGTATAGAACTGAGTCTTAAGTTTAACTAACTCCAAATCTACAGCCAAAATGGAGGAGCGTCTGAAAAGAAAGTCACATAAAAACATCGTGCAATAAAGCATAACTTTTGAGCCTGGAAAAGATTAAGGGACACATTACAGGTATCCTCAAATACTTAGAAAAGAAAAAAAAGTATGTAGTTTCAGAAATAATGGGTATGGCTATAAGAAGGCAGATGACAAGCCCACTGTTCGACAATAGGATGCGCTACCTCGGGAGAAGCGGCATCTGTTGGGGCTATTGCAGATGGGACCGGAACAGGGAGCGGAAGTGGACTCCATGGTCTCTGCCTTGGCATATGCTCCAACTCCAATTCAGCATGCGACAAGCAGAACTTCCGTGAATCTACTGATCCCCTGCCCCACCTCGCACCTAACTCCCAAGGGCGACAGTTCTGCTCTAAGCTCACACAATACAGCTTCCTATTACTGTGTGTTCCACCAGAGCCCTTTCCATTACCAAAGGGTAAGAAAAGCCTGACTGAGGGGAGAATGCAGTGCCAAAGAGAGGAGGTGCAACCAAGGCCGGAGAGGGCAGCAGAGACGGACTGAAAGGCCTAGGTTAAAGAGGGCATAGATGCAGTCAAATCCTCTGGTGAGAGAGCGTTCAGATGCAATCACAGCCTTGGGAGATAGACTTGAGCCAAATGGGCAACCATTTTAATTGCCGAGTAGAACAGGCAACCAGGACTAAGCATAGCATTTTGGAGGGAAAAGGCTTCAGGCAGAAATGAAATGATAAAAGCCTGCACCAAATGACTCTGCTTTTGAGAAAATGCATAAGCCAGGACTGGGGGTTGTCCAACTAGTTATGAGAGCCCTGAATCAAGAAACAGTATTTCTGGTCCAGATGGTATGAGATGGGAATGGCAACATGAGACATGCATGGCAGATCCAGCCAGGCCCACACAATCTAATAACACTGGTCAAGGGAAAAGATCCTGCAAGCCAAACTCAAGGCCCAGTGTGTGCCCTTAAAAGAAAGAATGGCACATCACTAACATTCCTATTTCTATCCTCAAACATCCATCCATAAAGCACAGAACACATAATTTATGATACAGCAACACAAAGTAATACTGGAATGTTGGTTAAAATTAATCACCAAATTGTAGAAACAGGCTTGGTGTATCTTAAAAGCAGGGAATACAATTATTAAGAAAAAAAAGTACCAATTCAATCCACGAGTTTATACTGACAGTCACAGGATCAATGGATTCCACGTAATGCCACCAGTGTCTGGGAACAAACAGAACCTGAAAACCAAATAAAGAATGGTTAGTACAAGTTCAGGACATTTTATTTTTATATCAGAATCAAAAGAAAAGCCCAACTGAAGATACTAGGAAAAAAAAAGTAATACAAATGAATTTATAGTAATATTGCTGTAATAAAGGAAAACAAGAAAAAACCCACAATCCTTTTATTTCCTTTTTTATTGACAAATTCTTATTTTCTACAAAGGACACTGCTAGCTCCTCCAGTTTCTACTCTCCTTAATCCAAGACCTTATCTATTTACATCTAAGTCTTAGTAAAGAATTCTGAGATTCTAATATTTCCTCCTCTCCATTGCAAAGTAATTGTATGAATTCTGAGAATGGGCCTACGTAAAAATATAGGACATAGTTTCTGTCTTCTCATAATCTAAAACCTAGCCAGTGGAAAAGTAGTACATAGAAAGGCGTTATACTAGTAAGTGGTGAACTAGATGAGTGGACATTGGTGCAAGGGAACTTCAAAGGTGGGAGAAGCAGGCACAAACTAAGGTCAGGGGCATCCTGGATGGAGGAAGTATGATTTAGAGAGTTTAGACAGAGAAAAGCATGAGGACGTATCAGGAGGGAGAAGTGGCACAGACAAGGGAGGTAGGACTGTTGAGGCACAGCAAGTAGACAGTCTTACCACTGTAGAAAGAGTAATGAGAGATGAGGTGGGAGAGCTAGTTAGGCGAGGATCTGTGGAGGGCTCGGAAATGAGAACACACAGTCTGGATTTTATCCTATTGGCACTGGCAGTGGCTGAGAAATTTTGAGTAGGGGGATGGTTAAAATTATGGCAGAGTCTGGGAAGGAGGAGAGATTCTTGCAGTAGTCCAATTTTTAAATGTTAAGATCTAAATAGGAAGGGATAATAGAAAAAAGCAACAGGCAGAGTCAAGGAGGACTGCGCTTGTCCAGACTCAGTACGAGATTTCCTCTGGAAGGCTGAATAGGGCACCTGAAGAGGGCCTCAAGCTTGTGGGCTTCAGATTTAGGAAACTGGTGGCACTCGCTGTGGACAAGTAGAGCTGGGAGGTGGGAAGAGAGCTCCTTTCAGTGGAACAGGGCTAAACACAACCCCTGGATTCTGTCATTAGGAGGTCATGCATGTCCCATCACAGAGTACACTTTCAGTAAGGTAGGGAGAGAGAACCAATTTGTAGTGGATTAAGGAATAAGCAGGATGTAAGGAAAACTGATATGATGGACAAAACCACTCATTCATATTTGGCTATTCAAATAAAAGAAAAAATGAATTACAACCATTTCACATCCACTAGAATTTTTATAACAATAATTAAAACAGTAAAGGGGAATAACAAGTGTTGGTGAGGATGTAGAGAAATTGGAGCCATCAGAGGTTGCTGGTGGGAAAATAAAATGAAGCAGATGGTGTGGGAAAAGTTTGGCAGTTCCCCCAAAAGTTAAACAGAGTTACTAATATGACCCAGCAATTCCACTCCGATATATGTACCCAAAGAACTGAAACATTACTTATCATAGCCCAAAAGTGGAACCAACCCAAATGTCTATCAACTGATTAATGGATAAACAAAAAGATCTCCATACAGTGGAATATATTCAGCCATAAAAAGGAATGAAGTACTAATAACATTCTACAACATGGATGAACCCTAAAAACATTATGCTAACTGAAAGAAGCCAGTTTTTAAAGCTCACATGCTACATGAGTGCACTTATGTGAAATGTCCAGAACAGGTAAATCTATACAGAAAGAAAATAGGTAAGTGGTTGCCAGGGGCTGGGCAGGAAGGTGAAGGGGAATAACCACCAATGGGTGGAAGCAACTTAGTAAATTGTTTGCGTTGGAGTACTCAAGTATGAAGGAAGCAGGAAGGGAGCCAGGAAAGGGAGCAAGGGAGGGAAACAGGCAGTAAAGAGGGATAAGGAAGGGAGTAAACTCTCTGTAAGAGACTAAGAATATCTTACAAGTGGTTAATAAAACATCAAACGCCAGTATTGTAAAGGTGATTTTCCCTACTGGGTAAGCAGCACTAGGTACCATACATTTGGAAATGTTTCAGATACAGTTACAAAAGCAACGTCCACTCTTGCTTAAGAAAAAGCACATCATTCTGCCTCTATAATGCTTTTGCCCTTAGATGCACTGCAATGATATGTGTCTGGGTTCTAGCACGTTTGAACAGATATGAACTGTGAATAAAGGTTCCAGAAGTGCTCAAATACCCATGCCTTGATACTTGCTCTTAACATGAAAAAAAGAAAAAAAAGAAACAACAAAAAACAAAAAAACAACTTGGTGAGCTATCTTCCTCCGCAGTGCATTCTCTTCCTTATCAGTAGGAGGAGCTGTGATCCCTCCTCCCATCTTTCCATGACCTGAGAAGCAAAGAAGTATGTATGTGAAGCCTAAAGCTGGAAAAGCTATTTCCCAATAGCAGAACATCAAGGAAGAAACCCTTCTTATGTGTACTAATATGAAGAGAAGGTGAGGAAAGGGAGAGGCACGTAGCCTAAGGACTTGAGACAAGTCACAACTTCCGCATTACCTGTCCTGGGCTCAGTGTAACCACATGTCTTCGAGCTTTTTGGAACTGAGGGAAACGTTTTACATCAGGATTGACAACATTGACTTTACTAAACACACTAGATTCTTCATAAGGGATTCTAGTTGGATAAAGGAAAGGAGTGTCTTCAGGGGGAAAGAGATGCCATCTTTTCCTAATTTAAACAAAGAAGACATAAATTAGTACTCTGGACTTGAGACAAAACATTTAAGAAGGCCACAGTAAATATTGGTTTTTACTCATTTTCATTCAATCCATAAAGCAATAGAAGAGCAATGTCTTGGCCCACCTCTCAGTAAGTGCTGGCATCTCTGCTGAACCTGGTGGAGGGAGGGCGGGAGTGAATGAATAATCTCATGATGCCCTGAGGCAGCCCTTTGCTTGGACAGGATCTAGTTTGAAAGGTCATTCATTCTTATCTCATATCAAAGTCCTCATAAATTGTTCCTATTCCTCTTTCTAAAGCTTCTCAGAACAATGCCCATTTCACATACAGTGGTACCTCGAGATACGAGTGCCCTAACATACGAGATTTTTGAGATACGAGCTGTCAAGCAAGTGATTTCTGCTTTGAAATACGAGCAACCGTTGAGAAATTGCGTGGATCGGCCGGCTGCACAGGACCCACCAGTTTACCGAGACTCAGACTCGAGCGTCTCATAGTTTCCCATGCCTCAAGGTTACGGAACGAATTAAACTCGTATCTCGAGGTACCACTATATCTGTATTCTTATATTTTTCCAGAGTAACCACCAGTAGTTTTATTTTCCAAATAGTTTCCAGACTTCTTCCTATTTATAAATGTTTTAAGTTAAATATCTGTTATGTTAATCCATTAAGGATAAATGATGCATAAATGATGCCACATAACTAATATAGTGTAGTAAAATAGAGGAATTTTCAAAAAGAAAAAATTAAGAAGTTTCAGCCACTTTAAAAATTTTTAAAAAATGGAGATGACAAATTTTAACCTACACAACATTAGACACACCCATACTTTGAGCCAATAGAGGGAGGAGCAAGTGTCAAAAAGGAAGAGACACAGAAATATATTGGTGGGGAAGCAAAGAGAAAGACAGGTAGAAAAAAGCACACCGAGTTCTGAGAAAAGCCTGAAGCCCTCTCGTGACCCAATGCAGTTCCACTGGGGCCATCATGTCCTTTCAGAACCAGCTAAGGTTTGGCTCAATGGATAGATCATTAGCTTGCAGAATGAAAAGTCCCAGGTTCGATTCTGGTCAAGGGCACATGCCTATGTTTCAGGTTTGATCCCCAGTAGAGGATGTGCAGGAGGCAGCCAATCAATGGTTCTCCCTCATTGATGTTTCTACCTCTCTTTCCCTCTCCCTTCTTCTCTAAATTCAATAAAGATATATTTATAAAAAAGAAAAGAAATGGGAAGCAGTTGGCTGCCATTTTCAAACTAGGGAGTATATACTCAGGTTTCATTTTGCCCTACAGATGATAAAGCTGCTCCATTCCACTGTACCAATGACTAGTTTAGAACAAAGTTGGGTATTTAGTATGATTAGGATGCTGGAAGGGCTCTTAAGAGATCATCAGTCTAATTTCACTTGCAGAATAGTGAAAGAGGGACCCAGTACTTGCTCGAGTCTTCCACTGGGCTAGTTTCAATGGTAGAGCCAGAACTGGGTCACAGCTCCTATCTCTGCCCCATAGCTGTGTTTCCCAAAGGAAGAGCGATAATGACAATCATGTCATACAATATGCTTGGCTTGGCTTAAAGTGTAACATATATGCATCCTTCTTCTGCTAATCTGAAAACGTCAATCGGCATGTCAAACCCTGCTCAAAAAGCTCTCATGGTTCGGCATGCTGAAAGAATAGAGAATAAGCAGTATTTGCCTCGGAGACAAGACCCTTATGACCCTTTCTGCTTTTCCCTCTGTGCTGCCCTATAAGAGCCCTGAAAGGCCAGGAGAAGAGATTGGGAAATCATTAATTAGGGGGAAATAAGGCTACACATACAACAGCCTGAGTACATCTCCCTAATGGCAGGAATACTTACATTCGTACATAACCAGGGGCTATCAAAAGTATTAACTGACTTAGCTCTTATGTCTCTTAGGGTCCACAGATAGATGAAGATACAAAACTGACCCAGGTTTTAAAAAAATACTGCTTTGTGTCTACATGTAGGCACAAACTAAAATTTAGAGTTGAAAGAGGCAGTTCTGGCCCAGCAGTTCTCAAACAGGCTCCCTGACATCGCCTTAGGGGCCTGGGGGTGGCAGCAGTCTCTTCCTTTCAGCAAACTGCTCTGCTCTGACTTGTTTAGGTTTGCAGGAAAGGTGTTCCTGCTTTTAAATAAAATTTTAAACATTATGTAGACTCTTATGTAAAAGAGCTAACCAGAGCACTATCTCACTGAACTGAGATTCTAGGATCAGCTTTCTGTTGTTAATCCTCACCAGAGGATATTTTTTCATTGATTTTTAGGGAGAGTGGAAGAAAGAGGGAAGGACAAAGAAACATTAATGTGAGAGAAACACAATGATTGGTTGCATCCTGCACAAGCCCTCACCAGGGCCCGGGCCAGGGAGAAGCTTGCAACCAAGGTACGTGCCCTTGTCCAGAAGGAACCTGGGACCCTTTGGTCCACAGGCGGATGCTCTATCAGTTGAGCCAAACCTGTTAGGGCTAGGATCAGCTTTCTGAAGGCTATTGTGAATGTGGCTGAGACACACACATGGAAACCACCATTTCAACTGTTCCCCTCACTTCACAAAGGAGGAAACAAACAGAGGTCAAGAGATCTGCCCTGGTCATGAGGCAGGCTGACACGATGGGGCTGGGACTAAAACCTTGGGGTCCTATAGCCCACTCTGTATTGGTTCCTCTTCCTGTGCAACACACAGAGATACACTAGGCACGCAGACACACACACTCTCATGCATGGGCATGTGTGTTACCTTCCTTGTACCTGGAATACCAAGTTGCAACCATATGAATCCAGATGACAGGGTGTATGAGCCCCCAGGGAGCCAATCCACAATGTACTTTCCCGTCCATTTCTTCCATGAAATCCAAAGTCAGACCATATCACATCCTGTTTTGAAAATAAAGTTATATAGTCCATGAAGAACCAACCAATTCCTCTTATGGTAGTGTTGCACATTACTCTGACATAAACCCAAATCCATGGAATTAAAAAATATATATAAGCTAGAAGAGAGCAAGCTTATAAACAGGCTTGCAGGTTTGGTTTTATTCATTTTTTCAATCATATTTCCTACTGAGTTTAAGAACACAAAAGAAAAAACATGTCCATGCGCAGAACAGGGTCCTAAATGCTGACACTTCTTTTTATAAGTATCTTCAATCTATATTTTCTATTTTTAGAGGCAAACCATTAACAGCTGTATTCAGAGAAAGAATATTTTGGGGAGACATTTAATAGATGGTTTTGAGGAAGTTAGAATGAGCATTTCCATTTTTGTTGAGTGATGAAAATAGCAGAACATGTGAACAGAACTAACGTCTGTTACAGAAGGGGGAATTTTTGCAAGGACAGCACCACTGTAAATGCCTTTGGCTCCCGTGCAGCCGCTCCAAGGAGTGGCAAAAGTCATGTGTCTTGTGGTTATAGCCCATAAGCTCCATGCAGTGACTCAGCTCTGCATTCCCAGAGCCTAAAATTACACCTGCCTCAGGGTAAGTGCTCATAACACTGGCTGCTAGGGAAGGAGAGAAGAATCTGTGGCCTGATTATGGGTAAATGGTTCAAGCCAGGGACATTTATAAGCATCTATCACATAGTTGGTATGACACTGGGTGTTTGGGACACAAAAATTAATGCAACACAGGCCTAGCCTTCAAATCTGATAAAGATTGTCCTTTTACTATAATGTGGCAGATGCTCTGACAGAAGTGAACAGATAACAAAAGAAGGATGCCTGGTCCCCAGCAGGGAGCTTGGGGAAGGCTTCCAATGAACCTGGGTCCCTGGTGAACAAGGACCTCACCTCAGTCTGAAATTTAGCTAACGGCAGCTTAAAGACAGGCAGTATGAAAACAAAAAGCAGGGTTTGCCTTAGCTAAGCAGCAGCAGGTTTAAGTGATTCTTAATCTTCTAGAGATACTCACTTGGGAATCTAATGAATGCCAACACTCCTATCCACAGAGAAATGCAAGCACACACAAAATTTCTTATGCTTTGAGGGAGTCGAAGCACTGACTGCAGGTGAGAAATGCTGTCCCACAGCATTGCTTCAGAAAGAATCACAGAAAAAAGAGTTTCTATAGGATGGGGGCTGAGGGGCAGGGGAGTTAATACATGAGAAACTGACAAGAGGTTTCCCTAACGTCTTATCTACCACGATAATGACTAAAAAAGGAAAACTGTTTGGGAATGATTAGATCAAGGTGATCTAAACTATCTAGAATTTCAGCAACATTCTGGCTGGGAAAAACCAGAGGAGAAAGAGTTGGGGAAGCGGGTGATGGGTTGCAGGGAGAGTGTGAATCAAAGTAAATTTGTCAGGAAACAGACAGCATTTTGTTCCTTTTCCCATAGGCTCCTGAGAGTTGGGCCTTTTTTACCAATTGAGTTCAGCACACTTACAGGTAGCCAAATGTCTGAAATCAATAAAGGCCCAGGAGAAATCAGCCTCAAGTCTTGCTAAAAACAAGTGACCCTTTTAGGTCACAATATCAGTGAAACCAACACAGGGGACTGATGGGTGATCCACCCTGGAATCTATTCTCACATCCACCTCAAAAATCGGAGAAGTCTTTTTTTTTTTTTTACAAAATATATTTTTATTAATTTCAGAGAGGAAGGGATAGGGAAAGAGAGACAGAAACATAAACGATAAAGGAGAATCATTGATTGGCTGCATCTTGTACACCCCCACTGGGGATCAAGCCCACAATCCAGGCATGTGCCCTGACTGGGATCGAACCATGTGCCACGCTAATCAGGCCAGAGAAGTCTTTAGAAATCTTCTATATTCAGAAAATTCTTTTGTAACAGTGCCCTCGAAAACAGCAATCAAGTATTATGTTATCTGCTTACTACAAAAACACTATCTGTTTTCCTACAACTTCCAAAAGAACCTATATTTGCTTTCTACAATATAGACAAGTTTATTTTCCCTTCTGCCAAACATTACCGTCTTAAATTATATGAAAAATTGTCATGCCTTCTCCTTTTCCTTCCTTGTCTTTCCTCTCTCCCTCCCTCCTAAAATGTTTCCTCTTACTCCCATACAGTTAATCTATCTACCTTCACTCTCAGCCCCTGCAACCTCTGACATACTTTCTGTTATTAAAATATTTTGAAACTGGATTCTACATAACAATGAGGAAAACATGGTTTAATTAAAAATATCCCCCAATACCTTCAACAACTCATAGACTAAAAATCTGGCTGTAATAAATAAAATTCAAGAAAATGTATATGCTTCAATTTTCTTGATCATGTATAATATCCTAAAAGTATTACAACATTTCAGTGATAAAATGTCAAAAACTGTATTAAACTCTAATAGAACATTTACTATGTTTCTATCTTTTTAAAAATTTTGTATTTATTTTTAAATTTCTTTATTAATTAAGGTATTACATATATGTCTTCATCCCTCCATTAACCCGCCAACACCACCCCTCCCCCTGAATCATGCCCTCACGCCCCTGGTGTTTGTGTCCATTGGTTAGGCTTATATTCATTTATACAAGTCCTTTGGTTGATCTCTCTTCTTCTCTACTATCTTCCACCTGAAGTTTAGCAGTCTGATCGATGCTTCTCTGCTTCCGGATCTGTCCCTGTTCATCAGTTTATGTCATTCATTATAGTATTCTATAAATGAGTGAGATCATGTGGTATTTGTCTTTCTCTGACTGGCTTATTTCACTTAGCATAATGCTCTCCAGTTCCATCCATACTGTTGCAAATGGTAAGAGTTCCTTCTTTTTTACTGCAGCCTAGTATTCCATTGTGTAGATGTACCAGTTTTTTAATGACTCATTTGCTGATGGGCACTTAGGCTGTCTCAAAATCTTAGCTTTGGTGAATTGTGCTGCTATGAACATAGAGGAGCATATATCCTTTCTGATTCGTGTTTCTAGTTTATTGGGATATATTTCTAGAAGTGGAATCACTGAGTCAAATGGGAGTTCCATTTCTAGTTTTTTGAGGAAACTCCACACTGTTCTCCACAACGGCTGCACCAGTGTGCATTCCCACCAGCAGTGCAGGAGGGTTCCTTTTTCTCCAGATCCTCACCAATACTTGTCGTTTGTTGAGTTGTTGATGATAGCCATTCTGACAGGTGTGATTTGCATCACTCGGATAGTGACTTTGAGCATGTTTTCATATGTCTCTTGGCCTTCCTTCTGTCCTCATTCGAAAAATGTCTATTTAGGTCCGCTGCCCATTTTTTGATTGGATTGTTTATCTTCCTTTTGTTAAGTTGTATGAGTTCCCTGTAAATGATGGAGATTAAACCCTTATCGGTGAGGACATTGGAAAATATGTTCTCCCAAACAGTGGGCTCTCTTGTTGTTTTGTTGATGGTTTATTTTGCTGTAAAAAAGCTTTTTATTTTGATGTAGTCCTTTCTCTTCAGTTTCCATTGTCCTAGGAGTAGTATCAGTGAAGAAGTTCTTTTGGCATGTGTATGAGATCTTGCTGCCTATGGATTCCTCTAGTAATTTTATGGTTTCCCATCTTATGTTTAAGTCCTGTATCCATTTTGAGTTTATTTTTGTGTATGGTGTAAGTTGGTGGTCTAGTTTCATTTTTTTGCATGTATCTGTCCAATTTTCCCAACACCATTTATTGAAGACACTGTCTTGACTCCATTTTATGTTCATGCCTTCTTTGTCAAATATTAATTGGGCATAGTGGTTTGGGTTGATTTCTGGGTTCTCTATTATATTCCATTGATCTATATTTCTGTTCTTGTGCTAGTACCAGGCTGTTTTGAGAACAGTGGCTTTGTAATACAGCTTGATATCTGGTATTGAGATTCCCTCCTACTTTGTTCTTTCTCAGGATTGCTGCAGCTATTCAGGGTCTTTTTTTTATTTCAGATGAATTTTTGGAAAGTTCATTGTAAGTCTGTGAAATATGCCATTGGTATTTTAAATGAATTGCATTGGATCTGTAGATTGCTTTGGGTAGTATGAAAATTTTGATGATGTTGATTTTACCAATCCATGAGCACGGTATGTTCTTCCATCTGTTTATGTCCTCTATCTCTTTTTTCAGTGTCTTGTAGTTTTTCGCATGTCATTTACCTCCTTAGTTAAGTTTATTCCTAGGTTTCTTAATTTTTTTTTATGGTAAATGGGATTGCTTTTTTAGCCTCTCTTTCTATAAGTTCACTTTTGGTGTATAGAAATGCCACAGATTTATTGGCATTAATTTTGTATCCAGCTACATTGCCAAATTCATTTGTTAAGTCTAATAATTTTTTGATGGAGTCTTTAGCGTTTTCTATGTACAATATCATGTCATCGGCGAATAAGGACAGTTTTACTTCTTCTTTTCTAATTTGGATGCTTTTTATTTCTTCTTCTTGTCTGATTGCAATGGCTAGTACTTCCAGTACTATGTTGAACAGGAGTGGTAAGAGTGGGAATCCCTGTCTTGTTCCTGTTTTTAGGGGAAATGGTTTTAGTTTTTGTCCATTATGATGTTGGTTGTGGGTTTTTCATATATGGCTTTAATTATGTTGAGGTATGATCCTTCTATTCCCACCTTCTGAGTGTTTTGTTCAAGAAGGGGTGTTGGATTTTGTCATATTCTTTTTCTGCTTCAATTGATATGACTTTGTGATTTTTATCTCCCAATTTGTTTACGTGATGTATCACATTTATTGATCTGCAGATATTGTACCATCCTTGCATCCCTGGGATAAATCCTACTTGGTCTTTCTGATGTATTGCTGAATCCGATTTGCTAGAATTTTGTTGAGGATTTTGGCATCTATGTACATGAGGGACATTAACCTATCATTCTCTTTCATTGTGTTGTCTTTCTCTGGTTTTGGTACTAGGGTGTTGCTGGCTTCATAGAATGAGCTTGTAAGTGTTCCTTCCTCTTAAATTTTTTGGAATAGTCTGAGGTGCATAGGTTTTAGTTCTTCCTTAAATGTTTGGTATAACTCCTCTGTGAAGCCATCTGGCCCCGGGCTTCTGTTTACTGGGAGCTTTTTGATGACTGCTTCAATTTCTTCCATAGTTATCGGCCTATTGAGATTTAAGAATATTCCTGGAAGGTTGTATTTTTCTAGGATTATGTCCATTTCCTCTAGGTTATCTAGTTTGTTGGAGTTGTTCATAGTATTTTTTAATAAGCCTTTGTATTTCTGTGGGGTCTGTTGTTATTTCACCTCTATCATTTCAGATTTTGTTTGAGTCCTCTCTCTTTGCTTCTTGGTAAGCCTGGCTAGAGGTTCATTAATCTTATTTATTCTTTCAAAGAACCAGCTCTTGGTTTCATTGATCTTTTGTATTGTTTTTGTTGTTGTTGTTGTTTTTTTGGTTTGTTTGTCCCTATGTCATTTATTTCTGCTCTGATCTTTATTATCTCCTTCCTTCTGCAAACTCTGGGCTTTTCTTGTTGCTGTCTTTCTAATTCTTTGAGTTTTAGAATTAGATGCTTTACTACCATTTTTTCTTGTTTCTTTTATTCTCAGGTAGGCTTGAAGAGCTATAAACTTCCCTCTCAGGATTGCTTTCATTGTGTCCCATAGATTTTGGATTGTTGTGTTTTTGTTGTCATTAGTTTTCAGGATGCTTTTAATTTCTTCTTTGATCTCTTTGGTTACCCAGTCATTATTTAATTGCATGATATTCAGTTTCCAAGTATCTGAGACATTTGGATTGTTTTTATTGTAGTTTATTTCTAATTTTATGCCATTGTGGTCTGAGAAGATGCTTGGTATGATTTCAATTTTTTTTTTAAATTTGGGGAGACTTCGCTTGTGACTCAATATATGGTCTATTTCTGAAAATGTTCCATGTGTACTTGAGAAGAACGTATATTCTGTGGCTTTGGGGTGAAATGTTTGAAGATGTAAGTTAAGTGCATCTGATCTAGTGAGTAATTTAGGATTGCTGTGTCTTTGCTGATTTTTTGTCTAAAGGATTTATCCAGTGATGTTAGTGGTGTATTAAAGTCTCCTATGGTTGTATTTTTGTCAATCTCTCCTTTGGTATCTTCTAGGACTTTTGTTATGTATTTGGGTGCTTCTGCATTGGGTGCATATATGTTTATCAGGGTTATATCCTCTTGTTGTATCAATCCTTTTAGTATTATGAAATGGCCTTCCTTATCTCTTGTTATGGAATTTACTTTGAGGTCTATTTTGTCAGTTTTAAATATTGCTACCCCCCCCCCTTTTTTTTCCATTTGCCTGAAAGGTATTTTTCCATCCCTTCACTTTCAATCTGCGTGAGTCTCTTCTTCTGAGGTGGGTCTCTAATAGATAGCATATGTATGGGTAGTGTTTTTTTTTTTTATCCATTTAGCTACCTGATGTCTTTTGATTAGAGCATTTAGTCCATTTATGTTTAAAGTTATTACTGAAAGGTTCTTGTTTGTAGTCATACCTTGAGTATTCTTGGTTCAGTCCTTTGCTTTGCAACACTTTGTATACCTCCTTCCATTCCCTTCTAGTTTGATGTGTTTCTGTTGATAAATCATTTGATAATCTGATGGGGGTTCCTTTGTAGGTAACTCACTGTCTCTCTCTTGCCGCCTTTAAGATTCTCTCTGTCATTGATATTTTCCATTGAAATTATGACATGTCTTGGTGTGGGTCTTTTGGGGTTGATCCTGCTTGGGACTCTCTGTGCTTGTGTAACTTTTTTCTTCCCCATATTTGGGAAGTTTTCTGTCATTATTTCTTCAAATACATGTTCTAATCCTTGCTGCTCTTCTTGTCCTTCTAGCAGCCCTATTATAAGCATGTTACTTCGTTTCATGTTGTTCCAAAGCTTCCTTAGGTTTTCCTCCTGCTTTTTAATTTTTTTCTCCAATTGCTGTTCAGTTTGAGCTTGTTTCTGTACCTGATCACTAATTCTGTCCTCTGCTTCTTCTAGTCTACTATTAAAACTTTCCATGGTGTTTTTGATTGTAGCTATATCACTTCATTTCTTCCTGATTCTTGCATGGGTTGTTGATTTTCTCATTCATCTGGTGTATGAATTGCACGACCATTATTCTGAATTCTTTTTTCGGTCTTGCCGCATGCTTCAATTTCACTAATTTCCTTTCTTAGTGACTCCTTATTTTATTTCCTCTGGGGATTGTGTCATCTCCCCTTTCTGACTATCACCAGAAGATTCAAACTGTGAGTTGCGTGGACCTGGGCCGGGTGCCACGGGAACTTTGCACCACCCGAGGGTCACTGAAGTGTTCCAATACTAGGATATGTGGCTGCCGTGGGATGGTGGGAACCAGGCTTGCCCAGGGTCAGTGTTACCAGTGTTCAGTGTGGTCTCGTGTGCGCACCTAGAATCAGGAACCCTGCCTGCACCATGCTTGCATGTGCCGAAAATGAGTCCCCTAGTGCATGCCAAGATCAGAGTTTCCCTGTGTCTGCACCAAGAATCAAGTATCAGAGTCTCTGTTGCCTCATGCGGCTTCTCGCTGAGAATCAGGGTCCCTGTGTGCGCATGCAATAAGAATTGGAGTCACTGGCTCTTCATGTAAATGCTCTGTGAGTCAGGGATCCCAGGTTCACACAGTAAGAAACATAGTTAACTTGGTGGTGCTCAGTGCTGTCTCTTGCCGGGAGAATCTGGGTACCAGTCACCATGGGAGACTGGGTTACACAATAGCTCTGTGGTGTGCCTGCGCTGCGGAAAACTGACTTCCGTGTGCGCTTGCCCAGAATTGAAGTCAGGTGGCACTGCCACCCTGCAAGGGCTTTGGGTTTGGTTGCCTGATTGCATTGCGGGGAGCAGATTCAAGACTTTGAAATTCCAGTAGCAGTGCTGCGGCCCTTGTGCGCACTCTCATGCTCAAATTCCTGTAGGGCGCTGCGGCTCAAGCAAGGGGCAGGTCTATCAGTTACTATGGCACTATCTGAAAGCCTGCGAGGAGGGAGATAGGCTCTTTGACTCGCAGAAATTTGCTGCGGGGAAGTCTGGATTCTTGTTGTTTGTCTGAAGCTGTGGTTGCAGTTCTCTGTCTCCAGTGCCTGCAGGGTCCTGGATCCCATCTGAGACGCACCTGGGTGTTGCTGAGGGCAGGATCCTAATCTCAAGCAACTCTGTTTCTCAAGATGACGTGATCTCCATGCCCACCCTGGCTGCCCAAAAGTGTCCGCTTTGGGTGCGGGGCTCTGCCGTCTAAGACTGCCTGGTTTGGCAGGACTTGCAGAATCTAACTGTCTCTAGCTCACACACACAGATACCACATACGTCTACACTCTCCTCTATGGGTTCCTCTCTCTCACACACTCTCTCTCTTCCTACCTTCCTGCCAGCTGCCATCTTCAAAAGCCCTACGTTTCTATCTTAAGACTTGGCTTCTGCAATTGACATTAAAGTCCCATAGAGTACCAACTTCATTCAAGTTGGCATCTCTAGTAGCTAATAGTGAGCACAGCAAATGCTAAAGAACTGCCCAATCATTGATCTAGGTAACTAGGTCTATTTTTATCCTTAGTACCTCCTAAAACTGTTCCAATTAAGTTAAATAATTGTTGCAGAATCAAACATTACTTGAAAATGTTAGGCATGTAACCAAATATTCCATAATTTTAGTTTTAATCAGAGAACTGAAGAAAAACTGGTAAGATGCTTATAAAGAGAAGGGTGGCTTTTTTGGCTTACCATGTAAACCAATTACCAAAAGTAATTCTTAAATCGTTTAGTTCTAGAAGATGTTACAGTACTTCATAAAATATTTAAACAATATTTTCATATATGTATTATTAATTCCATTCCTGTTTTACATATAAGAAAGCTAAAGGTTCAAATAGGTTAAATGAGCTTATAATAGCTCATTCCAAATAGAGGTTCTGAGAACACCACAATTCAAAAGTATTTATTCTTAACTTATACCATGCTATTTGGGTAACTTGTGATCTTGGTTAATTTGAGTCTGTCAATTAAAACTTGTCTTCTATTTTTCTCCATGTCTAGATCATAAATACATGTAGGAAAACTGATTATACATAATTCTGTAATGAACTTACATCTAAATAAAATTTAAAAAAAAGCCTAATATTGGCCAAAACAATAAGAATGGAACTTTAAAAAAAAATCTTTATTGTTGAAAGTATTACATATGTGCCCCTTTTCCCCTTTGACCTCTTAATTAACAATAAAAACTATGTAAAACTTGTAAAGAATAAATACTTTAATTTAAATTTCCTTCAATGGACATTACAAATTAGCAAATAATAGGCTCTTTTTCCCCCTTAGGAAATTACCTTAAGTAACATAAACAGAAAACAGGTAGGTTTTGATAAACACCCAAATTCTTACATTCCAATTTGTTTCATCAGAAAGCATTGTTGGCCATCAAACAAACTCCTTGAATCATCATTAAACTGCCCGATTCAATTTCAACTCTCATAACTATGTTATACAGTAAAGTCCAAGAGTTAGATAGAACTAAACTTCCATGTATTGCATTTTGGGATTCTGTATTCTGGTGATTTAACAAACTTCCGGACTCTCAATAGCTAACCTGAATCACAACATAATATGGAACCTACCTAAAAAACATTCTTGGGGCAAAATCCTTTTGCTATATATCAATTCTTAATAGCTTCAATTCTGATGATACATATTGATAATTATAAAAGGTAACACACCTGTCATTCTTACCTAATGAATCAGAGGTAAAGAAATTTTATATGGTAATGTTACAAATTCCCTACCTTCCTTGGGAAGTAGAACACAAAATGTTTCAAATAAATGCTTTAGTTAGATTAGTCAATGATATGATACATCATTGAAAAAATAGTGAGACTTAATTTCATTTGCCACTCATGAAAGTCAGTTAAGTGTCAAAATCCTAATTTTGATCACCAGACATTTTCCAATCATATTAGTATATTTGCAAGTGTACTTAACAGTATGTATACTGGATCTTTATCAGTGGATGATTTTAATTTGTGAAATAACATGGTTAATACTTGGAAACTTTAAGTAGAGCTAAGTAAAAACTTATAAAACTAATAGAAGGCTGAAGAGAGCTAAGAATTTCGTATCAAGATTAACAAATGCTGTAATTGATTAACTAGAAGCCACAGAAAATTTGACAAGGGTGAAGCTAGAGGTTTAAGTTAAAATATTCTTTGAAGGGCCCTAAAGACCAAAGAAATATCAAAACAAGAAATAAGAAAAGAAAAAAACACACTTATGTAATCGTTTAATTACTTACTACGTAGAGTGGTTCCACCCCACTTTATATGCAGTTTCACTTTCCATGGTTCAAATATATTAAGTGAAAAACTTCTGAAGTAAACAATGCATGTTTTAAGTTTAACACCCTTCTAAGTAGCGTGATGAAATCTTACAAGGAATGGCTCTGTTCTGTCCAGGACTTGAATCCTCCCTTTGTCCAATATATATTCGTTCCATAAGCTGTCCACCCTTAAACACCTAGTAGCCTTCTGGGTTATGAGACTATGTTCAATGCTTGTGTTCAAGTAATCCTTATATAACTTAACAATGGGTCCAAAGCCTTTCACATAACTTTTATTACAGTATATTTTACAACTGTTCTCTATTATTATTTATTGTTAATATTTACTGTACTAATTTACAAATTCAATTTCATCATAGGTATGTATGATTAGAAAAAATAGTATATATGGGGTATTATCTGTAGTTTTAGGTATCCACTGGGGATCTTATGTCATATCACCGGTAGATAAAAGACGACTACTGCATTCAGCACCATGTTAACATTTTCGGGGAATAAAAAAGTATTAAAACACAGTCCCTGTTCCCAAAGAGTTTACAATATTGTTAGAGAAATTCTATATACCATTTAAATAACAATCCAAATAAAGCAGGAATGAAAGCAAGGAATGAATGGATGTGGGTGCAAGTGGTTGAGAAAGCTTTATAGCCAAGGATGAACCTCAGCCAGACCCTATTAAGTAGAGCTTTTTTTTTAAAAATATATTTTATTGATTTTTTACAGAGAGGAAAGGAGAGAAATAGAGAGTTAGAAACATCGATGAGAGAGAGACATCGATCAGCCACCTCCTGCAAGCCCCTACTGGGGATGTGCCCGCAACCAAGGTACATGCCCTGACCAGAATCGAACCTGGGACCTTTCAGTCCCGAGACTGATGCTCTATCCACAGAGCCAAACCGTTTCAGCGGTAGAGTTTTAATAAGGAGAAACTGAGAAGAACATGAGCAAAGGCCAGAAGATGAGAGAGAACCTAGTGGCCCAGCACTCAGTGAGGAGACTAGACAGGGACTAAGGTAGAGCAGAATGGTTGCATCAGTCACATTGGGGAGAGTCTTAAATGCTATCCTTACTTTTAAGTCACGAAATGTTTGTTAACATGATTAACATATTTCAATATTTAATCTGGAGCATGACTTGAAATGTATTTTCATAAGAAACTGTTTTAGAAGTAACAAGAGGAAGAGTCAGAACTGAAGGACTAAGTAGTAATTTCGTAAGTGATGTATACCAGAGGTTCTCAAAGTGGCCCATAGACCCCCTTGGGGGGATCCCTGAGATCCTTCCACAGGATCTGTAAGGTTAAAATTCTTTTCATGATACTACTAAGATGTTACTTAGTAGTATGCTATTTATTTTATAAATATAAAATAAAACAAGTAGATGTTACTTAGCTATTTCACTGTGTTGACTTTGAGGGCACAAAAATACTGGTGAATAAAACTGCTGATCAAAAAGTGGAACTAAAGTGTCTCCAGCATTCTTTTTTTTCATAGCTTTATCTATCGATATATAAAAGACTAAGCACCTATTCTGACCGAAAGACCAGAACAACAGGTCAACCAATCGCTATGATGCACACTAACCACCGAGGGCCAGATGCTCAACACAGGAGCTGCCCACTGATGGTCAGTGCACTCCCACAGCCAACCTCTTGCAGCCGGCCAACCTCCTATGGTCCCTTCTCCTAACTTCCCCCAGGCTGGTGACCCCATTTGGCCTGGCCCCAATTGGGACTGGGTGAGACAACCCTGATGGCCCTGATTGCTGGCCAGGCCTTGGGACCCCACCTGATACACAGGGCCTCTAGTTGAGATATAATTGGCATACAATAAATTGAATATATATTAAGTGTACAATTTGGCGAATTTATACACATACACACACACACACACACACTCACACACTAGTTTGAAACCCCATTACTACAATCAAGATGAAAAACATTTTGATCATGTCCAAAGGTTCCCCAGTGAATCTTTATAACCCATCTCTCCCTACTCCCTCATTCTTAGACAAGTACTAATCTACTTTCTGTCCATTTATTTGTGAGTTCTACAATCTACACTAATAAAAGAGTAAGATGCAAATTGACCATACCTTCACGATGCCCACCAACCAATCAGGAGTGAGTATGCAAATTAACCCAACAAAGATGGCAAGTTAATTTGCATACATAGGCACCGAGCAGCAGGGGGTGGGCGGGATGCTTGCTATGGTGATGACGCAGGCGTTTTGCACTACCCCCGTCACTCCAGGCCTCTGGGCAAGTGTGGGAAGGTGGAAGGGCGGCTCCGGCCAGAGTGAAGGCAGTGCTGGCAGCCTGGGGAAGGAAGGCCCATTCTTGCATGAATCTTTGTGCATTGGGTCTCTAGTTCCATATAAATGCATAGCATAGTACTCCTTTTTCATGCTAATATAAATCCAAAGGCAAATCAAACAAAGTTGAATTCATACAAAGTAAACATCAAAACAGGAAAGAACACAGGAGAGATGGTCATTTCATCATGATGCAAGATCAATCATTAACAGGAAATAATCATACTAAATGTGCATGAATCTAATAGTTTCAAAATACACAAAACAAAAACTGACCAATATTAATTGAAAAAAGAAACAAATATATAATTACAGTTGGGAAATTTCAACACCTTTCTCTATATAATGGGCAGAATAAGTGCACAGAAAATTAGTAAGGATACAGGAGACTTGAACAAAGTACATTATTGTTTTATTTTATATTTATAAAATAAATAGCAGGAGGTGGCTGATCAATGTCTCTCTCATCAATGTTTCTAACTCTCTACCCCTCTCCCTTCCTCTCTGTAAAAAATCAAAATATATTTTTAAAAAAATAATTTTTTTAAATTGGAAATCAGTAACAGAAAGATAGCTAGAAAACCTCCAAATATTTGGAAACTAAACATTATACTTCATAAATTTAAGAATAAATCACAAGGAAAATTAGAAAATATTTTTAATAACCACTGTCTTCATATATTTATTCCTTTTTTTGGAAATTCACCACCAAACTGGGGGACTACATACCAACAAAATTGTAAGCATTGTTAAGTTTTCGAGTAAGACTCTTGCTGTAGTGTGGATAGCTGTGATTGGTGAGTCAACTGTCTGTGGCCTCTAGTTACACCAAAATTATAACAGCATTTTTATCTTTTGTACAACAAAGAAGCTTTGTAAATAAAATTTAAAATGTTAAAAAGAAAAGAAAAAGGAAATATTATGAACAGAATGAAAATGATTTTGGAAACTTATATCCATAAACTTGAAAGCTTCCTAATACTTAAAAGTCTTTCTGATGAGAATGATAATATTAGCAAGTCACTTTTTTTTTATGATGATGCATACAGAAATGTGTCAATAGTTGGAACATCTGCAAAAGTCAATAAACTAATATCTTCCAAATGGCTAATGAACAGTATTATAAAAGCTCAATACAAGAGAGACCAATGAAGTTTATTGTGAGAGTGCAAAGAGGTCAGTGTTTATAGGTTCAGACTCTACTGCAACAAACAAATCTTTTGAAAAACTACTCCTTGTCAAGTTTGGTAGAGTAGTTTTAAAAACCCACAACTATATAACAAGGCTGCTAAAAAACTATTTTCAGCTGCATATGTGTGATGTAAGATATTCTTCAAATAAATAAAAATATTACCAAAGACTGAAAGAAGAAACATATAGAAGAATCCAGCTGTCTTCTATTAAGGCAGACATTAAAAAGACTTACAAAAATGTAAAATAATACCATTCTTCTCAGAACATACTTTAAAAAGTTTGAATATTGATATTTTCATTAAAATGTTACTTATGTTCACATATGAGTTTATTTAAAGTAAATTAACAGTTTAAAAATTGATCAGTTTTAATATTTACCAACCTACCATGACAGACAGGAGAATACTTGAAACAATAAGTAATTAGACTAAGTGGCCAAATGAGTTATAGTGGTAAAGGTAAAATGGTAACAACTTTGGTATCTGATGTAAGATAACTTGGCACTCAGAAAACTCTGAGCTAAAAAATAATATACTAATCTCAATAGACTTGGTTTATCATAGCAGATTTGCCTGTTCTAATCCAGAGACTTAATCACCATAATGTGAGCTGATAGAAAACTCATTCAACTAACATGATCAGATTTTATAAGGGCTCAATTAGAATTCCAGCACACTGCCAAAAGACTGTTTTTATGTCCACACTTAATGGACTCGATACATGTATGCCGAGCTGTTATGTCTGGCCTGAGACGGATACAACTGATGGGGTCAGATCAGAGACTTATCTAAGACAGAGTGAGCCTAGATTGAGCATAAATGGAATTCCTGAATTCTGGCTATAGAGTTCTCACAGAACTGAATGTATTTAGACCCTCTGTCTGGAAGCATAGAGTGAAGTAGTTAAAGATTGGAGAGCAGACAGCTTGGGTTACTCTTTTCTTAGTTGTATATTTTCAAAAGCTTTTTTACTTAACCACTTTGTGCTTCATTTTTCCTAAAATAAGGATAATTATTATGTCATAGGGTTACTGTGAGGATTATAAATGTAAAGCACTTAGAAAAGCATCAATTGTAAGTATCTGAGAAGTATTACTATTACATAACATTTTGCCTGAAATTTAGAGTAAAAAAGTACTAGTCTAATCTACAGATTGGGTGGGGATTATGAGAAATAACAATGAAATAATGTAAAAGTTAACTATGATATATAAAAAGTCCAGAGTTAAATATCCATAAAGTGATCACAACTAAGATTGTAAGAAAAAAATTACCTCAAAATTATCATTTAAAAATGAGTAAAGAGTAGATTTGGTATAGACTTTGGGTTCAGACAGCATCTACAAAATGTTTTTAAAACTGATGGATTTATTTCATGGTTATGAGAATAAAAATATATCTTCACCTAACAATTATGAAACAGCTGATACAGTTTTCATTTTTTAAATAAAAAGTAAAAAGCATTTAAAAATGTAATAAAGAAATCTACGAAGTATTAACAATTGTATCATAGTAATTGTGTAAACATCAGCATATACACCTTGATTCAAAGTGGAAAAATAAACACACACACCACACAGGCTGAATTAAAAACTTCTCAGGAGTCGAAAACCAGTTTGGCTCAGTGGATAGAGCATCGGTCTGTGAACTGAAGGGTCCCGGGTTTGATTCCAGTCAAGGGCATGTACCTTGGTTGCGGGCACATCTCCAGTGGGGAGCGTGCAGGAGGCAGCTGATTGATGTCTCTCTCTCATCGATGTTTCTAACTCTCTAACCTTCTCCCTTCCTCTCTGTAAAAAATTAATTAAATATATTAAAACAACAACAACAACAACAACAACAAAACTGAGGAGTCCAAGGCCTATACAGTCTATGTGAGAGGGAAGTCCAGAAAGGGAGTGGTGATAACCAGCAGGAAGGGGGTTGGGAGGTAAACAGCCTGCAGTGATGGCTATGACTTCTCTCCACAAAGGATGGGCAGGGTAAAGGACTCTGGAGCCTTGACCTGATTGTGGGCAAGGCAAAGTCATCCTAACAACTTCCAGGGACTACTTCCATTCATGCCACAGCCCCAAGACACCCAAAATTGAGCAGGGAGTTTGCAAAATCACTCCACAAAATAAACTGGCAGTAGAAAACACTTAAAAGGAAAGAGGATATTGTAGCCTATAAACTCTGCTGTCAATTATATCAACATATGGCAAAGAACTTCCACATTCTTACTTCTGCAAGAACCCCACACTTCTGCAGGACTCCTATAATCATATACAACAATAAATTGGGAGCCCAGCATCTGACCCAGGCCTTAAATCTGCACTAAACTCTCTCAACAGGGAGAAAGGGAAGCAGCAGCTTGGAATGCTTCTTCATGTAATCAGTTCTGTACCTCTATCTCACCAACAGAACGAAAACGTCTAAATAAGGTCAGAGGAAATGTAGTGTTATACATAACCTGTGCTTCTAATTCACTCCAAACCAGCTCAGGAGCTGTTTAAAGGCACAGGAGAAAATGCATAGGACATTTGGTGAGAAAAAAAACAGTGAGAAGGCTGCCCAATATTCCACTTCTCTTGAACAAATCTTTTTGGCTAGAGTGGATAAAATACTCAACACCCACAGTGAATTTCTTTTGAGAAAATGACAGTGAGGGAAAAGGGACCAGGGAATTTCTAATTTGTGATCTTTTCTCTAGAACAAATTAATATCATGATTAAAAGGAATGTGTTGACTTACCTGGAAAATATCTGTCTTGTCTTCAAATAGACTGGCAACATATTTATAGTCAGCATAAGCCCAGAATTTAGAATAATCATAATCTATAAATGGTCCAGAAATACTAGAGTGGTCACAATTCCAGGTCAGAAACTCTTCAAGTGTAGCTTCTATGTAACTACATGAAGTTTCAAACTGAGGAACTGTAAAGTAAGAGAACCAAACTTAAAATGTATTTGAAAGTTTTCCAAAATTGTTTTTTAAAAAATAAAGATAATTTCAACCAAAAATGTTAACTTTTCAATTAATAAAAAACTAATTTTGCACCTGCTATATAATAAAATCATTTACAACTTTCATAATACTATTGTGGTATATATATGCAATGGAATATTACTCAGCCATAAGAAAAGATAAAATACTGTCATTTGCAACAACATGGATGAGTCTTGAGAATAGCATGCTAAATGAAATAAGTCAGACAGGAAAGTCAAAAACCATATGAATTTAACTCTTATTTATAATAATAAAAGTATAATATGCAAATCAACCAAATGACGGAACAGAACTGTCCAGACGACCTTCCGGATGACCATGCTATGACACACACTGGCACCAGGCCAGCCAAGGCGGGTGCGATGTGATTCGTCAGGGGCCTGTCATCGCCCCATGATCGCCCCAAAGAGGGAGGCCCAGGAAACCTGCTGCAGGACAATTGATGGGGGATGGGGAGGAGGGAGGCTCCGTGATCTCCCCAAAGAGGAGGCCCAGGCTACCCTCTGTGGGACAATTGATGGGGGTGGCGGCTCTGTGGAACTGGGGAGCCAGGGGGGTGTGGTGGTGGATGCAGGCAGTGCCAGGCCAAATTGGGTGTGGCTGGGCAGCTGGGGCCTTGAGGCAACTAGGGCTACGAGAGCCTATCTTTGCACGAATTTTGTGCACTGGGCCTCTAGTATGGCATATAAAACTGGAAACAACAAATGAACAAATAAAACAAACAAAAACTCTAAGACACAGACAATGGTATGGTGGTTACCAGAGGAAAAAGGAGATGGAAGGGAGATATCAAAGGATAATGAGGATCAAACATATTGTGATAAAAGAGATTGAACTTTGGGTGGTAAACACATAATGCAATATGCAGATATATTATAGAATTGTAATCTGAATAATTTTATTAACCTATTTAATTTTATTAACCAATGTCATCCCAATAAATTTAATAAAAAATGTTTAAAAATACTACTAAATTAACCATTTTAAATAAAATAGCAAAATATTCTAAGTTTTTTTTTATAAAAAGACACAGTTTTAACCTTAAAATTAAAAACTATCTTTACTATTGGCTGATTTAGTTGTTAAATAACAAAGTGAAAAGCTCTTCTGAAAGAAAGCTTTTATTGCTTAAGATATAAAAAAGAAATCATTAAGCTATTAAAAATATTAGAATATTTATTTTCAGACCTGGCTAGCATGGCTCAGTGTTAAGCAATGGCCTATGAACCAGGAGGTTGCAGTTTGATTCCCACTCAGGGCACATGTCCAGTTTGGGGGCTCAATTCCCAGAGGAGGCCATGCAGGAAGCAACTGATCAATGATTCTCTCTCATCATTGAAATTTCTATCTTTCCCTCTGAAATGCAAAAATATATATATTTAAAAAATATTTATTTTCAGGATACAGAAGAAATTTCTAAATAAATAAAATTAAAATATTAATGAATTATATGATTTGACTATATAAAAAGGTAAAAAATGAAGCAAAATCAGAAGGCAAATAATAACATGGGAAACACATTAGTGTATCCATGTAGAAACTGCATTTCTTTAACATGATCCATTCTCCTTTCTTTTTTAATGCTTAAGCCCTTAGGACATCAGACTCCAGTCAGCATCAATTGTCTTATGAAATCTCAAGTCTGCCGACCAGAGCAACTGAGCTGCGGTAAAACCAACCACACATCTTGACCTCAGTTGTGTTTCAGTCCCAGGCCCATAAAAGCAGAAGGACCCCACTGGCCGCATCCTCACTGAGCTAGTTACAACAACATGATGGCTTAGTTCAGGACCTGAAACAATGATCAACTACTCCCTACATTGGCCCCAACCAATCAGGAGAGCCTACAACCCCAACTCCCAAAATCGACATGATTACTAATTTTCCCCATACATAATCTGTCCCTGTGTGGTCCCTCCTGGGGCCAGGTTTTAGAGCACTAGCTTACCTGTGCTTCGGGCTTGTGCCATTTTCTTAAATAAATCTTTACTTTCTTTGCTGTAAACTCTTGGTCACATTTTATTGGGCTTTGATGAGTGCTGGCAAATGGACCCCTTTAGTCTGGTAAGATCAGTAACAATACAGTATTCTTAATATGTAAGAAATTAAAAACAACAACAAAACCTTCAAAAACCTGAAAGCCCAGTAAGAAATAGTCAAAGAAGAATTACCAGAAAGAAAATACAATTGCCACTAAACATGTTCAACAACACCACCAACCAAAGAAATGTTAATTAAACTCATGAAATGTTATTTTTCACCTATCAGCAAAATTGTTTCTTTTTAACTGAATTTACTGAGGTGACATTGGTTAATAAAATTATATAGGTTTCAGCCTGTCCAGCATGGCTCAGTGGTTGCGCGTTGACCTATGAACCAGGTCAGGGTTTGATTGCGGTTGGAGGCACATGCCTGGGTTGTGGGCTCAATCCCCTGTAGGGGGTGTGCAGGAGGAGGCAGCCAATCAATGAATCCTTCTCATCACTGATGTTTCTATATCTCTCCTTCTCCCTTCCTCTCTGAAATCAATAAAAAAATATATATTAAAAGCAATTATATAGGTTACAGGATACAGTCTATATATATCATCTGTTTGTTGTATTGTGTATTCACCATCCCAAGCAAGATTATTTTTTAAAAAGTGCTGTCTGCAAAGAGCTGGGCCATAATACCTTTCACCCCGCACAAATATCTGAATGTACATTAGGAGCTCAGTCCACCATGAGAAAGTGAACTTCTTCACGGGAAGAGAGACTTTGAAACAGTTCATTACTTACATAACTAATCAGTAATTAAAACTATGCTAAATGTTACTAAGAAATAGTGGGTGCTCTGAGATAATTTAACAGTCACACATTTGGGGGTAAGGAAGGGAGATGTAGTCAGGAAAGAATTCCAGGAGAAAATGCCATTTGAACTAATATCTGAAGGAAGAAGAGAAATTAACTAGGTAAAGGTGGAGTAAGGGGAAAGAGGAACAGAGAGAAGCATGGCTAGACTACAGACGCAAAGGCCCTGAGGTAAGAAACAAACCTCTGGAAATACAAAAAATACAGAAATGCTTGTTTGGCTTGAGCTCAGGAAGAGGGATTAAGCTGATGAGACAAATACAGCTTTCTACACCAAAGCAAAATTTTGACCTTTAGCCTAAAGGTAATGAGAAGCCATTTAAGATTTAAGAAGAGAAGTAAGATGAGTTTAAATAAAACAAAAACTGTCTCTGGTTTCAGTATGAAGAATAGCCTAGGTAGGAAGAGCAGGAAGTACAATGGGACTATAGATGAGGCTACTAGGAGGAGAGAAAGCAGGGTAACCCCAACTATAGGATGCCCATGGAGAAAGAGAAGCAGGTTGCTACTAGATATTTAGGGTGTAAGTCATTAAATCACCGGACACCACTTAAGAGAGGCATTCCGAATGACTCAGAGGATTCTTGTGTTAAGAAGCTTCATGAGTATTGTTGCTACTGATAATAATGGTCATATCCCTTGACTTAGTCATGATCCTTTTAGAAATATATTCCAGAGAAATATTCACAAATTTGGACAAGATTTATTTTCAAAGTTGTTTACTACAGTCTATTTAAAAATTTAAAACTTCTAAGTATCAAAATAAGAGAATTTAAAAAATACATTATGGCACTATCATATAATGGAATATTAGGTAGCCATTTAAAAGTCACATTTAATGTTAAGAGAAGCTGCTCAGAATATGTTAAGTAAAAAAAAAAAGGCAGGCTATGAACATTATTACATTATTTTTAAAAGACAGAATGGAGTATATGGACATACGTACACTTTGGTAACAGGACCAAGTGCTTTTTAATGTTTCTGGATCTTCCTATTTTTTAAAAATATTCTCTATAATAAGCAAGTCATATTTTTATTTTTAAATTATTTATTTTTTAAATAACATTTATTGAGCATTTATTATGTGCTAGGCACTGTTCTAAATGTTTTATGTACAGGAACACATTTAATCTATTACAAAGAAGTTAAGATACTTACCCAAAATCACACAGTAAGCCAAAATTTGAATCCATGCAAGCTGACTCTTATTGCTTGTGGCATAATTGCATTTATGCTCAAAGAATAACTTTAAGATTTAATATCCAAAATATATAAAGAACTCTTTGACAACTCAACCTCAAAAGACCAAAAACCCCAAAAAACAAAACACAAAAAACCACCAAAAGCAAAAAACATCTCAATTAGAAAATGAGCAAAGCATCTGAATAGGCATTTCTCCCCAAAAAAGATACCCAAGTGGTCAATAAGAATATGAAAAGATGCTTAACATCATTAGTCAAGGGAAAGGTGTATCAAAAGCAAATGAGATAATAATTCACACCCAGTAGAATGGCCAGAATAAAAAATGGAGTATTGGAAAGGACAGAGAACTCAGACACTCATAAGTTGGCGTGGGAATGTAAGATGGTTCAGCTGCTTTGGAAAACAGTTTGGTAGTCCCTCAAAAGGTTTAATACAGAGTTACTGTATGACTTGGCAACTCCACTTCTAGGTATAAACCCAAGAGAAATGAAAACGTATGTTCACACAAAAACTTGTACATACATGTTCACAGCAGCCTAATTTATGATAGCCTAAGAGTGGAAACAACCCAAATGGCCAGAAACTGATTAATGGATAAACAAAATGTGATATATACACATAACAGACTATTATCTATCTATAAATATAAAAGCCTAATATGCAAATTGTCCCTGTGGAAATTCAACTGGGAGACCAACCAGTTGCTATGATATGCACTGACCACCAGGGGGCAATGTATAACAAAGGAAGGCCCTGATTGCTGGCCAGGCCTAGGGACCCTACCTGTGCATGCATTTTGAGCACTGGGCCTCCAGTTCAGTAATAAAAATAAATGAAGTACAAATATATGCTACAACATGGATGAATCTTGAAAACATGCTATGTGAAAGAAATTAGCACAGAAAGCCACAATATTGTATGATTACATTTATATGATGTGCTTAGAATAGTCAAATGAATAAAAACAGAAAGTAGATTAGTGGTTGCCAGGGACTGGCATTGAGGTAGAATAGAGGGTGACAGCTGAAGGGGTACTGGGCTTCTTTATGAAGTGATGAAAATATCCTAGAATTAGAGAGTGATGATGCTGTCCAACATGGTAAATATGCTAAAATCACTGTATACTTAAAATGGTGAACTTTTCATTATGTGAATTTTATTTTAATTTTTAAAAAGAACAAAATATCTTCAGTAAAAACTCAAAGGAGTTGTCAACCACAAAGACTTTCTACTTTCTTTTATGTTTAAGTAGCAACTTGAAAATGTCAAATTACTGTGACTCATCTATAAGTCTGAAGAAGATTAAGAGTAAATATCCATAGAGCACTTAGACCAGTGAATGACACAATAGTGCTCAATAACTGTTAGCTATGAGTTGTAGTATTGTATTTGGAGTCTAACCAGGATAGGAAAAAATTATGTCCTATTTCTCTCCAAATTATTGTCTTCAATGAGTGGAAGATTTATTTGACTACAATCAAGAAGGAAAAAGCACAAGCTGATTTTTATGTGGAGGCTGCTACTAGTCTAGTATTTAATTTAAAAAATACAGCAAAAACATTTCGGTCTGTCATGGGAATACAAGGAGAGTCTAGACACCAAAAACTGAATAATTCTATGAGATCTACTAGAAGGTCCACATGAAAGAAAGAAGCTTTGAGAAGACAGATAATTTTTTAAACTCCATTTTAGTAGATTCATAGGTCACCTCACAGCAATACTTAAAACGCTCATTTTCTAGACTACCAAACCTGCCTATATTTAAATATAAGTTAAACACACATTCTGAAGTCAGACAATTGTTGTGGACTCCTTTAGATTAGAAAAGATAGCCTTCTCTTATATTAACTACAGTGGTACCTCGAGATACGAGTGCCCTAACATACGAGATTTTTGAGATACGAGCCTTCGAGTGAGCGATTTTTGCTTTGAAATACGAGCAACATTTGAGACAGGAGTAATCACACGGATCGGACGGCTGCACACGACCCACCAGTTTACCGCGACTCGAGCATCTCATAGTTTCCCACGCCTCAAGGTTACGGAACGAATTAAACTCGTATCTCGAGGTACCACTGTACTGAAGGCCCAGTACACAAAATTCGTGCACTCAGGGGAGGCGGTCCTTCAGCCCGGCCTGCACCCTCTTGCAGGCCAGAAGCCCTCAGAGGATGTCCAATTGCCGGCTTAGGCCCATAGGCCCACCAGGGGGAGCGGGCCTAAGCTGGCAGTTGGATATCCTAACACTGCTGTGGAGGCCAGAGAGGCTCCTGCCACTACCACTGCTATCACCAGCTGTGAGCCTGGCTTCTAGCTGAGCAGTGCTCCCCCTGTGAGAGCTCACTGACCACCAGGGGGCAGCTCCTGCATTGAGCATCTGCCCACTGGCAGTCAATGCACTTCATAGCCACCGGTCCTTCCATCATTTGGCCGATTTGCATATTGGCCTTTTAGTATATAGGATTCTGAGAGGTAATAATAATTGTGCTGACTATAAGGCAAACAAATAAAAACATTACAAGTCTTCAGGGAAGAAGAGGGAGCTGGCAAACTCTAATTGCTTAAGAGAATAAGAAAATATCTTTACATATTAGCTGCATTAGAGGTCAGGCAGCTGATAAGCAGAGAGATAAAATTTCAACCAAGACTGAGCATTATAAAATAGTGCCTGAAGCCACACATAAAAGGACATATTCTACGCAAGTCAAAAGTGGGAGCAACTATTAGATTACTATTGGTCATTTCCAGTCATGTGGGAACAGAATTAATAGAAGATTAACAAATATTTATTAAGCACTTGCCACATACTTGAACAAAAACATTTTATACTAGAGGCTTGGTGCACGGATTCCTGCACTGGTGGGATCCCTTGGTATGGCCTGCGAGGATCAGGCCAAAAACAGCTCTCTGACATCCCCCAAAGGGTCCCAGATTGTGAGAGGGTGGTTCTCGGGTGACACACCCCAGAATCGGGCTCCCTTCTCTTTGGTTCCAGGTGTATTACCCGAGAACTGCAACTGCCAAGTCACCACAGCTCGGCAGCTCCTGCATTGAGCATCTACCCTCTGGTGGTCATCGCGTGTCATAGCTACAGGTCAGACAGGTAAACAGACGATCGCTTAGGCTTTTATTATATATAAATGAGGTTATAAACTATATGTTGTTTATTCTTTAAAAAAAAATCTTAACACAAACTGTCCTAAAATTTCCAATAAAATATTCTCTATCTGAAAATGGTCAAAAGGAGAATTAGAAATAAAGGATTTTCTAGAGATAAAGAATACACTGCTATTGAAGAGACATTATTATTATGATTACTTGTGGTAATCATGCCTACCTGTATCTGTACTTTTCATTCCCATCCTAAATCGTATCTGCTTGCCATGAAGGACCTTGGAAAGGTGCTCAGCAGTCCAGTGTTGTGCTGGCCAATCAAAAACCATATTACAGAAGACTGCAGGTTGCTGTAAAGACATAATAATTTCTTTTGCTTTCTCTGGTGTGAAAGGTTTGACATATTCATCTAGGAAGAAAAATAAATAGAGCAACAGATAAGTAACTATAGTTCATCATGTAATAGGAAAAATAGCTAGTATCGTTTTTTTTGTGTGTAATTACACTTCAATTATTACTGATCATAATAAATCTATAATAATAAAAGGGGTAATACGCTAATTAGACCAAACATCTTTTGGACATCCTTCTGGACAAAGCCACAGTGGTGGGGGCCAAGGCAGAGGTGGTTAGGGGCAATCAGGCTGGCAGGGAGAGTTTGGAGTGATCAGGCCAGCAGGGAAGAGCAGTTAGAGGCAATCAGGCCAGCAGGAAAGAACAGTTAGGGACAATTAGGCAGGCAGGCAGAGAGGTTATGGTGATCAGGAAGGCAGGCGAGTGGTTAGGAGCCACTGGTTCTAGATTGCAAGAGGGATGTCCGGCAGTTGAACATCCCCTGAAGAGTCCCAGATTGGAGAGGGTGCAGGCTGGGCTGAGGGACTTCCCGCCCCCATGCATGAATTTCATGCACTGGGCCTCTAGTATAAAAATAAATATCAAACAACCATAAATCATCAATGATATTTCTTATGTTAAATTTTAAATGTTAGAAAGTACTTATAATTTTTAATGTCAAAATGTTTTTTAAACAGGCTATTTAAATTTAAAAAGAAGCAATTTTTTGAAAATATTTTCTAAACCGAGGATAATGTAAGAAAAGCTAATATAAACTACTCTCAAACAACCAAAATTGCTGGAGTCAGCAACAAGTCTACTTGCTCTATCATATATATATGCCCCTAAAACCAACTGAATTAATAAAAATATATCAGTCAGTGGGAAAAGGGAAATTACTTTATTGAAAGATTTAAAAAGAATAAAAAAAATATGCTAGAAAGAGTATCAGGGTTAATCCTTGACCAGTTTGGCTCAGTGGATAGAGTGTCAGCCCATGGACTGAAGGGTCATAGGTTTGACTCTGGTCAAGGGCATGTACCTCAGTTGTAGAACCGATTGGGGTGTGTGTGAGAGGCAACCAATCGATGTGTCTCTCTCCCATAGATGTTTCACTCTCTCTAAAAGTCAATGGAAAACTGTCCTTGGGTGAGGATTAACAAACTAAAGAAATAAAATATTTGTAAAAATAAAAATAAAAAAATCATTGGCTTCAACTGCATTTAATAAAGAGTATAGGTGCTAAGAACTGAGTACTTCAATAAATTCCACAGAATTATATAATGTTAATTCTGGATAGGATAATAAATGTTATCCTATCTAATAAAAGAGCAATATGCAAATTGAACATCACACAAGATGGCTGCCCCCATGTGGACACAAGATGGCCACCACAAAATGGTTTGCAGGGGAGGGCAGTTGTGGAAAGTCAGGGGTGACCTGGCCAACACGAGAGGGCAGTTGAGGGGGGAGGACCAGGTCTGCAGAAGGCAATGGTGGGGGGGCAGGCCTGCAGGGGAGGGCTGTTGGGGGAGACCAGGCCAGTAGGAGAGGGCAGTTAGGGGGGGGGGACCAGATCTATAGGGAAGGGCAGTTGTGGGGGAGCAAAGCCTGCAGGGGAAGGCAGTTGGGGGGGGCCAGCCCTGCAGGGGAGGACAGTTGGGAGGGACCAGGCCAGCAGGGGAGGAGTGTTGGGGGGAACCAGGTCTGCAGGAGAGAGCAATTGGGGGGGACCAGGCCTGCAGGGGAGGACAGTTGGGGTGGACCCAGGCTGTAAGGGAAGGCAGTTGGGAGCCAGCAGTTCTGGATTGTGAGAGGGATGTCTGAGTGGGATCAGGCCTAAACGGGTGGTCGGACATCCCTCTAGGGGTCCCAGATTGAAGAGGGTGCAGGCTGGGCTGAGGGATATATCCCTCCGACCCCCATGCACGAATCTTGAGCACCAGGCCTCTTGTTTGCTAAATAAAAGAATAAGTACATTTCTCTTTAAAGACATGTTAAACACATTGCAGACCAGTAGTTTTATTGCTAGCTTTACCTAGTAGCCAGGTAAATGTCTATCGAACAAGTACAAAAACGTTTTACATAAATGTTAAAGGCACGTTTTAAAATTAAATACCCATTGCATTTTGAAGTTATTTATTACATGTGCTTACAAACTAATATCTTTTTAAAGCGTGATGCTTTGTAAAACACTGTGTAATACAAAGTGAGAATTGTCATGATCCATCTGCAATGTGTTAAGATGAAAGTGTTCTGGGAAAGATAAAAATGCTTCATACTTTGACCCCCAAAACATATGTTTATGATTCTCTGAATCAGCCAAATAGTGTATTTCAGTTACGTAATCTGTAATTATTTTTAATTCAAAAAAATTTAGAAAAACTCATAACTAATCCAAATTCTCCCATCATCCAACTTTTTATAAACTTTCTGATAAAAGAATGAGGAATGAGACAGAATTCATTGAGGAACTTGAGTAATTTGTTTGAATATAAGACTTACTTTTAAAGAAAATGGAAATTTAAGTCAATTTGATTTCCTTTCTTAAATAAGGGCAAAAACTCAGAACCCTTTCCTAAAGCCTTTTAGCAGTTGACATTTGATAAATAGTGTGTTACCTTCTACATACTCAGGGCTTCCAAGTGAGGAGAAAATCGGTATGGAAGCTTAGAGAGGATAAGGGCAGGTAGAAGAGCTGAGAACTATATGAAGTGAGGAAGGAGAAACACTCTTAGGTCTCGATGTAAAAAAAGCCCCAACTCTATCTTTATTATGTTTTTAAAATATAATTTTATTTATTTCGGAGAGGAAGAGAGATAGAAACATCAATGATGATTCCAAATCTTAGCTATGGTAAATTGTTATGAACATAGGGGTGCATATATCCTTTCTGATTGGTGGTTCTAGTTTCTGGGATATATTCCTAGAAGTGGGATCACTAGGTCAAATGAGAGTTCCATTTTTAGTTTTTTGAGGAAAGGCTATACTGTTCTCCACAGTGGCTGCACCAGTCTGCATTCCCACCAGCAGTACAAGAGGGTTCCTTTTTCTCTGCATCCTTGTCAGCATTTGTGGTACATCTACACAATGGAATACTACGCTACTGTAAAAAAAAAGGAATTCTGACCATTTGAAACAGCATGGATGGAACTGGAGAGCATTATGCTAAGTGAAATAAATCAGTTAGAGTCAGAGAAATATTAAATATTATATGATCTCACTCATTTGTGGAATATAATGAACAACATAAATTGATTAACTATAACAGATCCAGAGACAAAGAAGCGTCGATCACACTGTCAAACCTTAGAGGGAAGGTAGGGGAAGGTGAGGGTAAGGAGGAGAGATCAACCAAAGGACTTGTATGCATGCATGTAAGCCTAACCAATGGACACAGACACCAGGGGGGTGAGGGCATGACTGGGGGGCTGGGGGACAATGGGGAGATAAGGACACATAAGTAATACCTTAGTCAATAAAGAACAAAAAAAGAAACAAAGTACTAATACAGTGGTACCTCGAGATATGAGTTTAATTCGTTCCATAACCTTGAGGCGTGGAAAACTATGAGACGCTTGAGTTGCGGTAAACTGGTGGGTCGTGTGCAGCTGGCTGATCCGCGTGATTACTCCTATCTCAAATGTTGCTCATATTTCAAAGCAAAAATCGCTCGCTCGAAGGCTCGTATCTCAAAAATCTCGTATGTTAGGGCACTCGTATCTCGAGGTACCACTGTATATAGTACAACATAGGTGAACTCTGAAGAAAACATTATGCTAAGCAAAGTCAGTCAGTCATAAAACACCACATACTGTCTGATTTCATTGATATGAAATTTCCAGAATAGGGCAAATCTATAGAAATAGAAAGTAGATTAGTGGTTGCACAACTCTACATATACTAAAAACTACTAAGTTATATATTTTAAATAGGTGAATTGTATGGTATGTGAATTATAGCTCAATAAAGCTGTTACAAGAAGAAAAAGAAAAAAAGAAACATCAATGATAAGAGAGAATAATGGACTGGCTGACTCCTGCACGCCCCAGTCTGTGGATCGAGCCTGCAATCCCGGCAATGTGCCCTGACCAGGAATCGAACAATAACCGCCTGGTTCATAGGTTGATGCTCAAACACTGAGCCACACCAGCCAGGCCCCAATTTTATCTGCAAAAGACCTTGAAGTACCCTGTGAAAGAAAACAGGATGTTATGAGGAATAAAAAAATGTTTCTATCCTTCCTTGAGATGCTTACCACTTTTGATATGTATGATAAATGCACATTTAAGATCTGAACACATACTGGCCTATACATACAAGATTACCTGATTTCAGTGCACCAAATCTTCTAGTACTTACAGGGCCAGATTCCATATGCATGAAAATGGACAAGTTGCATTTTTTATTATATTTAAAAACAATTTAAAAAAATATACTTTTATTGATTTCAGAGAGGAAAGGAGAGGGAAAGAGAGAGATACATCAATGATGAGAGAGAATCATTGATCAGCTGCCTCCTGCACGCCCCACACTGAAGATGGAGCCCGAAACCCAGGCATATGACCTTGACTGGTCTCAAACCCAGAACCCTTCAGTCTGCAGGTCGATGCTCTATTGTTAAGCCAAACCAGCTAGGGCTATTATATATTTTTGAAGTTTTGCTAGACTATGTATGAAAAGCTATTACTACATTCATAATACTCTCCATTTGTGGCATAAAAATTAGAACTATCCTTTGAAAAATAACTGGGAATATGAGGCGAAGTCTCAAAGAACCACCCACTGACCTAGTAACTCAGGAACTTGTTTTTAATAAAATAATCATAAGATATACATTTGTAACATATGTATATACATACATATAAAATATCTACTACCACAAAATAAATCAGAAAATATAAACCTAGTGTCTAAGAGTAAAAAGTATAACTAAATATTTCCCCTAGGGTACATATGTCCAGTAACAATAAAAATGAGGGCTATGTAGAAATCTGTAAAATTGTAAGGACTGGAATTGACTCATAGAACTATTGCAATAGCCAAGAGAGAAGTGTGATAACAAGGCCCTGAACAAGAAGTGGCAGTGAGAAAGGCAGAGGTGGTAACATGGAGAAATATGCTACATAGTTCTATATACATTAAAATAAAAATGCAAATGTGATCCTCTAAGAAAGCAGAGAAGGTATTTTGTTACCACTACCGGAAGGAAGAAATGGAAGCTCAGATATCAAAGGGCAACACCCCAGTGATGAACTGAAACTGTAGGTCACATTCCTGATTCCAAGTCCCGGCTCTTTCCACTGCACAATCCTGCTACCAGAGAATTAAAAATGAGGGACTTACACTGGCACTAAAATCTCAGGAGAGATAATATAAGCTGAAAAGATAAACAGGTGCAGGAAAGCTTAAGATCGACTGATAATAAATTCTTATGTGCTGTTGGGGAGGGAGGAATGGTTCAGTGTGTGCCTCGTATATGTGTTGGGGGAGGTATTAATACCTATAGTAGAGACTGCTGGCTACCTAACTTACCATTCTCTTCTTCCTTACTAGCAGAACTTTGGTCATTGGGAGTAGCTGAAAAATTACATTTCTTAGACCCCTTTGGAGATAGGAAAGGCCAGAGATACACCTGGAAGTTGCAAGTCATCCTTTTTACCCTTATCCTCCTCTTCTTTCTTTGGCTTGGGAAACAGACATAATGGTTAACCATCTTGAGAGATAAAAGAACAGCCCAGGAAATTGCAATGTTAGCTGAAAGAATGCAAAGATATCCATCTTTGTGCCACTGAGCCACCAGCCAAATTCTACTTCCTGAATCCTTTCATTTAAAAAAAAAAAAAATTAACTCTTACAGTCAATACACTGTTACTAGCATTCTGAAGCTATCGTTTTCAAGGACAACCATATATTCTCTGTTAAAAACAAGACAACAGGCTCAAAATGGAGTTGCTTAAGTTAAGCCCCAAATCACCAATCTCAAACTTAATTACAGTTTCAGCTCTCATAGAAAAGGAACATTGAACCAATCGAGAATCACCTGGTTAGTACTGGCAAGGCAATCTGCCTGACATTTTCAAAGGAAAATGACCTTGCCATAGCCAATCCACGTTTTGATAGTGTAATTTCCTTGTTCTCACTCCCCTGTGTCTACAAAAGTCTTTCATTTTGTACATCTTCTTGGAGCTCCTTTCTATCTGCTAGATGGGATGCTCCCAACTCATGAATCTTTGAATAAAATAAAAAAGATTTTTACATTTTACTAAGTTAATTTTTTTTAGCATTCCTATAAACTGCTCTGTGGCTTAAGTTGGATAAGTCATGGCTGGTATAACCAACTATAGCATTCTGTCAGTTCTAAGGTTGTAAGATATTCAAGCTTTGAACATTTTGCTTCTAGGAATTTAAAGGATAGAGATAAATAGAAGCACCAGTCTGTTTGGGGTTGGGTTTTTATTTATTCTGTTTATCTTAAATCAGAGGTGATAGATCATATGGCTTTAAAGTTCCCAAAACATGTCTAGTGTTTTGACAGAACAGTTTCAAAGAAAATAAGTACATTTCTAACATAATGTTAAAAAATTTTAAACTATTTAAATGATCTGATCTAAAACAAATCCCAGAAATTATTTAATAGGAGACTCTAAAAACTAAAACTCCTGGCCCAGTGATTGGAATAGATTAAATGTTCCAATATTTGCTAAATGAATGAAAAGTGCTATAAAACGTATATAGTGCAGAGCAATAGGATGTTCCCTATAATAGGAAATCAGCATACTCACAGAATTTCCGGCCTATCCGTGAAATAAGACAACAAGCTGGTTATGAGATAAAACTACTTTGGTTTCTGATAGTTTACTCAACAATTAACTGGCCGTTAAATTAACAAATTGAAGTATTATAATTTCCTTTCAGAAGAATGCAATCTATACTGTATTAATTAAACAGCTTAGGGATGCACCAGTTACTCCATGCCAACAGTATTTGCAAAGAGCTATATAAATTGTGAAGCAACCTTGACAGCCTTTAAAGGATAAGTGTGTTTAAGTCTAAAATTCTAGGAAGCAGCAATGTCTAATTAGATGGCTTAGAAACCGCTGAAAAAGCAGATTAGTGATCTAGGTGTTTGTTGCACAACAGTCTCTTTCTCTCTAAATGTAGCATGCTATTCAGACAATTACAGCTTGGTTAATAATGAATTTTTTGGAGATAATGATATACCATCAAAAAGCAAATTGCCTTTTTCTCAGTAATTTTTTTCTTTAGTTAATGGAAAGTGCAAGATAATTTGAAATCTAGTTTCTCTTATTTTGTTAGCAATTTGGTTTCAGTCAATAGCTATTGTGGATTTGTATCTGAGATTTAGAATTCAAGACAAGAATGAGGAAAATATACTAAGTTGTGGAGGAGAGACTGCTCTATGATGTGACCACTGCAGGACCTGAGAGCTGGACATGGGCCAGGACAGAGATTGCTTAGCACAGATCCCCTTAGAGGCTGTCTGATTGTAATCCATGTTCATTCTGATGGAAGTCAGCACCCCTCCCCTGCCTCCCACTTGGTGCTGGTTCCTGGAACAGGCCATAGTTCTGAGCACATAAAGTAATTTTCTGTACCTGGTAGCATTCAGGCTTTCTCTACCCTCTGTTTATAGAGGTAGATTTTCAGTCAGGGATTTTTACCTGGGTCTGTGTGTACTAACACACATTTCCAGAATACAGTACTCTCCTAATGTTAATAGAATACAACAAAGACAAAGATCCTGAAATTAAAGTGAACTCACATATAATTTTAATAAAAAATTTAAGAACTATTAAATTTAATAGTTTTCAGCCCTAACCGGTTTGGCTCTGTGGATAGAGCGTTAGCCTGCGGACTGAAGGGTCTCAGGTTCAATTCTGGTCAAGGGCATGTACCTTGCTTGGGGGGCACATTCCCAATGGGGGGTGTGCAAGAGGCAGTTGATCGAGGTTTTTCTTTCATCGATGTTTCTAACTCTCTGTCCTTCTCCTTTCCTCTCTGTAAAAAATCAATAAAATATATTTTTTTAAAACTTAATAGTTTTTAATCTTATTCAAAAACTTTCAGAAGGTGATATCAGAGTAAGTCAAAAGTTACAAGACAGCTCTAGCTGGTTTGGCTCAGTGGATAGAGTGACTGAAGGATCCTGGGTTTGATTCTGGTCAAGGGCATATGCCCAGGTTGTGGGCTCCATTCCCAGAAGGGGGCGTGCAGGAGGCAGCCAATCAATGATTCTCATCATTGATGTTTCTCTCTCTCTCCCTCTTCCTTCCTCTTTGATAACAATAAAAATATGTTTAAAAAAAGTTACAATACACAGACTCACTGTAGTGGTACGATATAGATAAATAGATACAGATACACATGATACACACACACACACACACACACACACACACACCTATGAAGGTTTCATCAGTCTGACAACTACTGTAACTACTGTATATAAATACAGGAAAACTTTAAAACCTCCGGAATGGTAGATATTAGAAATGGTAGATATTAGGGTAACAAATCATGAACACTGGGCCATGTCAGAAAAATTCTGAACACTAATGGAATTATGCAAGAACTACTTAACAAAATGACTAAATACCAAATGGTAAAATTTACACCAAAGGTAATTTTTCATTTTATAGTCACTATTTTAAAATGTCAATACAAACTAAGATAATTCTCCTGAAACCTAACATAATGCTTAAGTAAACTGATGTATAGTTTAAAAACCCTTTGAATTTCAAGGTCTAGAAGATGGTGCCACTGAAGATACCACAAGCAGAAATGTTGAAGCTACTATGACTTCATCTTGCCAATAACAATACTTGGTGTGGTAGTGAACCCCCAAGCAAGTTCATCTGGGGATGGGAGACAGTTACATGCTGGAGAGCTACCATCCTCATCCATCTTCTTACACTTATCACTCTTGCCCAATTACCCCTCTTCCTTACTTTAATCCATTCATTAACCAGAAAATGGCTCATAAATACTAGTTATAAGTTCAAAAGTAATACTGGTCTAAACCTAAAGCAAGGAATAGTAAATCTATATTTTAAGTGAAGTTAGTACTAGAAAAAATGGTGTCTCAATAAAGCTCTTCAAAATGTTCCAAAATATCTTTAAAATTTGTACCAAAATGTTTTCATCTCTTCAGCTTTCACTATGTAAATTTTTCATAATCTCTCCCCCCACAAAACACCTGGTTATTTTATCTCAATTTTCATAAAAAATATTCAGCAGGAGAGTCATGAAAAGATATCTGCACACCCATATTCATAGCAGCACTACTCATAATAGCCAATAACAGAAATAACCCAAATAGCCTTACCCAGTTTGGCTCAGTAAATAGTGTCAGCCTGTGGACTGAAGGGTCCCGAGTTTGATTCTGGTCAAGGGCATGTACCTTGGTTGTGGGCACATCCCCAGTAGAAGATGTGCAGGAGGCAGCTGAACAATGTTTCTCTCTCATCAGTGTTTCTAACTATCTCGTTCCCTTCTTCTCTGTTAAAAAAAAAAAAATCAATAAAATATATATATATTTTTTAAAAAAGAAATAATTCAAATATCCATTGAGAGATGAATGGACAAGCAAAATATTTACACACACAGTGGAATATTATTCAGCCTTAAAAAGTAAAGAAATCCTGTCACATGCTGTAACATGGATGAACCTTGAGGACATTATGCCAAGTGAAAGAAACCAATCACAAAAAGATAAATACAGTATTATTCCACTTATACAAAGGAACTAATATAGGCAAATTCACAGGAACAGAAAGTAAAATGACGGTTACCAGAGCTGATGGGAGCAGGAGTGTGGGGGTCAGGAAGACAGGGAATTTCAGATTTGCAAGATGAAAAGGTTCCGGAGATCTATTTCACAATAATGTGAATACACTTAACACTACTGAACTGTACTCTTAAAAATGGCAAAGGTGATAAACTTTATATTATTTGCTTTTTTTTCTACTATTAAAAAACCAATACTATTCTTTTTCTAATATTCACCATTATCAAGTATGAAGTATTTTACCTACATACTGATTTTTTACTCTTAATCATACAGATGTTTGTTTTTCTTTAAAATTTTGTGCCTCCCCCTGACCTTTTTTAAAAAGTAAGAATAAGAATGACATAGAGTATGGCATCTCTAAAGTATAAATCTAGTAGAGGAGAGTCAGCTATATGTGAAACTCAAATCCATACAATGCTAAAATGAGATATTTCCTTGCGTAAGACTGAAGAACAGTAGAAAGAATTAATTCTTCTCTTCATAAAAGTATAAACCTAGCTATAACTAAAACTATGAGAGCCTAATAGAAATAAACATAAGCCGAAACAGGTTTGGCTCAGTGGGTAGAGTGTCAGCCTGCGGACTGAAGGGTCCTGGGTTTGATTCCGGTCAAGGGCATGTACCTTGGTTGCGGGCACATCCCCAGTAGGAGGTGTGCAGGAGGCAGCTGATCAATGTTTCTCTCTCATCGATGTTTCTAACTCTCTATCCCTCTCCTTCCTCTGTAAAAAAAATGAATAAAATGTATTTAAAAAAAAAGATATAAACATAATAACCTCAGCCTGAAAGAATCAAATTTGAAGAATTATAATTTTTAATTTCATTAAATGCTTTAACCAATATGTGATCCTGGAAGTAACATCTTACACTCAAATTTTAAGTTGATTCCTTTTTTTTAATTGTCTAAAGTTTTACATAAATCTCCTTTTCCCTCAATTGACCCTCCCCAGGCCACTCCCACCCCAGGTAAGCCCCCACTACCCCAGTGTTTGTGTCCATCGGTTATGCTATTATGCATATGTACAAGTAAGTTGATCCTTAACAAAGTAGTTTCATATTTGTTTGTTTAGGACTATTACTTAGATTAGTTTTGGGCTTACAACAAAATTCAGAGGAAGGTACAGAGATTTCACGTATACCCCCCCTCCACTCACATATGCATATTCCATCCCCCATTATCAACATCACTCACCAGGATGGTACATTTTTACCAGGAATGAACCTAAATTGATCACATTTTACCCGCTCCTTTGAACTTTGAGATAAAGAATAACCAGTTTTCTCAAAAAGCTAAATATGGAATTATATGACCCAGAAATTCCTCTCTTAGATATTATGACCAAGAGAAATGAAACATATGCTCATAAAAAAACTTGCATATGAATGTTCTTAACAGCATTAGTCATAGTAGCCCAAAAGTAAAAACCCAAATGCCCATTAACTGATGAATGGATAAATAAAATCTGGTGTATCTACACTATGGGTGGCATATTATTCAACAATAAAAAGGAATGAAGTACTGACATGCTAGAATGTGGAGGGACCTTGAAAACATTATACTATGTGAAAACAAATATACACAAAGGGCCTCATATTACAATTCCATTTATATGAAACTAGAGGCCTGGTTCACAAATTCATGCACTGGTGTGGTCTGGCCAACCCCACCTCTGATCGGGGTGGGGGTACTGATAGAGTGTGGGGCTGTTGGTGGGCTGGCCCCAACCCCTGGTTGAAACTCAGGTGGAAGGGACAATTTGCATATTACCCTTTTATTATATAGGATTATTATATAGGAAGGATGTCCAGAATAGGCAAATTCATAGAGACAGAGAGATCAGTGATTTTCAGGAGTTGGAAAGAGGGGTGGATGGGGGAGTGACTACTAATGGGTACCAGGCTTCTTTTGGGTATGAAATTATAGTAGTGATGGCTGTACAACTTTGTGAAAATAGTAAAAACCAATGAACTGTACACTTTGAAAGGATGAATTTATGGTATGTGAATACCGTAAAAAATAAAAAGTTTTTCTTCCCGGTTCTGCATGCTTGACATCTTCTTTGGCAGTATCCACCCAAACCAAAACTCTATAAATTCACACAAAAACTCAACCACCTCCTTTTTTCTTTAGGTTCCTAATTTATATGTCATTTCTCAGACTAGAAATTTTCAGATCTCTAATTTATTTTCTCTTAGTTTCAACATCAGTCAGAGATGCCAGCACTTTCCATTAATAATACAAATGGTTACCTTTATCAAATACATAATTCCTGCCAGATACTGTGCTTGATGATCTATAAGTATGTTTAACTTTCACAATAATTATGCATTTTACAGAGGTAACTAATATTAATAGGGATTAAGTGCTTTGTCCTTTACTCTTTCTCCCTTGAATCTATGTTCCATCCTTCAGCCAGAGTGATGCTCTTTAAAACTAAATCTGATCATGTTACTCCCCCAGATAAGCTCTTCAAAGGCTTCCCACTGTCATAGAAAGTCCAGACTCTTTAACTTGGTAGAAGGTGCCCTTTTTGACCCTTCTTCTTTTCTTAGCACTCCTCATAACAACTCCTTTCAGTTCCTGGACCAGGCCAAGCTCTTTTCCCTCTTGCTCTGGATTTGACATAGGGTTCCCTTATTCATCCCCTCAACAAATATGTAACAAGTGCTCACTATGCCTGGCATTGTACTTGCTGCTTATAGTGAACAAAACAGATACAGATTCTGCCCTCAAGGTACTTAAAGTCTAATGGAAGAAATAGAAATAAACAAGTAATTGCAGATTGTGATAAGTGAAACAAAATAAGAAGCATGTTGTGTTATAGAACACTTAGGGTTAGAGGTCGTGAAATACTAAAAAGAATATTTTAAATAGGTTTGTTCTAGTAAAGTCTCAGGTAGTGACATACTCTGAAACCTGACGATTAAGGAACCAGCTATGTGAAAAGCAGGTAAAGAAAGGAGGTGAGTGACAGATGTTCTTTAAGAACACAACCCAGGCTGTAGTTAGGAATTTGTATTTTATTCTAAGTTCTAAACGCAATGGAATTCATTGAAGAATTTTAAGTAAGGAAGTGTCTCTTTTTGCTGCTGAACAGAAAAGTGATTGGAGGGGTACAAGGTCTGAATTGGTTTAGGTGAAAAGTGTGGATGATCTGGACAAGAATCTGATAGTGAAGGAGGAAAAAGTTAACAGACTAGATGCAGAACTGACTTGACTTACAAAGAACTCATCAGCTGAAAATGAGAAAGAGATGAAGAGAGTATACAGAAAGTTTAGGGAATTTTCATTGGAAAAAGAAAGTAGGCTCACCACAGAAACATAAGATAAGAAGGATCTCATGCCCATACTGAGTGAATCTTCAAGTGGCTGACCATTTTCATTTTACAGTGTTATCAATTTATCCAGGACTTTCCCCAGCAAAGTTAATCCACATAGGTGCAGGTGCAAAAAGGACAAAAAGATTGGGTTCATCCAGAGTATGGGTTTTGCCAGAAAATGGAAGGATCAATGAATCAGAAGTAGAGATGAAGTTTAAGAATTGTCCCCTTGTCAAAACCGGTTTGGCTCAGTGAATAGAGCGTCCGCCTGCGGACTGAAAAGTCCCAGGTTCTATTCGGGTTAAGGGTATATATCCTGGTTGTGGGCACATGCCCAGTAGGGAGCGTGCAGGAGGCGGCTGATGGATGTCTCTCTCTCATCCATGTTTCTAACTCTCTATCCTTCTCCCTTCCTCTCTGTAAAAAAAAAATTAATAAAAATATATTTTAAAAATTTATAAAGAATTGTCGGAGAATCCAAGATGGCGGCATAGGTAAACACCTACACTGCTGCCTCGCACAACAATTTCAAAACTACAACTAAAAGACAGAATGGACATCATCCAGAACCACAGGAAAGCTGGCTGAGTGTAAGTCTACAGCTAGAAGGAAAGAGAGGGGCTCACAGAAACCCAGAGGAGCTGCAAAAAGCTGAGGTACAGAGACGCGCGCACTGAGAGAGCAGGTGCCAAAGTACCTGGCTGGCTTTCTCTGGGGGAGGGAAACAGAGACTCCCAACGGCATTGAACCCCTTATCGTACAACACTAAACCCCAGATCCAGCTGAAACTCATACGGGGGGAGTTTGGACTTTGAAAAGGGAGAGGTGCATGGAAATTTAGGGGAGTCGCAAAAGATCAGAGGTCTGGTGGCGCGCACGGCACTGCGCAGAGGACAGATTGCTGATTGTGCCGCTGGCTTTCTCGAGTGGGCGGGAGACAGACCCTCCCAACTGTGCCACTTCTGACTCCACTAAGCCCCTGTTTAGGGCGAAACCCTGGAGACCTAAACTTGTGTGGTCCTGGTGCACAAGGGCCGCTCCAGCAATTACCCAGTCATCTGAGACTCAGGGGCATGGAGGGCGGGGCCGACTGGAAGGCAAGGCGGTCCCTTAAGCCCTGAGACTCCACCCATCCCAAGCTCAACAGAGGCTTGTTCGGTTTTGCAAGTCTGGTATCATAAGACTGAATTCAACACTTGCAAGTCTGGTATCATAAGGCTGAATTCAACACTTGCAAGTCCGGTATCATAAGGCTGAATTCAACACAGAAGTTTCCCTGGCATAGTGAAAATGCCGAGACAAGGGAAGGGATCACAAACAAAAGAAATGGAGGAAAAAAAACGACTGGATAGAGAGTTCAAAACCACGCTTATAAGGTTTTTCAAGAATATGCTAGAAAAGATGGATAAACTTATCAAGTCCCAAAAGGAGATGCAAAAGGACCAACTAGAGATGCAAAAGATCCAACTAGAGATGATGGATAAAGTTAGTGAGTCCCAAGAGGAGATGAAAAAGGACCAACTAGAGACACTGACTGAAATAAGAAATATTATACAGAGTCCTAACAGCAGACTAGAGGAAGGCAAGAATCAAGTCAAAAATTTGAAATATAAAGAAGCAGAAAACACTCAACTGGAAAAGCAAGAAGAGAAAAGAATCCAAAAATGTGAAGATAATGTAAGGAGCCTCTGGGACAGCTTCAAGTGTATCAACATCAGAATTGTGGGGGTGCCAGAAGAGAGAGAGCAAGATACTGAAAACCTATTTAAAGAAATAATGACTGAAAACTTCCCACATCTGGTAAAAGAAATAGACTTATAAGTCCAGGAAGCACACAGAACCCCAAATAAAAGGAATCCAAAGAGGACCACACCAAGACACATCATAATTAAAATACCAAGAGCAAAAGACAAAGAGAGAATATTAAAAGCAGCAAGAGAAACACAGTTCATTACCTACAAGGGAGCACCCATACGACTGTCAGCTGATTTCTCAACAGAAACGATGCAGGCCAGATGGGAGTGGCAAGAAATATTCAACATGATGAATAGCAAGAACCTGCAACCAAAAATACTCTACCCAGCAAAGCTATCATTCAGAATTGAAGGGCAGATAAAGAGCTTCACAGATAAGAAAAAGCTAAAGGAGTTCATCAACTCCAAACCAGTATTATATGAAATGCTGAAAGGTACTCTTTTAGAAGAGGAAGAAGAAAAAGGTAAAAGCCAAAAAATTATGAACAACAAATACATATCTATCAACAAGTGAATCTAAAAATTAAGTGAATTAAAAATTTGATCAACAGAATAAACTGGTGAATATAATAGAATCAGGAGCACAGAAAGGGAGTGGACTGATAATTCTTAGGGGGAAAGGGGTGAGGGGTGTACAGGGAGACACTGGACAAAAACCATACACCTATGGATGAGATCAATGGGAGGAAGGTAAGGGCAGAGGGAAGGGTGGGAGCTGGGTGGAGGGATGCTATGGAGGGGAAAAAAGAGAGACAAATGTAATAATCTGAATAATAAAGATTTAATTTTTAAAAATTGTCTCCTTATCTTTACCATCAACAAAACAATAAAAGTCCACTGTACAGAAGAACATATTTGCCAATGATATTTCTGATGATAAGGGTTTAATCTCCAAAATTTACAGAGAACTCATACAACTTAACAAAAGGAAGATAAATAATCCAATCAAAAAATGGGCAAAGGACCTAAACAGACACTTTTCCAAAGAGGATATACAGAAGGCCCAGAGACATATGAAAACATGCTAAGTGTCACTAATCATCCGAGAGATGCAAATCAAAACAAAGAGATGCCATCTCACATCTGTTAGAATGACTGTCATCAACAAATGACAAATGCTGGCGAGGATGCAGAGAAAAAGGAACCCTGGTGCACAGCTGGTGGGAATGCAGACTGGGGAAGCCACTGTGAAAGACAGTATGAAGTTTCCTCATAAAAACCAAAAATGGAACTCCCATTTGACCCAGTAATTCCACTTCTCTGAAGATATCCCAAGAAATCAGACACATCAATCAGAAATAATATATGCACCCCTACGTTCATGGCAGCACAATTTACAATAGCTAAGATTTGGAAATAGTCTAAGTACCCATCAGCAAATGAGTGGATTAAAAATCTGTGGTACATCTACACAATGGGATACTATGCGGCTATAAAAAAGAAGGAACTTTTACCATTTGCAACAACATGGATGGAACTGGAGAGCATTATGTTAAGCGAAATAAGCCAGTTGGAGAAAGATAAATAAACATCACATGATCTCATTCATATGTGGGATATAATGTTTAACATGATTTTCTGAACAAGAATAGATCGATCTAGAGATAAATGGTAGGGGAAGGGGAGTTAGAGAGCAAACAAAGGATTTGTATGCATGCATATTAGCATAACCAATGGACACAGATACTGGGGGTATGGGGGCTTGCCCGAGGTGGGGGGGGGGGTCAATTTCAATTGGGGAAAAAGGAGGCCTATGTAAAACTTTATAGACAATAAAATAAAAGACTTTTATCCTGAATCACATCCATCCTGCCCCCTGCTGTCTTCCAAAGACTCCCCATTACTACCACCTGAGTTTGTCACTATCTCATCCAACCCATAAAGGCCCACCTCAAACTATTCCCACCTTGAAGCATTTTATCTCGCCCCACTGGGGTCTCTCCTCCTGGTGACAGACCTCCACCCAGTGTGTACGACTGACAGTATTTCACGTTGCCACATACGTTAGTCATTGTTTTTCCTTTCTATACCTCTTTACTCGGTTGGGAAAAGGCACTGTTAGGAACCATCTCTGGTCCTGTGGCAGCCCCCTGAACAGTACCAGGAACCGAGCAGCCGTCGTCCCATAAATGCTAACAGGGGGATCTCCCGGCTAATGGGCTTCCAAGCCACACCCGTTCTTTAAAACACGATTCCACCCAAATCAAACAAAAGCTCACAATCTCTGTTCGCAAAAGCCCCCGGTATCTCCATTTGCCTGAAGAGTGGGCTCCAATTTCACAGATTTAACTTGGATCCGGTGTAACATTCGACACACCGGCAGGCGTGCAACAGCACCGGTAGGATGCGGGGAGAGGATCGGAAATCCGGATGCCACAACTTGAGAACAGCCACGCTCACCAGAAAACAACTTCCCTCACACTGTTTCCTGCAGGACCAGAGAGGCCTGAGCCCGAAGCTGGACCAAACGGCCACAGGAGAGTCAACTGGCCAGGGCGGTACCCAGGGCCTGACCTACCTTTCTCCTCTCCAGCTGCAGCTGCAGCGCCGGTAGCGGTGGTGGCTCCCGAGCCCGCCGCCATGGCTAGCTAGCACGGCTCCAGCTCCACCGAAACCCAAACGTGAAGTTGAGAGGCAGAGGGGCTCGGGGGGGGGGGGGGGGGACCAAAGCTCTCTGGCTCTGCCGACAGCTACCGGCTCTTCCGGAAGCGGCGCCCACGCCAAAGTCACGTGACCGGCGCTGGGCGGGGCCTCGCAGGTTTGTTTTGATTCCATCGGCGCTGTAATGTAACCACGTGGTCCCGGTTGGCGTTCCTTTCGCCTTCCGCAGTTTTATCCTTCTTTCAGGGCAGTCTTTCCTTGGCTTCGTGTCTGCTTCTCCTCGTTTTCCAGTCAGATCCTTCCTTTCGGCCTTGGTGACTTCCTCTCTCCAATTATATTTATGGAGTTTTAGGGGATGTTTGCTTTTTTTTTTTGGCGGAGCTCGGAGCACTGCAGTAGCCCTGCGACCCTTTACTCTGCTAACTCTCCTATCCGCCTGGGATACTAGATCTTTCGCTTCGCTTCCTTTCCCTTCCCACCTGTTCTGCCCTTCTGGCAGTAACAGGATTCCGTTTGGTTTTCGTGGCTGCCAGGGAATATGAACCTCGATCAGATGTCCTTTAATTGTGTTCCCTGTGACTCATTTCCCCACCCCGTCACCCCCAAATCCCTTAAGGTTTTCAAGGGCACTAACCGGCAGCTGTCAGGCTTCTGGATTTGTATAGCAAAATAAACAACCCCCACCCTTCTCGTTTACTCTTTCTCAGGTCAAAAATCATAATTGGATATGGAGCTGGGTCATTTGGGAACAAATCTTCCAGTGCAATTTTTTTTTTTTACCCTCAGCCGAGGATATATACTAGTACAAGCGATTTGAGAGAGAGAAGAGAGAGGAGGAGGAGGAGGAGGAGGAGGAGGAGAGAGAGAGAGAGAGAGAGAGAGAGAGAGAAAGAAAGATCTGCTTCCTCCAGTAAGCGCCCAGACCCTGGATGAACCTGCAACCTAGTGATGTGCCCTGACAGAATGGAACCCGCAACCTTTCGGTATACAGAAGGACCCTCCAACCAAATTAGCCACCGGGCCAGGGCACATATCTTCCCGTTTAATGATCATATCTTTATTGCTCACTCATTGATGACAGGAAAAAGTGGAAACATTATCTTTTATATATGAGTAAAATTGGCCAGTTTATAATCTCATTGGGTTTGTAATACAAAAAGCTGATAAAACTAGGCAGTGCTTCCTGTACATTAAAAAATTATTTTTAAGTGGCAACATTTGGGTCCCTATTACACCTCCATTTTATTCCACCTCCCCTATAATTTCTGAAGTTAAAAAACAACAACAGCAAGTAAAAAAAAGAAACTCAATACAGAAGCAAGCATTAGCTTAAAAGTGACTAGAGGTCAACAAGTTGTTTACTAGGCACATGATGTGAAAACTTGGACACTTCCTCCAGCCACCCGGCTGCTTCGCCCAACCTCCTCTCACACAGCCTCTCCGGTATTTTCCCGGGGTCAGCCGCCTCCTCCCGGCCTTCCCAATTCCTCAGGGTCCTCCTTCCGGGACGCCAGCTCCTCTTCATCCCTCCCCAGCCGGGGGCCGAGCCACTCCAGCACCCCAGCCGCCTCCAGGCGCGCCGCGCCCGCCACCCCTCCCAGCCCCCGACCCGCTCGCGCGGCGCAGGCGCACGAGGCGCGGCCGGGAGGCCCAGGGCGTCCAGAGCAGCCTCGGCCTCCGCCTCTTCCCGGCGCCTCTGCGCGGGGCAGACTGCGGCCACCCGGAGCGCGCTGCGCAGGGGCCCCGCGGGCCGCGCGTCGCCATGGGCTCCGGCTGGAGCAGCGAGGAGGAGCGGCAGCCGCTGCTGGGGCCGGGGCCGGGGCCTGCGCCGGGCACCGCCTGGAGAAGCCGGGAGGCGGCGGCGGCGGCGGCGGCGGCGCTGCCCGTGGCGGCCCCGGGTCTCGGGCGGGTGTACGGGCGCCGCTGGCTGGTGCTTCTGCTCTTCTCGCTGCTGGGGTTCGCGCAGGGCCTGGTCTGGAACACCTGGGGCCCCATCCAGAACTCGGCGTGCCAGGCCTACGGCTTCTCCAGCTGGGACATCGCGCTGCTCGTGCTGTGGGGGCCCATCGGCTTCCTGCCCTGCTTCGCGTTCATGTGGCTCCTGGACAAGAGAGGTGAGAGGGTCCGGGGACGCCCCGCCCGCGCTGCCGGACACTCCGCGGGGAGCCTCCTTTCTCGGTTTCGTCTTAGAGGTTGTCAGAGGCCCCCGGAGTATTGCTGGCTCCCCTCCCATTGCTGACTAGGAACCCTGTGGGCCCCAAGCAGCAAATAGGGGAAGGCTTCTTTGCAGCTATTATGTTTTGTTTTGTTTTGTTTTGATCAAGGCTCATTTTGCAACAGCAGAGATAAAGCGTTCTCTTCACGTTCCCATTTTTGCATATTGCGGGCCCGCAGAGCATTCCCGTGCACGTGCTGTGTACGTTTCTTACACCTCACAAAAATGACTGGTGCTTTGACTTCGCATGAACTTGGGGGATGTTAAGGGTGAAAGGTCAGAAAATAGGTGATGCCCAGATTTAGAGCATTCCCGTGCACGTGCTGTGTACGTTTTTTACACCTCACAAAAATGACTGGTGCTTTGACTTCGCATGAACTTGGAGGATGTTAAGGGTGAAAGGTCAGAAAATAGGTGATGCCCAGATTTAAGGAAGTAATGAATTGGCTTTGCCTCATAGATGACTCCAGCCCAGGAAGAGCTAGCTGTTGGGAAATCCGGAACCGGTGCACCTCCGCTTTAAAGTGTGTGCATGGACTAGGTGGCTGTGTGAGTTGAGATTTTTAATTCTCAAATAAAACATGCAGATGATCGAGTCTCTCTCTTCACACAAGAATACTCTGGCCGGATATCTCACTTTACCACTTGCCAGTATGATTCTTTGAGGAGGAAGGAAAGGTCATAGGATTGAATGATAAGCATTGATTTATACCACACAAGCACAAGCAAATGATTCATGATAGATGTGATCTAGCTGCTGAAAGGGGGCAGACGATTTCAGGCAGAGGAGCATAGTGTCAAAAAAAAAAAAGAAGACAAAACATTTGATAGACTCTACTCCATTGTTCAGTTCTGAACATTCATTTTAAGAAGGCAGTTGACAAGCTGGAGTACCTTAGAAGTTGTGTGGCAAGGATAGCCAAGGATGTAAAAATCATAACGTGTAACATGAAGGGAACAGGGTGTGTCAGGCTTCAAAAAGAAACTTGAGCCAGAATATAAAATATGTAGAGATCAAGTGAAAGAGGAATTAGACTTAATGTGCGTGGGTCTGGAAGGAAGAACGAAACTGAGTGAAGTTACAAAGGGAAGAACCTTCTAACAATGAAAGGTGGCCAACCCTGGAAGGTGTGTCTTGGTTGGTGTGGAACCTCCAGGTAGAGCAGGCACTTATGTAGAAGATGTGCTCTAGGTGCTGAGATAGGATTTTTGTTCTGAATGGAGTTTTTCTTTTTATATTTTTTTAAATATATTTTATTGATTTTTTTACAGAGAGGAAGGGAGAGAGATAGAAAGTCAGAAACATCGATGAGAGAGAGACATTGATCAGCTGCCTCCTGCACACCCCACAGTGGAGATGGGCCCGCAACCGGAATACATGCCCCCAAACCGGAATTGAACCTGGGGCCTTTCAGTCTGCAAGCCAACGCTCTATCCACTGAGCCAAACCAGTCTCGGCTCTTTTAATTTTTTAATTGATTTCAGAGAGGAAGGGAGAGGGGGAGAGAGAGATAGAAACATCAATGATGAGAGAGAATCATTGATTGGCTGCTTCCTACATGCCTCACACTGGGAATTGAACCTGCATCCCAGTCATGTGCCCTGACCAGGAATCAAACCCTGACTTTCTGGTTTATACATAGGTCCATGCTCAACCACTGAACCACAAGGACCAGACAGAGGTTTTTCTTTTCTTTTCTTTTTTCTTTTGTCTGTTTTGTTTGCTTTTAAAATAATTTTTAGACTTTATTTAGATTTCACTAGTTTTTCCACTGTCTTTTTCCCTCCCCTGCCTTACCATTCCAGGGTTTCAGTGGAGGGTTCCAAATTGTTAGTTGTTATTTCTCCCCAACCTCCTTCAATCTGTGACAATTCCTCAGTCATTTCTTACAAGGTTGGTTAACTTTAGAAGGAAATGCTCTTTCGTTGCTTCTTTTTATTTATCTCTTTATCAGGAGCAATTTTCAATGTTGCTCGTTGAATTTAGCCAACTTATGTTTATGGTGGAGAAATGTTAATTTTTACCCTTATTTTTATAATTCTATCTGCAATCTCTGGCCAGATAAATTAGGGATTACCTATTTGCTTAATAAAACATCTTATTTCAAGAGTTGTTTCAGAGTTCCCGTGAATATGTAGTGAATTCAGTTTTATGTTTTTAGTTGGTTGAAGCAATAAAAAATAAATTTTAAATTCTCTCTTTTAGAAAGTATTTTTCCTTTTCAGTAGCAGAAGGCTAATAAATGTTTATATGTTGGTTGTCCTGCTGCAGATAGTCTATCTGCATACATTGAAAGTGAGTTCTTGGTATTGTTGGGTTCTAATGTATCTTTCTCCCTAGAACGTAGAGGTAGTTGTCTGGCCTTCCTGCTACCATGGGTTACAGCCAGCTTAGCGTAGAAGACTGTTTTTCTTCCTGAGGTTGGTTTTATACTCCTTTACCCCTTTTCACTTTCCAGCAAGGAGATAAAAAGGACTAGCTAGTGAGATAATAGGAGAGCCAAAAGCAAGTATGCCCCAGAAGCCAAATGAAGAAAGGTTTAAGAAGAGATAGCACCTACATGTGTGCTAAGCACTGAGGAGATAGCCCTCAGAGAGTCTGTATTCTAGTGAGAAAACCCAGGCATCATGTAATAATAAAATTGGTGAATAGTGCTTTGGAAAATAAAGTAAGACAAGGGAGAAAGGGGGTGTGATTGGATAATACTATGTATAGAGTGTCAGGGAAGGCCTTACTGATGCGTGTGTTTGAGACCTGAGGTTAAAAGGAAGCTTGACTCCTCAGTTCTGGAGAAGTCTGTTCTGGAGAAAATACGAAGGTTTAGCATATCCAGGAGCGAACAAGTTTGGCATATCCAAGAGCAATGAGATCTGTGTGGCTGGAGTTGATCCACGAAGGAAATTGCAATTTTGTCATGGTACAAATATGGCAAACTTAAGGTCAAAGTGTAACCAACAGAGAGGAGGACTAAGCTGGGGTAGAGGACCTGAATGTGGAATAAGAAGTCAGGGGACTGAGCGGGCAAGATATTGAAAGGATCTGCACCAGAAATCACCAGACTTATGAAAGAAGTGGTGTCCTAAGGAGTAATAATGAGCCAATTCATTTTCAAGTAGTGAAGGTGAGTGACCTGGAGGCAGGTATGTGGTGGTCTGTAGACAATTGCAGCAAGGAGTGGTGAGTATTACAGTCAGATAGAATTAAAGGCTTTTCTTGCTATGATGGAATAATAAGAACTGGATATATTGTTCCACCTTAAACAACTAAAAACAAAATCAAAGTATATGAAACTGGTTTTTAGACATTGAACAACCGGCAGAGCAGGATAGTGATTTCTGTGGATGCTTCAGCTTACTACCTGGATAGAATTTCCAAGCAGCACTGAAGAGATGGCAAGCCAAACAGAGTCCTGCAGTTTTCATTCATTAATTAATTCATTTATTATTGATTCCAGAGAAGAAGGGAGAAAGAGATTGAAATGATGATGAGAGAGAACCATTGATCAGCTGCCTCCTGCACTCCCTCTACTGGGGATTAGTCTGCAACCCCAGCATGTGCCCTTGACCGGAATTGAATCCAGGACCCTTGAGTCCACAGGCTGACTCTCTATCCACTGAGCCAAATCATCTAGGGCACCTGCGGTTTTCTAAAGTTGAGGAGACAATTGAGTATTCAAAGAGGCCAACATAGCTAGAATTCTTAGTGTAGACTACCAGAGAGGGGAAACTCTTCATAGAGAGCAAGGTCTAGATCTATAAGGAGTTCCTCTTGAGTCTTTAGGTATCTACCGGTCAGTAGATACTTGTAAGGAAACTATCTAAGTTTGGAGAAAGAACCACCAAAAAGGAGCCGGCAGAACAATTCCCAAAGTTTATACAAGACTCGGAATAGTTCACTTTCCTGACATCCATCAGCTTATAATATATAGGAGGTTGGGTTGAATATTCAGAAGGGCATTGCCTCAGTAGTAAATATAGATGATCCCTAGACTAAAGGATGTTCTGGTTATACCTAGTAAAGCTTAAAAGATCAATGGTAACTTAACTGTATCTCAGAACATTGTTCAAATAAATTTAAAGGAGTGAAAAAAAAAATCTATTGCAAAGAAGGTAAAAATCAGAATACCCAACATCCAAATCAGAAACTACCAAACATGCAAAAGAAGCAAGAAAATTCAACTCATAAAGATGAGAAAAATCAATCAATAAAAACGGACCCAGAAATGTTGCAGATAATAGAATTTGTAGATAGGGACATCAGAACAACTAGTTTAAATATATACTATATATATTCAAGAAGATAGAAGAAAGCAAGGAGAGACACAGAAACAAAAGACCAACATTAAACTTCTAGAAATGAACATGTGATCTATATCTGAAGCCAAAAAATATACTCTTCAGGATTTAAGAACAGATTAGATGTTTCAGAAGAAAAGGTAAGTGAACTTGAAGACAGCAATAAATACTTTCCAAACTGGAACACAGAGAATAAAAGGCTAAAAGCCAACAAAAACCCTCACAAGCATCAGTGGGCTGCAGGACGGTTTTAAGTAGTCTAATAAAGAAGAAGTGAGAAGTAATGGGAAAGGGTATGGAATGAGATGAGATGTGTGTGTTTTGGGGGGTGGGGGGAGGTGGAATGAAGAAATAATGGCAGAAATGTTACCAATTTGATACCCACAAATCTAAGAAATTAAAAAATCCCACCAGAAAAAACACATCATAATCAGATTGCCTAAAGCCAGGGAAAACCTTAAAAGCACTGAAAAAAAAAGAGATGAGGGAGCTTAAGAGATGAAAGAGTAACAATGAGCTACCAGTGGCTGGAAAAACAAATTTCTCAGGAAAGAGGAGATCTTTAGAGAAGATCTTGAGAATATAGGGATTCCACTGGCCCACTGATTCTGAGTACCTCAGAAGGCAGGTACAGTGAAAAGATTTCAGAAGTTGGGGAGGTGGCAGGGATGAGGTTAGATTAGGGGATATATGAAGCTATACTGGGATATGGCTTGGATCCCAGCATGGGATCTCTCTTGACTAATGCAAACAGGAATAACAGGCACAATATAATTAGTCCTGCTGATGGGCTCCAAGACAGATTGTGCTGGCCAGGCTGTGACTGCTGGGATAGGGAGGCTAGAGGTCTTACAAGGAGCAAACAGGGCTTGCCTTCACTCCAGCTGATAGAAGTGTGGAGCCTGGAAAAAGGTAGTTTTTCCCGATAAACTTTGAGGCCATAACTGCTTTTTTTTAAAATATATTTTATTAATTTCTTATAGAGACGAAGGGAGAGAGAGAGAGAATTAGAAACATCCGTGAGAGAGAAACATCGATCAGGTGCCTCTTGCACACCCCTTACTGGAGATGTGCCCCCAACCAAGATACATGCTCTTGACTGGAATCGAACCTGGGACCCTTCAGTCTGCAGGCCGACGCTCTATCCACTGAGCCAAATTGGTTTCAGCCATAACTGCTTTCTTTCCTAGGCACCTAATGTAGAGAGACTCCATTTCTGCACTAAATAGGTGTAATCTCTACTGGAAGGAAGCTTCCTGCAATGTCTGGATTCCATATAGGAATAGAACTTATTTTTATTTTCAGTCATGTTTAGTTTTCCAAAATTGTTTTAATACCTCTCATCAAGTGGTGTTTGCACTCTCATCCTAGTACTACTATAGTCACTTGGGATCTAGTTATATAAAGGTGTTAGATGTCTCTTAAGCCTATTTTCCTGGGATCCTCTTGATATCTTTTTGATTATACATATGCAGTTATAGATAGAATCCTGCCTTGTCAAGATTTGAATGAGGTAAAGAAAGCATTCTATTCAAAATTGAGCATCAGAGGAGTGGATTAAGTGATACTTAGCAGCAATTAAAAATAAGCAAGAAAGCCATAAGCTGTACTTGCCAGGTTGCTTTAATATTTAGATTTTGACAGTTCTTTATTCTTAAATGTTTGTATTAGCTGTTATATTATCATTGTTTGATAAAAAGCATACTTGAGTAGAAACGTGTGCTAGCCTTGAACAGTAGTAATAGGGAACCTGGTTATTTGGGCCATATTGCCATAACCAATGCTCTGCTGCTCACTTACAAATCAAATATTTAAGGGAAAAATAAATGTCATTTAGAATGTTAGCATTATAGTCCCAAATCTGTAAAATCTTATTCAGTATCTCATAGGGTACCCATTTTGAAAGTTTCGGATATTTATGATCATAAATGTACTTTCTATTAATTACATTCTATTTCCTGTGGCTATCGTGTAACATTTTTAAAGCGGCGGGGGGGGGGGGGGTGGGGAGAGAAACATTGACCAGCTGAGCTGATTCCTGCACATCCCGTACTGGGGACTGAGCCCATAGATCTGGCATGTGCCCTAACTAGGAATCCAACCAGCAACCATTTAGTGCATAGGACAACACTTAACCAACTGAGCCAAATCGTCTAGGACCATAATGTGGTTTTAAAATATGTGTTCTATTAGTAGAAGCAGTAAATGAGCAACGTGTATGCATTGCCTGTTACTGAGCACAATTTTCTGTGCTATTCCTTCTGCCAAATTGCATTAATCATATTCAGCTCATAAAGAATATTATAATGTTCATATCACAAATTGTCCTCAGTGTAGTGTCTATGTGTGCCTGATCTGGATATCAAGTTTATTTTCCTCACTATGTTTAATCTGAATAATTATAGTTTTGATGATTTTCAGTTTTCTTTGAGCAGAGAAGCCCTTTGAAAAAACCATTAACCACCTCCTCTTTGCCAAAAAATGAGAAAGATATGAAAAGAGAAAATTTCACATTAAACAATTTGTCTACTCACTGTAAAATGGTTTCAAAGACGTGTTGAGTTTGGGAGAAATTGGAAGAAATGTTGCCACCTCTGCCACATGCTTACTATGAGCCACTGTGTGATGTGGCTGCTGCAAACAAGAAGGCGGCATTCATTTAGAAGCAACAGCAGCTCTCCAATAGTAGTTTGATATAGTCCCACTTTATTACTTAGATTATTGTGACTATTTTTTGGTACCTTCTTTTTATATTCTCTCTTACCTTATTATCCATGTGACCGACCAGAGGCAAACATTTGGAAAGCTTCCTGACACAAATTTCTTCTAAAATCCTAAGCTATGTTTTCTTTTTACTTTTTTTTAAACAACATCTTTCTGTAAGTTGAAAGCCATCTGATAAATCAAGAAAAATCAAAAGAAAGACCATTATTGTGTTACTAATCAAAGGATTCTCAAGATCACCTCCTATGATCCTATAACAAGCGTTAGCTTCTCTATACTAATAAAAGTGTAATATGCTAATTAGACCGGGAGACATCCTTCCAGACAAAGCCATGGTAGTAGGGCGAGGCAGAGGTGATCAGGCCAGAAGGCGAGGGCAGTTGGGGGTAATGAGGCCAGCCGAGGAAGGGCAATTGTGGGTGAGCAGGCTGGCAATGGGGGGGTGGGGTGATCAGGTCGGCAGGAGGAGCAGTTGGGGGCGAGTAGGCCAGCGGGGGGGTGAGGGGGGAGAGGGGCAATTGGGGGCAATCAGGCTGGCAGGCAGAATGGTTAGGGGCAATCAGGCAAGCAGGCAGTGAGCAGTTAGGAGCCAGTGGTCCCCGGTTGCGAGAGGAATATCTGACTGCTGGGTTAGGACATTCCCCGAGGGGTCCCAGATTGGAGAGGGTATAGGTTGGGGTTAAGGACACCCCTTCTACTATGCATGGATTTCATGTACTGGGCTACTAGTCATGATTATAATATAAAATAAGTAATTAACCAGTTGTCATTTTTGGAGAAAATTTAAAACAATAATGTATCATATTAAAAAATGTTTTAGCACTCTAGCCAATTTGGCTCAGTGGATAGAGCATTGGCCTGTGGACCAAAGGGTTCCAGGTTTAATTCCAATCATGGGCACATGCGCAGGTTGCAGGCTCAGTCCCCAGTTGGGGGCATGCAGGAGGCAGCCTATCAATGATTCTCCCTCATCATTGAAGTTTCTCTCTCTCTCTCCTTCTCACTTCCTCTCTGAAATCAATAAAATATTTTTAAGTTAAAACTATCACTCTTTAAAAATATATATATTTTAGTGAAAGTTTAGAGTTTTTGCAGTTTGCATTTGAAAATTAGAAATTTTATATTGGAGTTATAAAACTAAAATACCTAGTCCTTTAAAAAATTTTTCTATATTTTTAGTGTTCCATATGAACAAAACATTCTAGCCATTTATTTTGAAAAAACCAGAGCTAATGGAACTTTTTTTATCCTTGATGTGATCATTAAATTTTCTATTAAAGTTATAAAAATTTCATTTTCAGCATGTAGAGGTCTTTTGTCCATGTTGGGTGTTATGGGGAAAAGCTATGATATTTGGTTATAACATTATTATGATTGAATAAAAAAATCTTTGTTCTTGCCGAAACCGGTTTGGCTCAGTGGATAGAGCGTCGGCCTGCGGACTGAAAGGTCCCAGGTTCGATTCCGGTCAAGGGCACATATACCTTGGTTGTGGGCACATTCCCAGTAGGGGGCGTGCAGGAGGCAGCTGATCGATGTCTCTTTCTCATTGATGTTTCTAACTCTCTATCTCTCTCCCTTCCTCTCTGTAAAAAATCAATAAAACATATTAAAAAAAAATCTTTATTCTTAACACTGGACTTACTTGAGGAGAAAATAGAAAACAATCCGGATGTTTTTGTTTCCTTTTAGGTCTTCGGATAACTGTGCTCCTGACATCCTTCCTCATGGTTTTGGGAACTGGTCTAAGATGCATACCTATATCAGACTTAATGCTTAAAAGAAGGTAACTCCTATAAATAACTTAAAATTCTTTCCCCAATTTTTTCTTTTGTTATGAATATGTTATGTATGTTTGCTTATAAACTTTTAGTGAACAGTTCTATTTTTAAGATGATCAATAGAGAGTCATATTTATAGTAGCATTTATTTCCCCCTATATAATGATTAATTTAGTATACATTTATTAGTTGTTATATGGAAAACATTATACTAGTTATGTAAATAAAAAGAGAACAAGTTCATCTTCATGCTATCCAGGTGCTATAATAACCACAGGAAAATAATATTATAACGTAAGGAAGAATGACATAGTTAATGTCATAGAAGAGGTTAAAATTGCTCTGAGAGACTGAGAAGTTTTGTCTGAGGGTATGAAGAAAAAGAGTTTGTGAAAGAGCTGATAATTAAACTAGATACTGAAGGATGAGTAGAATTCTGGTAACTGTTGTCAGGGGAAGGATATTCCGGAATAGTGGAACATTAGGAACAAAGGCATGGAGGGAGGTAAGTGTAGGCCTCTTCTGAGCTGGGTAAGTAGTTTCATTTCTGCCACTGGGGTCCATGGATTTAGTCTCAGAGGATGTAAAGTATAAGAAGATTTAAAATTTTTGTTTTCTTTTTCGTTATAATACTGTATTAAGAATTATTTTACCTGCAACAATCAACATTTTTATTGATCATAACTTCAGTTTCTTAAATTAGTGTTTCTTAAATAGTGTTCTTAGATGTGACCTTGTAAACCATTAAGAAAATTTTTTCATTTAAAAAGGACCCATAGCCAAAAATTAAAAGGACCCGTAAAATACTCGATTTTGGGAGACACTGGTGTATAGAATAGGTATAAGAATGGAATGTGAAGAGATGAGTTGACAAAAGAGTATCCAGATTATGCAAGATCTTGATGCCACCCTATAGAGTTGTATTTTCCTCAAAGGACAGTTGCGAGCCACTTAGGTTCTTAATCAGAGCAGCAATAGAGTCAGACCCATGTGAGGAAAACTGCTGATTTGAGGTTTGTAGGATTAATTACAGAGCCTGCTGGCAGGAGACCAGAAAAGATGCAGTGAGAGCCCAAGCTGGAGTCATTTTCTTGTTTGTTTATTTACTTATTGGTTCATTTATTGAACAAAGTTAACTGAGCTATTATGTGTTCTGGGCGTGGGGGATACAGCATGGAACACTGCCTCATGGAGTTTACTTTCCAGTTGGGGAGGCTGGCAATAATCTAGGTAAGTAAGTAAAATACATAGTATGTACTATGGAGGAAAAAAGTAAAATAAGAAAGAAAGATTTGAAATGTCAGGGGAAGGATGGTAAAATTTAATAAGTAACGAAAAAAACCTCATTGGGAAATTCACGTTTTTGCATAAAAACCTAGGAAGGAATGATGCATTTATCTAGGGGACAAGAATTCTAAGCAGAGAGAATAACAAGGGGAAAGGGTGGGAAGGGAATGACATGACTTGGCAGGGAGATAATAGCTGGAGTTGAATGACAGACTTCATGGGAAGAATAGTAGGAAATGAGACCAGTGTAGTTATGTGTGGTGGTGGGAGTGTGAGCTAGGAAACCACTGGAAGTTGTGAGCCAACGAGAACCAGAGTCATAGTCTGCTTTACTTAGAATAGACTGAAGCTGGAGGTCAAGGCAGGAATAAGGAGACCTATTAGGAAACCATTGCTATAAACTAGGTAAGAGAAGATGGGCCATCGTGGTGGGAATGGTGGTGGTGAGAAGTGGTCAAATTCTTTTTTTTTTTTTTAAGTATATTTTTATTGATTTCAGAGAAGAAGGGAGATGGAGAGAGAGAGAGAGAAACATTAATGATGAGAGAGAGTCATTGATTGGCTGCCTTCTGCACAGTTCATGCTGGGGATCAAGCCCGAAACCCAGGCATGTACCCTGACAGGGAATCCAACCATGGCCTCCTGATTTATAGGTTGATGCTCAACCACTGAGCCATACTGGCCAGGATAGACATGGTCAAATTCTGATTATGTTTTGAAGGATTTTCTGATGGATTGGATAAGGAGATAAGAAAAAGAGTAGAGTCCAGAATGACTCTGGGAAGTTGTGGGAATGAAAAGAATGGCACAGATATGAAAGAAATTGAAGGCAGAGTGTTAAGGTTTCACTCAAAGAAGAAAGGAGTGAATTTTAAGGACAAGATGTTGACTTTCATTTGGAAAGAATTTTTCCATTTCAAAATAAATACTGTTTATTTTCTAATTTTTAAAATATGTTATCTTTCCAGAAAATATAAATTGCAAGTATTTTGTATTTTAAAAGGAAGACAGCCAAATCATTTGGGTTCCTATGGAAAACTAGTCTTAGAAACTATCCTGAGTGAGGTTTTAATAGAATATTTTCATTATTGTATTGTGATTGTGATTACTTTCATTATCATTATGGTCTTAATTTTTCAAACATCTGGTTTTTTTTCTAAGCATCCTCAACTTTTAAGTACAAATTTCAGGGTAAGCTTAAATTCTACAATACATTCTTATAAAATGCTTATTAATATATTTGTTAGCTTTTCTTTTGTTTGGAGCCATCCATATTATTACTTCTCTCTGGTTTTATATCCATCCCTTCATATACTTTCCAGATATAAAATTCCAGGAATAATAAAGAGTTGAGTCTCTGTTTTGGTAAAGGAAGTGATATGAAAGAGAAATAAAGCTCATAAAGAAATGTAAACAAAGCAGGAAAGGGAAGAAAGAAATAAAATAGAGTTCAGAGAGACTGAATAGTTTATGAAAAAACTTGAATTTTCAGTCCTTGTGTGTTCAGTTATAAAGAATTTAGTAATATTATCTTCTTGGAATTAGACTTCATTTTATGTCTATACAATATTTCTTTTAAGCAGTATTATTTACTAACAGCTGTTAAAATGAAAATGCTACAACTGGAATATGCATTGTTGACTAGTAAGTTCAGTACATCACCACTTTGAAGCTTCGTCTGACACTCAGTGGGAAGGGATAGATTGTTAATGTGCATTTGTCCGGCATGGAAATAGCATTTGGCAGTCTGTGTTTTTGTGGCCCTGTTTCACCTGGAGCTTTTGAATTACTGACCCAGCCTGTGGAATATTGTCCATGCACCTGTGGCTTCCTGTATCTTAGCTTATGTAAATCTCAAGAATAGTGGCTCTATCCACTGAGCCAAACCGATTTCGGCCACAAATCTTTTGACGTAAAAATGAACAATTGGTAGATTTAAGAACTAAGACTTGTCTCTGTTTTTACGTAAGATTCATATTCCCTTAGGTCAATATTTTCTTAGAAGTATGGTCCATTGACTACATGATTATTAAAAATACAGATTCTTGGGCCTCACTCCAATCTTACTCAGTTAGTCTCTGGAGTGAATCCCAAACCAATAATTTTAACAAGTACCTCAAAGGTTCAGTTATTGGATCTAATTCAAAATCCAGGATTTATGGTTTCTGCGGAGTCTCTGTGGCTCTCTATGAGTAATTCCTTTGTTGTTTGTAGCTTTGGCTTTGTCCTCTGCAAGGCTTTTTCTTGTCCAGCATTCTCATTGTCCACACCTGCGAATGTTGGAAGAAATGCTCTTTGTGAGGGCTACCCAGTTTGCATTTCCCTTCCTGCCTGGTGCTGATTTGGGGACCTGAGGATTGCTTTAGGCATCTGCAAACATAAACTTTTCTAGAACTGTTTTGTAATGTTTTCCCTCTAGAAAGGAACACAGCCATGTCGACACCTTGATTTTATTTAGCACAGTGAGACCTGCGTTGGACTTCTGATTTATAGAACTGTAATATAATAAATTAGTGTTGTTTTAAAGCTACTGAGTGTGTGATACTTTGTTATAAGAGTAATAGAAAACTAGTACACCAAGTTACTTTTGTGCGTGTGTAACTGTGTGTGTGTGTGCGTAATTTTTAGTGATGTTCAGTGCTGGTAAGGCACGTCCTGTCATGCACTATTGAGGGGAATGAAAATTATTACACACTCCTTTGAAAATCAATTTTGAATTAAGTTTCCTGAACTTAATTTCCTGAAATGTTCATACCTTTGTTTCATTGATCTTAAATAATTTGGAAAGTGGCAAATATTTACATACAAAGATGGTCACAACAGCATTATTAATATTAGCAAATAAGTAGCAAACATTTGAAAAAATGCTTAAATGGGTTTTTGTACATCTGCATAATAGACTGCCACGGAGCCATATAATTTTAATAATAAATTATGAAGACCCTTTAGTGAAATGATAAAATGCTTATGATAAACTGTAAAGTTAAAAATATTTAGTGCATAAAATTGTATATTCTATATGATATTTGTGGTTACTTATGCTTAAGTATTGATTGAGGGGAAAAATGAAAGAAAAAAGATTAAAATCCCAAAATATTAATAGTGCTTGTGTGAGTTATTTAATTGAATTATTGAATGTGTTCATTTTTTCCTTCTCTTTGTACTACTCTACTATGAGTATATATATCTATAAGCTAAGAGTACAAGATATAAGGTAGGAGATAAGAAAAAAGTTATGAGACAAATGTGGGGAAGTTGACATCTCTCAGATAAGTTAATTTCCCCCCTGTACCTAGCCGAGAGATTATTGCATTTGACCTTAATAAAAACTCTGGAGATAGAACAGAAAGGGAATAAGTGATTCAACAAAGACTACATGGTTAATAAACTTGGCTAAGATTAGAAGCTGAGTCTTCTAATATCTAATCCAGTATTCTTTTTCTGTACTTTCTATAACTGGTACTGGATAAATAATTATATGCTTCTTTAGGGACAAGATTGTAATACTCATCTTTGTATTCCCTTTAGTGTCTAGCTACAGGTGCCTTCACAATAATAGATACTCAATAGATATTTTTAATTGAATCTTAATTGGTCAAAATTATTAAAGATACAAAAGTGAAATCAATTTTTATAAAAAAAAAAAAACTGAGGCTGTGAAAACAGTCTTTAGAAGGCTTACTTCCTTTCCACCATTATCTCTGTTTCTTCCTTCCTAATTTCCTTTGTCCTGTAATTGATTCATAGTATCTCTGATCCTTTTTATTGCCCTATCTTTTCTTGGGCTACATAAAGGTAAACTCTTCTTAGCACTTTTGACATTTTAAATATCCAGGAATTCTGTAACACAGGGGTTTATTCTGACATACAATGATTAAGAATTGGGAAAAAAATGTTTGTGAACCATTGGCTTATTGAGCCTTAGAGGGAAGTATTTTATAGATTCTAAATAATTTCATATTAAAAATACATATCATTTAAGTTAAGATTGCTGTACTTACACTAATGCTGTATCTGCTAAGTTTCTAAAAAGCTGACTCTCCAATGTTATCACCAATGCTAGTCATAATAAACTGAAGGTTTATAAAGTAGATTTACGCACTGAATAAAAATATACTAGCTACTATATGCCTTTGGATCTGAGAATCTTAGGTTGTCTTAGCAATCAATGATTGTTATTATTGCTAGTGCTAACAGAGAACCTTCAGAATGAGACCATGTGGAAGAATAGAGAGATTTGTGGGCTGATGAAATCATTTCTAACTTTACTTACTGGCTCAGCCATTAGCCAATTGTATGACTTTGGAGCTCCCCCCAATACTTTTAGGGGTAAGAAAGTTATAAAATTATGAGTGTGATTTTAAACATGGTAATAGCCTTTCTGGAACTCAATTTTTCTATAAAATGAGAAGGGAGGGTTATCTAGGTGAAGTTTCAAGTCTCTTACAGCTATAAAAATTCTAAGGCTAAAACATCATATTATTCTAAGTAGAAAATAATTTAGGAATGACAGGTGTTTGTTCCAGGATATCAGAAAGCAAAAGATTAGGATATTAGAATACCATTAAGTACAAATAGAAATGCCAAGTACGGACATTAGAAAACGTGAGCTAAAGATCTTCAGTTTGAACTCTTGCTATTGGCATTTCTTTGAAAAGCTGTAGTATATTGAATAATACGAGAGAGAGTGCAGCTGTGCGCAAATACCACACCGACCACCCGGCCTGAGCCTGTCTGCGGGCAAGGTCGCTAACTGAGGGCAGAAAGTACATCGGCAAGGGCAGGGCTTGGTGAGGCCTGATTAGGTGTCCCCTGGCTTACCACAGGCCAGCAAGCTTCAGCCAGACTGACAATGGCGGGCAGCATTCATTCGGCTTCCCAGTCTGCGGTATAGCTTTGGTGCTGGAGAAATTCACGAATCTTTAATCTTCCCCTAAGCCGCTTTGGAAATTCCCCTATCTCTTACCCATTTTTCTACTGGGCCTATGGGGATGACACCAATCAGACCTCAGAAGTAGGCAGAAGCTAGTAAGGAGAAAAGGAAAAAGACCAGAGGGAGAAAGGGAGAAAAGAGGAGAGGGTGGGATACTGGGAGAGAGAGTTAGTTTAGGGGTCAGTGAGAGGAGACTGGGATGATCTGGCACAGATCGGCCTGCCACGGTCAGTCTTGCTGACCCGTAACTCTGAATATACACCTACTTCATCAGGCATAGAGTTTCAGGTGAGGAAGCAAGAGTTCACCCCTTGAATTAAGTAGTCAATTTCCTGGATGCTCCTTTTCTGCTACAGAGCTTATTGCCCAGGAGACAAAAACTGCCTCCTCACACTTTTAACTCTTCTCAAGTCCACTGTGCTTGGGACAGTACTAAAGTGTTGGCCTTGCTTTTACCACCCCAAGTATCTTCTTTAAAAAGGTTTATTTCCAAATATTTGTTAATCACCTTGTTTTTCATATTGCTGATTTTGAAACTTTTAAAATCTACAAGTGGAACTGACATGATGCATGTGTTGGGTAACTGGGATTTTTAAAAAATATATTTTTATTGATTTCAGAGAGGAAAGAAGTGAGAGAGATAGAAACATCAATGATGAGAGAGAATCATCAATTGGCTGCCTCCTGCATGCCCCACACTGGGGATCGAATCCACCACCCAGACATGTGCTCTGACCCGGAAACCATGACCTCCTGGTTCGTAGGTACATGCTCAACCACTAAACCACGCTGGCCAGGCAAGGTAACTGAGATTTTTAAAGGACACGTTAGCTATGTATCTCAGTGATCCCACCTGCCTCTACTTGAATCGGTCCCTGCATTCCTAGAGAGCATCCACACTGCCTCAGCTCTTCATGAAGCACTCTGGGAATTCAGCAACCATGGTCCTTACCCACAAGGAATTTAACTGTTACTAGCAAAACAAAACTGAAGCACACAATGACACACAAAAATAGACATTTAAGTTATACGATTCGCTACACTTCACTGGAGATTGTGAATCACTCCTCTTTGTTTATCTGCATTATTTTTAATAGTCAGCCCAGATCACTAAGTATTAATTTCTGAAAGCCAGCTTCTTCCACGCGTGCTTAGAAAGCATTAAGACTACCATAATGAGGTGCATTTATCTTTCATGACATGAAGGCAGAGAGACTTTTCAGTCCAGACTGTTCATTGAAGCTGGATGCTTTTCTTTTCACATTGCTAAGCTTATATACCTAACTTCTGTTCTGGCATCTGTTTCTAACTATCAGTATGAATAGTCTAAATTGAATTTTCATTTCCTCAGGAAGCATACTGCTTTTATTCAGATCAGGAATTAACCTCCTTTTGCCGAATCCAGTGGTTACATTTCAGTTAAACTATCTCTCTGTTAATTTTGATGCTATCAACCACTCACTGTCATCTTCTTGATACCATTTTCTTCTCAGTTACTATAATGTTCATCTTTCCTTTTATTTTTCTCCTGGCTCTATAATTGCTCCTTCTGAGTTCCTTTTCTTGACTCTAGCTGGTCAGGGCACATACTTGGGTTTCAGGTTAGATTCCCAGTAGGGGAGTGTGTGGGGGTATGTGTGTGTGGGGAGCAGGGAGGCAGGGCAGTTGGATGGCCAATTGATTTCCCTCCTTCCCTTCCTCCTTTCCTTCCTCTCTCTCTCCCTTCCTCCCTCTCTCTCTCCTTCCCTCTCTTACTCTCTCCCCTTTCCTTTCTCTAAGCATGTCTCCTATCACTCACCTAGCCATATTGTGTGGCTAGGACCAGCTCTTCAAACCATCCTCTCCTTTGTAGCCCCATTCTTGTTGCCAACACTGCCAAAAGGACCTTGTCCTGGACTTTACGCTTGAAAATGTCTCACTCTGGTTTTCCTTTAGTTTTGCCTTTTCCTAGGAGCTGAGGAGTCTGTGGGGCCAAGGAAATGTAAAATGTGTGTGTGTCCCCTCACCCCTGCCCACCGCTATCTAGCTATACAAGACCCCAGAAATCCTTGCAACAGGCCCCTCTTCCAGATCTGTTCTTCCAAGGGTAGAGTGCATGCCTCATGTGTGCTCCCTATGCCCAAGGGGCAGCTGTTTCGAAGGGGATAGATGGCGCTTGGATGGAGTTGGTCGTGTGCATACCTGTGAAGCACTGGGTGCTGTAGATCAGAGCCAGAGGTCAGAGGAGGAGGAGGACATGCAGGTTCCTCCACTGGTACTCAAGTCAGCATTTAGGGGTAGGTCTAATTATTGCCTTACTCTCCTTTATATTCCTTGGTACAGTGCTTCAATTACTTTCAGCGATTCTTAAGGATAGAGGCTTTATCTTTTTAACTTTATGTTCCAGTATACATAGGCCTATCACAATACCTACCCCAATATATGGTGAATACTCAGTATGTTTCTTGAATGAGTTAACAACACAGCTTATAATGAATAATTTAAAATTATTCATCTTCTTCATTGTCCTTGTAAAGTTTATATGATTTTATTATGTCTTATGGCCAGTATTTTTTCCAGAAAACATGCCTCTAATTTTGTATTACTATTTTATGGGAAAACTAGATTTTATATATGAAACTGAATTTTATTTTTAAAGATATTTTCACAAACAACTTTATAAAATAGAATTAGTTAATGGTAGGTAGCAGAAAATAGTGTCAGGCAAACATAAAATTCTTGATAATACAAGTTAGTGTTATATCATGGTTACCAGGACAATAGTGCTGTTAGCCCGTTATATGAGTAACTACCGATCTCTGAGGAGCTCTGGGATAGTAGTGTGAGAAGGAGCCGGAAAACTTGAAGATGCTTTCAAGTAGAAACCAAAGCAGGTGTGGGGCATTCTGTCTCCAAGGTCACTGAAGCTAGGAGGTGAACCTAGGACAAGTGTGCATTATTATCACACTGAAAAGTCATCTCGAATTAAAACATGCTGATTTGGTACTTTAAAATCACTCAAAGTTAAGTGTCCCCCCACCCCTGCCCACCGCTATCTAGCTACACAAGACCCCAGAAATCCCTGCAACCGGCCCCTCTTCCAGGTCTGTTCTTCCAGGGGTAGACTGCATGCCACGTGTGTGCTCCCTATGCCCAAGGGACAGCTGTTTCGAAGGGCATAGATGGCGCTTGGATGGAGTTGGTCATGTGCATACCTGTGAAGCACTGGGTGCTATAGATCAGAGCTAGAGATCAGAGGCGCTGATCTACAGCACCCAGATGAATGGAATTGGGTTTCCCTGCCAGGTTTCCCATGATTTCAGAGGGTAACCCCAAGATCCTGTAGGTCCCAGTTCTACTGAGCTCATTTCTGAGGGGTGTGTTTGTTTGTGATTACTTTTAATACAAAACACACATAATTACTTAAATTTGAGTGATTTTAAAGTACCAAATCAGCATGATTTAATTCGAGATGACTTTTCAGCGTGATAATACACACTTGTTCCAGGTTCACCCCCCAGCTTGAGTGACCTTGGAGACGGAATGCCCCAGTATCATACCTGCTTTGGTTTCTACTTGAGCTCGTGCATCACATTGTGGTGAGGAATACTCTGATCTGAAAATTGAGGAAACTGGATTTGGATGATCCTTACATTATTGCAGCTCACATAATCTGACTCCTAGGTTTGCTATTTGGAAAATAGTCTATTCATGATTCCACAGAGGAGCACCAAAATGTTAAGCCATGGCAATAATTTTAGTTTTAACCTTAACTTTGAGGATTTATACTATTTTGTCATGTTTGTTTGTTTTTTGTCTTTTTAATGGGTTGTTTCTTCCTTCTTCTTCTTCTATTCTCAACATTTTTAGGCCTAATAAAGTGTACTTCTTCCACTCCTCCCCTTTCTAGGTGAGATGAGTCTTTCAGGAGCACCTTATTAAAAGTATTAAATATCAAAGCAGTTACCTGCATGAGCCATCCTGTGCTGTCTAATTGTTGTGCCATCACGAGTCATGATTAAGGGAGTCATGACTAAAACCACTTAGTGATTGTTTCAAGAATACTTTTATGATGAAATTGCTGTGTGACAGCTTGGGATCCACTGACTTTTGGAGGAGGCATTCAGTTTATAAACACTAAATTGTTTTTGTCATCTAGAAAATAGTTCCCCTTACACAGAAGTTTTTAAAAATGTCTTTAGTTGCTTTAATTTAATAATGACATGTGAAACTATTTTGCCTTCAAATAATCTTTCCAACATTTACAAAGATGTGGGCAGATATAAGTCACATATTTTACCTCCCACTCACTTATGCTTCTACATTAAGGCCCTCCCTCTCTTTTAAATACTTGTTTGTTACTTCTTTCTGCATTCAGAAACCTTTAAGTAAGTAACTTATGGTGGCAATTCTTCATAAAGAGGATTTGATGCCCATATAGTGATTAAAAGGCAAAACAAGCACACAAAAAAGTCATTACTATCCCATATATGTCACATATACTGTCCCTGACCTTCCCTTTACCTTTAAGGCAGAAAAGGTGGACTCACCTTCTTTTTTTGTACTTCTGGCTTCTTTTCTTCTTCAAGGCTATTCATGAATGTGAATGTATATGTTGGGGATGGAAAAAGAAATGTTGTTCAGCAAAGAGCAGGATGAAGCACTGAATAGAGTGCTGAGAAAAGGTGGGCAAGAGAACACATGGAATGGAAGCAAGGAACTACTCTTCACCAACCCTTACAAGTCATGTCAGTCAGAGAACTAGAACCAGAGGAACCCAGCGATCTTGTGATGACAGTCCCTTAACCTAACAGGTGCTTAGTACCTGCTTATGTAACTTAACCCCTCATTTTACGGGAGAAGAAAGGGACTCCACAAAGATTACCAGTGCCATTCAGCTAGATAGTTGCATATCACGTCATTGATTCTTCCACTAATTCCTCTTCTATTAGAAGATACTGTGATGACTTTTTCTGTTTGTAATTCTGTCACTTTGTACAGAATAGGCATGAAAAGTGAATCTTGCTGAGGCCGCTTTGGCTCAGTGGATGGAGCGTCGGCCTGCGGACTGAAAGATCCCAGGTTTGATTTCAGCAAGGGCATGTACCTTGGTTGCGGGCACATCTCCACAGTGGGGCGTGCAGAAGGCGGCTGATCGATGTCTCTTTCTCATCGATGTTTCTTGCTCTCTATCCCTCTCCCTTCCTCTCTGTGAAAGATCAATAAAGTATATTTAAAAAAAAAAAGAAATGTAGATCTCATTAAATAACTGTGTTATTTGTAGGGCTGGTATGGATTTTGGAGTCAGCCTTAAATCTCAATTTTATCTGTTAGCACGTGGGCAAGTTTCTTATTATTTCTAAGTGAAGCTCTCACATCTCAATAAATGGGGATAATAATAGCTTCCACATAGTGTTGTTGTAATAAATGAAACAAGATTATTTGGAAGTCTTTAGTTTGATGTGTTGCACAAACCATAGGCTTCAGTAAATATTTGTGAAATGAATAATGAGTAACTATTACTGTATTTAAACTTCCTCAGAGAGAGTCAACATTCTTTACCCTTCAGGTGTGGGATATTATTTACAGATATGTTACAGCAGTTAACTGCTGTTTGACTACTGTCTTGGTGTCTAGAAAATGCCTGCTTCACCTACCTCACAGCCTTTTAATTTGTTTAATTCCAGGCTAATTCATGGAGGACAGCTTTTAAATGGATTGGCAGGCCCAACTGTAATGAATGCAGCTCCCTTCTTGTCCACAACGTGGTTTTCTGCAGATGAACGGGCCACCGCCACGGCTATCGCGTCCATGCTCAGTTATCTCGGTGGAGCGTGTGCATTTTTAGTTGGACCGCTTCTTGTTCCAGCTCCCAATGGCACGTCGCCTCTTCTTGCATCCGAGAACAGCAGGGCCCACATTAAAGACCGTATAGAGACTGTATTATATGCAGGTATTTTGAAGTTTATTTCCTTCCTGTTATACTTTGTCTTTTATCCGTCATCTTCACTCTGTTTTGTATATGATATCATTTATGAAATACTTAAGAGGGCTAATATGTACATATGCATATATGTGCTTTCTTTGTTATACAATACTAGAGGCGCAGTGCACCATATTCATGCACTAGAGGGGGAAGGGTCTCTCAGCCCAGCCTGTACCTTCTGGCAGTCTGGGACTCCTCAGGGGATGTCCACCTGCTGGCTTAGGAGCACTGCCTCGGAGGAGAGAGTGGTTCCCTCCACCGCACTGCGCTCGCCAGCCATGTGCCTGGCCTCAGGCTGAACAGCGCTCCACATGTGGGAGCACACTGACCACCAGGGGGCAGCTCCTGCGTTGAGCTTCTGCCCCCTGGTAGTCAGTGCACATCATAGCGACAGGTCATTCTGTGGTTCGGTCGAATTGGGTTTTATTGTATAGGATGGAGAGGACTATCTGAAATTTGCCCTTTCTAGGAAGTTAAGTTTCAAATGCATTCTTGCTACATGGAAGGTTATTTCTTACTCTTCCCACCCACTTACAATTAAGCTCAGTGTAAAACTTCGACCTCTTTTCTAGCTATCTTTCTTAACAGTGTATAAAACTAAACATCATGAAAAACAATGAACATTATTTAAGCATTTATTGGTAGGTGTTAATCCCATTTCCTCCCTTGCAATTTCCCCTTTATTGGCTATGTTCTCTAATCTAATAAACCTAGGTCACCTACAATTTATTCTTTTTTTTATTTCCTACTTTCTGTATGTTTAGTCTATTAATAAGGGATAAAGACCTTTCCAAAACATTTTCTTAGATCCTTTTTCTAAATTTCTAGAGCCAAGCCTTAGTCCACCCTTATATTACAGTCTCCTATAGGTCTCCTTAAATATATTCCCTTTCCCCATATACGTTTTTATTGTTTCCTTCTGCATTCAGAAAACTTTTAATAATAAGTGTTTACTATATATCAAGCATTGTGATAAGCACTGGAAATTGGTAAGATCATTAATGAAGGAAATAGAGATGTACAGAGCTTGGAGGGCCTAACCAGCCTGCATTTGGATAGAATTTGAGGAGGCAAGGAAGGCTTCACCAAGATTGTAATAAACAAAATTAGGAATTTTATAGGAGTTCACCAAATGCTTAAGTGAGTAAAGGATATTGTGCATAGAAGGAACAGCAATCACAAAGATTGAGAAAGTATTAGAGAATGCAATATGTCTGGGGAACTGCATGTAATTTGGTATGTCTATAGTAGGTTCAATATTTGTGATTAGGTGTAGATAGCAAGTGGCAGTAAATGAAACTGGAAAGATAAGGACCAGATTATAATAAACTTTGAATTAATTTATTCACTTATTAATTTGACAACTGTGTTTTGAATTCCTATATATCTGTCACTGTGCTAGGCACCGAGGTACCGGTAAACATGGTTCCTCTTATAGAACTTATAGTGTCCCAAAGGATACAAGCAGGAAAACAAACAGTTGTAAAAGAGGGTGGTAAGTACTATAACCTCTTGTTCTAAGACCTGAGAAGTGGAACATCTAACCCAGATTTTGGAGGTCAAATAGAGCTTCCCATAGATACAGCATCTAAGTTGGAACCTGAGGGATGACAGAGAGTTAGCCAAGTATAATGAGCAGGAGGGAGAATATACCAGAGAGAGAACCATGGAGTAGAAGCCCAGTAAGGGGAGAGAGTGTACTACATTCAAGCAACTTAAAGCCTAGAGTAGCTTAGGTGTGGTGAGAGTAGATGAGGTAAGGCAGGCCCTTTAAGCCTTCTAAACAGGACTAAAGCGTTTGAAATTCACCATGTTTTCCGTAGTGGCCATACTCTAAAGAATTCATGCTAGAGAATTACATGGTGAGATTTACATTTCAAAATATAGTTAGAAGGGAATAAAAGTGAAAACAGAAATAGTGGCAGAATATAAAGCATTTAACCCACCTTATTCCTATTAAAGAAAAAAATTGACACGTAAAAATTAAATAAGTAAATAAATAAAACACACAGCAGGTGAAACAAATTTTTAATTTTATTTCAGTTAGATCATTCTTTTTACTGAAAATGTAAGTAATGATTATATCTTCAAATGATTTGATTTTGGGTACTTTTGTATCTAACAGATAACCTACTCAAAGCTTCCTAGTTATTTCTTCATTGCTTTTATATTTGCCAACCTGCCTTTCTGAAATATTATCCTAAAGCCCTCATTCCAATAAAAACATTTGCTAGAATTGCTACCTTAATACATTAATGATTCTTACATGGAATTATTCCAGACAAACTCATCACAAGTGAAATATAGACTAATAGACTAATATCTCTTAGGAATATAGAGCCACAGTACTGAAAAAAATACTAGCAAACTAAATCTAGCAACATATACAAAGGATTATAAACCATGACTAAATAGTATTTATTTCTGGAATGCAAGGTCATTTGAACATTCAAAACTCAACTAATCTAATATGCCGTGTCAGTAGAATAAAGGAGAAAAACCATGTGATCATCTTAAAAGATGAAAAAAAAAAAGTATTTGACAAATCCAATACCCTTTCAAGATAAAAACACTTAACAAATCAGAAATAGATACAGGAGCTCTCTCAATCTAATAAAGGTCATGTATGAAAAACCCACAAATAAGATTATAGTTATTGGTCAAAGACTGAATGCATTCCTCCTGAGATCAGGAATAAGACAAGGATGTCTATTTTTGCAGTGTCAATAAAGGACATATATGAAAAATCCACAGATAAGATCATAGTTATTGGTCAAAGACTGAATGTATTTACCTGGAGATCAGTAATAAAATAAGCATGTCCGCTCTTGCTATGTCTAGTTAACATCGTGTTGGAGGTTCTAACCAGGGTCACTGAGAAAATGAAATAGAAAGCATTTTAGATCAGAAAGGGAAAAGCAAAGCTATCTCTTTTGAAAATGGTATGATCTTGAATATAAAAAATCCTCTGTAATCCATTAAAAACATATTATATCTAAAAAACAAGTTCAATAAGAATGAACAAGTTTATTTCAAAAATAAGTTTTAGAATGCAAGACTAATATATAAAGGTCAGTTTATTTTTGTACATTAGCAATGAATAATCCAAACAGGAAATTAGGAAAACAATGCAATTTACAATAGCCTCAAAAAGAATAAAATATTTATGTATAAGTTTAAAAAAAAATAAGATAAAACTTGCACTCTGAAAGACTACAAAACACTGTTGGAAAAATGAAAGAAGATCTAAAGAAATGCCATGGGAAAGAGATCCCATGTGAAAACTTAGTGTTGTGAACATGCTAATATCCCCAAATTTATTTACAAATTCAGTGCAAGTCTAAATAATATCTGGCTGCCTTTGTTGCAGAAACTGACAAGCTGATTCTAAAGTGTATATGGAAATTAAAGGACCTACACAATCTTGAAAAAGAACAAAGTTGGAGAACTCACATTTCCCAATTTCAAAAGTTACTACAAAGCTATGCCAATCAAAATAGGATTGTACTGGCATAAGAATAAACATATAAGTCAATGGAACAGAAGTGAGATTCCAAAAAATAAACTATTGTATAATTTATGTGCAAGTGACTTTTCATAAGGATGCCAAGACAATTCAATGGGGAAAAAGAAAAGTCTTTTCAACAAACAATACTGGAATAACTGGATATTCACCTGCAAAAGAATCCATTTGATCCCCTTCCTTACACCATACACAAATGAACTCAAAATCGATCGTGGACTTAAATGTAAGAGCTAAAACAATTAACTTATATAAGATGAGAGAGGAGTAAATCTTCATGTCCTTGGATTAGGCAAAGCCTTTTAATAAAGGACACCAAAAGCACAAATGACAATAGAAAAAAAAATATGTAAATTGGTTTCATCTAAGTTAAAACTTCTGTACTACAAAGAATACCATCTACAAACTGAGAAGACAGTCCATAGAATGGAAGAAAATAGTTGCAAATTACATATCTGATAAGGAACTTTTAATTGGGATATATTTTTAAAAACTTAAAATTCAACAACAGAAAGATAAATAACCCAATTAAAAAATGGGCAAAGGATTGAATGAATAGACATTTCTCTAAAGAAAATATATAAATGGCCAACAAGCACCTGAAAAAGATGCTCACTGTCATTAGTCATTGGGGAAATGCTAATAAAAGCCATAATGAGGTAAACTTCACACCCAATAGGGTGGCTATAATCAATCAAATTGAAAATAAGTGTTGGTGAGAAAGTAGAGAAATTATACATTGGAACCCTATACATTGCTAGTAGAAATATAAAATGCCACTTTGGAAACATTTTGGCAATTCCTCAAAATGTTAAACAGACATTGCCATATGACCAAGCAATTTCATTTCTACGTATATACCCAAGTGAGATGAACACACATCTGTGCAAGAAATTGTACATGAATGTTCATGGTAGTAGTATTCATACTGACCTAAATGTAGAAACAGTCCAAAATGTCTGTCATTTACATGGATCAAGAATGTGGTATATCTATTCAGTGAAAGTCAATTGCACATAAATTATGCGATTACTTGGCAAAAAGAGAATAAAGTATTATATATGTTCTGACATGGATGAACCTTGAAAACATGCTAGTGAAAGGAGCCAGTCACAAAAAAACCCAAATTATATGATTTCATTTATAAGAGAAATGTCCATAATACTCATCCATAGATACTGACCATAGATGAATGGGATATTTGTGCAGGTAATGAATACAGAATTTCTTTTTTGGCATGATGAAAAAGTTCTAAAATTGATTAAGGTGATGGTTCCACAGTTGTGAATATACTAAAAACCATTTAATTGTACACTTTGAAAGTGTGAATTATATATTATGTGAATTACATCTCAAACTGTTTTAAAAAATGCCATTTGAAAGATGGGCAAAGAATATGAACAAGACAACCACAGTAGAAGAAATACAAGTGGTCAGTAAGCACATAGAAGACTAGAGGTCCGATGCGCAAGAGTAGGCCTTCACAGCCACAGTGGCTGCCTGGTTGCCTCCCACACAACCATGACATGGCAGAGGCCTGGATCCTCCATCCCACTGCTGTGGAAGGATGTCCGGTCTAATTAGCATATTATGCTTTTATTATTATAGATGCTCATTCATTGTTACTAATAAATAAAAGAACTGTAAATTAAAAACAATTCATTAACTTTAGTTGCTTCTCAGATTGACAGAGAATAAAGGTATTATCTGTGGCTAAGTGTCATAAGAATGTTTTATTTTTTACGAAGAAGATAGCCCTAGAATTAGAATTATCCTACTGAAAGGTCCTCTGGAAATCACTTAACCCAAACCCTTTATTGGCCCAGAAAGAGTAAGTGATTCATTCATATCCCAGGCTAATTAATAGCATAGACAGGTATATACTTTAAGGCTTCCAGACAATTCTACTAAATTAAGCACAGCAACAAAAGATGGGACTTCTAGGAGACAGATCACTGGAGGGAATAATTCGGGATAGCTAGGAACCTTACCTCCTATGATAATGCCAAACTAAGATTGTTGTGATATTCATTTTAATTCTGATTATTTGATATTCTGCAGTAGCTAGGTCTCTTGGTTTCTTATTTTGAATGCTTTCCTGTTCTGTTCAAATTTCCCATATAGTCTATAAATTGAGTCTGTCCTACATCAGAATATCATATCATTGATCAAACAAGCCTCCTGATCTCTTCTTACATATGTTCTCATATTTTTTTATTTATGAGGACCATGTTTATTAGACAACCATCCCAGACCTGTTTCAAAATCTCTTACAGTTCAATACTGTGGTGTTTTTTTTTATTGTATCTATATTTTTATTTGAAATATTCAAAAAAGGCAAAGCCACAGGGATAGAAAATAGATTAGCAATTTCCACAAGGTGGGGAGAGTCACTGCTAATGGGAAAGGTGGTATTTTTGGGTAGATGAAAATTTCTTTGTTGTTTTTGGTGGTGACATGGATATTCCCCTTTCCTCCCTCTTTGCCCCCCTCCACCCAACCTTCCTCCCTTTTCTCCATAGAGCAACCTTTGCTTACTGCCTCAATCTTTTTGTCTGTACAGTGCACCATAGTACCACCATACTTCGTTGCTTACAGTAGGACTTCTTACTTATGACCTGCTGAAATATGCATCTTGACATATTATGTTTCTTATAAGGCTGAGCTCTTTTGGTTATGTACTATATTTCACCTATTTTCATATGCCTAGTGCTTAGTTGATGCTCAGTAAATATTTGTTAGTTAAGTAATACTTGAAATGTTGAACTGTTTGTGTCATCTGGTTAACATTTTACTTTTTTCCCCCCAGAATTTGGAGTGGTCTGCTTAATATTTTCTGCAACTCTTGCTTATTTCCCAACCCGGCCTCCCCTTCCTCCAAGTGTTGCTGCAGCTAGTCAGCGACTGAGTTATCGGCGAAGCTTTTGTAGATTATTAAGGTAAATGTACTTAGATTACTGAGTGGTTTTGACTAGCACCTTTAAAAATAATTCCGCATTTATTTAAGATAACTTAAAATAGTAATTTTTCAGCAATCTGTTGGTCAGATTGTAAATAATTGATAAAAAATGGATTAAATACTTTAATGGAACTTCCTATTGGAAATCTATCTTAAAAAGTTGCCCAAAACAAAAACCTCCATAATTTTTCCCTTCTTATTTCTATTGTTATTTATTTAACATTTTAAAAATTAAATCTTTCATTTAAATAATTTATTTTATAGGGAGCCATATCACATAATAGTATCTGTGAAATCATGGGTTTTATGTGTTTATTATACTTTTCCTATTATGTAAATTCTTTTTATTCATTTGATATTTATTTTTTCTTAATATATTTTTATTTATTTCAGAGAGGAAGGGAGAAGGAAAGAGAGAGAAAAACAGCAACCTGGGCTAATGCCCTGACCAGGAATCGAACCATGAACTCCTGGTTCATAGGTTGACACTCAACCACTGAGCCATTCTGGTCAGGTCATTTTGTATTTCTTAATACACATTAAAATAAAAAGAGAATAAAATAAATAATGTTTATTTATATGCCTCCAGTAGGATCATACTTTGAAAAACTTAACATTTTATTTTATTGGTATAATTTAAATGTAATTAGATTAAATTCTGGCCTTGAAGGCTCAAATGCAACAGTACTGAACTTGATTCTTTGCATATATAGACCATCACTGGTGATTATGATTTGCAGTTGGGTCATTAGAACTTAGCTTTTGAATTTTTCCCCAGTTTGTTATAATAAGATTTTAGTGATTCATTAGCAACTTTCTCTGGTTGGTTGGTTCTTTTCTAGTCCTCCTCTCCGACCAGATAGTAAGACCCTAAGGTCAAGAAATAGTCTTTTTGTCCACAGTAATATTACCTAATCTTATATAATAAAAGGTGAATATGAAAAATGTCCCCTCGAGAGTTGGACTGGCCAGGAGTTTGACCGCTTGCTATGACGTGTGCTAACTACCAGGGGGCATCACGGAATGAAGGAAGGCCCTGGCCAGCAGTCCGTAGCTGGGGGAAGGAAGACCCCAATCAGGTCTGATCACCAGCCAGGCCTACAGACCTACCTGCATGAATTTCATGCACCAGGCCCCTAGTAGAATTATAATATGAGCCATATAATAGATAATTTAAAATTTTATAGAAGCTGCATTTAAAATAAATAGATAAAAAGATTAAAATAAATAGATAAAAATGAATTTTAGTAGCATATTTTATTTAAGCCAGTATATCTAAAATATTATTTTAACATGTAATTCATATTAAAAATTATTAATGAGGTATTTTATATTCCTTTATTCTTACAAAATCTTTGGATTCTGGTGTACATTTTACCTACAGCATATCTCAATTCAGATGCTAGATTTTCATTAGAAATACTTGGTCTGCATTTAAATTTTATTATATTAACAATTGAGCATTGTCTTTCATATTGCACTGTTTTATCTAAAGTTAAAAATATATACCTGCAATTTTTCAAGCTTGGAATCATTACATCTGTGATATTATTTTAAAGGTCTTATATTCTACAGACAATTGTTTGAGCCTTAATTGAAGATCTTTCACTTCACTTCTATGGAAACATCTTATAAAACTCACTGTGTATTTGTTGAGCATGTCTCTTAATATCATTTACTTAATTATCTTAAAATTTGTTTTACACAGCAGATATCATTTTGCTCTGCTGCAGCAAGTTACAATTGCTATTCATTATGAAATTTGCAATGTATTTTATTCCAGTCTCATATTTTTCCCCATAAAACATTTAGATAAGCAAATTACAATGTTATATTAGTATGTAAAAAATATTTAGAATTGAGTTAGTTCACTGACACCAAGAAGGTCAGTGACAGGTTATAATATTAGAAGCAACATATACTACAACATGCACACTACAGTATCTTACCCAGTGCAGCAGTTAAAGTGAATTGTAGTTCTACCAAAAAAATAAAGTTCCATTTAAAATTTTAAATTAGTTCTAAAGTTGGATTAGCCATACTTCAAGTGTTTAATAGCCACATCTGGCTTGTGACTACCATGTTAGCATAGCTATGTAACATAATTTTTCAACTTTAGTTCACAGCCAACTAATGAAAGAAGGTTGACCACTTTAAAAAAAAATAGAATAATAATATTGCATCATTTATAGTAATGATACATATCTTTTGTGAGAGTTTCAGTCTACCTATCTGTACATATATATGGATAGGTCACAAAGTAAAGATATGTTTCTTACTCTGGAACACTGTAAAAGGTTTTTGAAAACCACGTCTCTACAACACCTCGTACATTGCCTTCCACATAACAGGCAACAAAAGAAATATTAGTTAAATTGAATTATTATCAATGACACACATTTTTAAGATGACAGATAAAATGATAGATTTTTTATAAATAAAATGCTATTTAAGTTTTTTTTTTTTTATGCCAAGACAGAGATCAGATAGCAATAGATAAGGCTAGAGAGGTAGATTTGGATTGTATTATGCCATATTAGTAATTTGGGAGTATTCTGTGGGAAATGAGGGGTCATTGAAGGATTGATTTTAATGAAAGAAGTTATATAAAAGATTGTTCTGACAAGGGAAAACAACTTAAAATTATCACTCTGACTACCCTGTTTACTTCTAATTGCTCCAGAGTCAAAATCTTTATTTTCCGTGTAAACCATAAAGTGTAAGATCTTTTTTCTGTATTTAAAAAAAAAATCATTTTCACTAATGCTTAACATTCCTTTGTCTCTCCCATATTCGACTTTTTACTCTGCAGAATTGCTTGCTTCTACTTTTGGCTTGCCATAGTCAATACATACAGAGTTTCCTCAGGGGCGTTCTTTGGATCTGCCATGCTGTATTCCCCTAGCCTACCAATGTAATTAAATTTTTCTCTGGTCCTTCAAAGAAACCCTGGTTACTTTATTATTTCCTGGGTTCTTTGGAATAACTGTTTTTCTCCTAGACTAATTGCATTATCTGGGGTAGGGAGTGAGGGGAAGCAATGGTTATGTGCTAAAATTTCCACCACAATTATTTTTTTACTATTCGTACCATTCCCATCTTTTAATATGCATTTAAATTGTATAAACTAATGTAAACATTTCTCTCCCTTTATGTGTTGGTTTAATGTTTGATGACGGTGGTTGTTGTTTTTGCCTTTCAAACTTCAAGGGTTGAGAGTTGAGTTGAACATGTTCTTTACTTCAGGACACATGAACACTTTTACTCATTTATTTACTTGTTTATTCTTTTATTTATATTTCCCACTTTCATTCCTCTCCTCTTCCCTTGCCCGGGCCACCTTTCAAATGCATGTAATGTGTATCTGTCTGTGTGCTTTTTCAATATGTGTATTTTTTTTTAAATGCATCTGTGTTTAACTTATCTAAATGATGGCACATTATGTACCTCATTCTTTTTTACTCTTTTCACTAAACACGATAAGGTTTTTTTTTTTTTTAATAACATTATTTGGGGATATTATAGAAATATCCAAAGGTAGAATAGTTCAACTTCCATATCCCCATAACCCAATATCAACAGTTGCTTATTTATAGCTCATATTGTTTCAGCTCTACTTTACCTACTTCCCCCATTCCTGTATCAAGAAGCAAATCCCAGATGACAAGTCATTTCATCCATAAATATTTCAATATGTGTAATATATGTTAAAAATATAGGGACACTTTAACATATAGTATCATTATCACACCTAAAAACTTAAAATATAGTTTACTAATATTACATCATTGTTTATATTTCCAGTTAACATAAATGCCATACTTTTTTTTTTAACAATTTGTTTGAATCAGGACCCAAATTAGTTCACATATTGCAGTTGGCTCAAATCCATTACAATCTATAGGTTTCTTTCCTCTCTCTCTCTTTTACCCTTGTAATTTATTTGTTGAGGAGCCAACTCTTTTGTCTCCAGCATCTAGAGTTTGGGGATTGCTTCCTTATGGTGTAATTTTCCATGTTTCTCTGTTCTTTGTATTTCCTGTAAATTGTAACCAGCGCTATGTTCTAACTCAGGTTTTTGCTTTTGCTTTTGCTTTGGTTTTACAAGACTACTTCATAAATGATGCTTCCTTCTTCCAACAGGAAGAGCAAAGGAATAAAATTATGTTATAAATATAAAAATATATGCTACATATTATATAAAATGTAAAATTATATGTCTATATTGCAGTATGGAGCTGGATAAATAAATTATGATATACCAACATAATGGAATACTATTCAGTTATAAGAAAGAATGAGGAAACTCTGTATGTACTGATTATGTAAGAGCTTTAAGACTTAAATTGAAAAAGTAAAATTCAGCAAATGGTTATACCATGCTATCATTTACATAAAAAAATTGGGGGAAAATATATATTTTGTAATATTTCTGGGAAATTATCAAAGAAAGTGATAACATTGATAATTGTGGGAAGAGAGGAATAGAAAATAGAGGAAGATATTTTCCTCATATTTGTATCCCTGTTTGGTTGTGAACCATTTGAATTATATTGCCTATTAAATAATTATTTAAAAATAATAGTAAAACAAATCATCATAATAAAACAAAAATTAAAACTACTCTCTGAAAATGGTAAAACTAGCAAATTATATATTTGTTTTTAATCTTTTTTGCTAACTGGTTTGAGGAGAAAGTATAATTTTTTTAACATTTGAATTTTTTATTTTTCCATTACAGTTGACATATAATACTATATTAGTTTCAGGCATACAACATAGTGATTAGACACTTATATAACTTATAAAATAGTCATCTGGTAAGTCTAGTACCCACCTAAACAACAGTAATTTATCCTTTCAAATAGAGCTTTTTATTTTTTTAACAGAACCTCCCTATGTCATTCTATGAAATTATGTTGGTAATTCATCTATATAATAAACATTGACAATTTTAAAAAATATGAACAAAAAAGACTATTCTTATAAAAATAAAAAAATTAAGGAACTTTGATTTTATTAACAACTGACAAGTATTTTTTATTTCTGATTTTGATGTTTCAATTCTGATGACTGTTTTTATGAGTAAGTTTAAATTCTAGAGTTTGAATCTGCAATAATATTTTTACTTCTCTTTCACAGCAATGTGAGATTTTTGATGATTGCTTTAGCATATGCCATACCGCTCGGTGTATTCGCTGGCTGGTCTGGAGTTCTGGACTTAATTTTAACACCAGTGCATGTCAGCCAAGTAAGCATTTTATCTTTATATTTGAAGGTATTTTTAGTTCATTTAAATGATAACCATTATCTCCATGTTCTTGGTTTTAGCTTCAAGGCCTGGATAAAGCAATAGTCCATACCATTATTGCAAAAGCAAGGTCCATGTGAAATACACTTGAGTGGCCAGATTATTATGATCTCTGAACACATAATAATCTGATCACTCAGTGTATATCCTTTATAATAAAAGGCTAATATGCAAATTGTCCCCTCAACCAGGAGTTCGATCAGCAGGCAGGCCAGTCAACTGCCCATGTCTCCTCCCTCTGGCCAGGCTGGCTGGATCCTACCCATGCACGAATTCATGCACAGGGCCTCTAATATATGTACACACACACACACACACACACTGAGTGGCCAGATTATTGTGCATTCAGAGATCATGATAATCTGGCCACTCAGTGTAATTATAAACATTATTTTCTTCTTGAATTTTGTTTAGTCATGAATTTCACATTTATTTGGGTGTTATTAATGATGCCACTAAGCAGAAAAATAAAGAAGGAAAATCTTAGTTTTGTTGACTCTATTCTTTATATTCTTGCTTTATGCTTTATGAAGATTAAGATCTCATTCTCAAATATATGGCTATTTCTGTGCCTAATTTCTCACTTTCTCTCTAGTCTAAAGATAAGGGTATCTCATTTATTTAAAAGTAGCCATTTCACTGGTGGTGTGGGGTCCTCAGTAAGTGAGAAATGTACTGCACATGTAAGGGGCAAAGCTACCAGAGGTTTAACAGAGAGGATGCTACAGGGTTTAAAGCAGAACAAATACAGTAGAGGCCAAGCAATGCTGGGCTTTTGGAGTTCGGGTCCTGCCGGAGTGGAAAAGCCTCATTAACATCTTGGGCTTCTGCTGAGACACCAGAAAGGCCAAACTTTAGAATTTAGGGCTCTTCTCGAGATTGAATAAGACCTAGCCTACTTAAACCCAGAAACAAAGCCTAAAACCAAGCCCCAACGAAAATCTACAGAGGAGACAGTTGAATCCTAACAAGTGAGAGGGGACTTGGAAAACACCTTGGTTTCTACTTCTCTGCTGTCATAAAGGACAAAATCAAACCTACTCAAGTGCAAGGTGATCATTTAGTAATTGAACTGTCTACTAACATAAAAATCAACCTAAAGAAAGATGAGAGAGTCTGGAATCTTTATATTGTATTTTCCATGACATATACTACACAATTAAAAAAAGAAATCATGCCAAAATATTAGACAAACAAAGATACAAGAAAATGTGACCACTATTTTAAAAAGAAAAGTAGTCAGTAGAAACCAACTTTGGAAATAGTCTAGATGTTGGATTTAGCAGACAGAGACTGTAATGTAAAAGAGAGAGGGAAAAACCAAGTTCACACACATATTTCCCCTGTTAATCTTGTAGAACTGAAAGTATAGTAGCCACTAGGAACATGTGCCTGTTTAATTTAAATCAGTTGAAATGAAATACAGTGGTACCTCGAGATACGAGTGCCCTAACTTACGAGATTTTTGAGATACGAGCTGTTGAGCAAGTGATTTTTGCTTTGAAATATGAACAACATTTAAGATAGGAGTAATCGCACGGATCGGTCGGCTGCACATGACCCACCAGTTTACCACGACTCGAGCGTCTCATAGTTTCCCACGCCTCAAGGTTATGGAACGAATTAAACTCGTATCTTGAGGTACCACTGTAAAAATTAAAAATTTGCTTCTTCAGTGACACTTTTCAAGTGCTTAATAGCCACTTGTAACTTGTGGCTATCATATTGAACAGCGCAGCCATATTACATTTTCGTCTTCATGGAAAGTTCTATTGGACAGTGCTGTGTTCTAGAAGCTTTATTGTTATGTCTGTCATATTTAAACCTAGAATGGAATTTTGTGCTTGTTACAAGTTAGAAGTTTATTTTCCCCCAATATAAATAAATATACATCAGCCCAATTCAGTCTTTGAAAACATCATGCTTTCCTGTTGCTCTCCAAGGTCATCTTTATCATTATGAACTGCCCTCGTGCACATGAATATCTTTCTAAATAATTTTTCCCTCTATCCTTGATGCCATCCATTCCTTCCTCTTGTTTACAGTTTTCATCATCTTTAGTCTAATTGTGTCAACCTTCAGACAATACCAAATTGTCTGAAGTAGTCTAATGTTACAAGTTTTTGCATCTGATAGAATAATACTCTTTTATTCAGATTTTGATGAAATCATTTTTGAATCAATAGATAAGCTTGAGAATTAACTTCTTTATAATACTGAGTCTTCCAAGCTATGATCATTGTATTTCTCTTCATTTACTTAGGCCCTAATGTCTCTCAATGTTGCTTTATAATTTTCTGCGAAGATGCCATCTGTGTATTTGTTAGATTTATTCTCCGGTATTTGATACTTTAATTGGTAATTTAAAAAATTACCAGGAGACCACAGTTCAATTCCCGGTTAGGGAACATACCTGGGTTGTGGGCTCCATCACCAGTGTGGGAGTGAAGGAGGCAGTCTATCAATGATTCTCTCTTAACCACTGAGCCATGCTGCCTGGGCTATACTAAATTTTTTCTAATATTACCTTTAGGAACTCTTAACTATATATGTTATACCTTCATGTTGTATTCCCTAAGTCTCTTATTCTCACTTCTGAGTTTTTCATCCTTTTCTATTTCTTTGCTTCAGACTGCATATTTTATCTAGCCTTTCTTCCAAATCCAATTTTAGTTTTCAGTCTATAAGTTACCAATTTCAATTATACTTTTAAGTTATAAAATTTGTGGGGTACTTTTTTTTTTTTTAATTAATTTTTATTAATTTTTTTTATACATATCTCCCCATTGCCCCCCCTCCCTCCCAGGCATACCCCGACCCCCCAGTGTCTGTGATCATTGGTTATGTTTATAAGCATGCATACAAGTCCTTTGATTGATCACTTCTTTACCTCACCTAACTTTAATCTTTCTGCTATAATTTCACAGTCTGTTTGATGCTTTATGATTTTTGTCCTCCTGAGAATTATCAGTCTACTCCCTTTCTGTGCTCCTGATTCTATTATATTCACCAGTTTATTCTGTTGATCAGATTTTTAATTCACTTAATTTTTAGATTCACTTGTTGACAGATGTGTATTTGTTGTTCATAATTTTTTGTCTTTTACCTTTTTCTTCTTCCTCTTCTAAAAGGGTACCTTTCAGCATTTCATATAATACTGGTTTGGAGTTGATGAACTCCTTTAGCTTTTTCTTCTCTGTGAAGGTCTTTATCTGCCCTTCAATTCTGAATGATAGCTTTGCTGGATAGATTATTCTTGGTTGTAGGTTCTTGTTGTTCATCACGTTGAATATTTCTTGCCACTCCCGTCTGGCCTGCATCGTTTCTGTTGAGAAATCAGCTGACAGTCGTATGGGTGCTCCCTTATAGGTAATAAACTGTTTTTCTCTTGCTGCTTTTAATATTCTCTCTTTCTCTTTTGCTCTTGGCATTTTAATTATGATGTGTCTTGGTGTAGTCCTCTTTGGGTTCCTTTTCTTTGGGGTTCTGTGTGCTTCCTCGACTTGTAAGTCTATTTCTTTTACCAGATGTGGGAAGTTTTCAGTCATTATTTCTTTAAACAGGTTTTCAGTATCTTGCTCTCTCTCTTCTTCTGGCACCCCCACAATTCTGATGTTGGTACGCTTGAAGCTGTCCCAGAGGCTCCTTACATTATCTTCACATTTTTGGATTCTTTTCTCTTCTTGCTTTTCCAGTTGAATGTTTTCTGCTTCTTTATATTTCAAATTTTTGACTTGATCCTTGCCTTTCTCTAGTCTGCTGTTAGTACTCTGCATAATAGTATTCATTTCAGTCAGTGTATTTATTATCTTCTCTTGGGTCTCACTAAATTTATCCATCTTTTCTAGCATATTCTTGCAAAACCTTATAAGCGTGGTTTTGAACTCTATATCCAGTCGTTTTTTTTCCTCCATTTCTTTTGCTTGTAATCCCTTCCCTTGTCTCGGCATTTTCACTGTGCCTGGGAAACTTCTGTGCTGGATTCAGCCGCAGAAGCCTCTGCTGAGCTTGGGAGGCTTGGAGTCTCAGGGCTTAAGGGACCGCCTTGCCTTCCAGTCGGCCCCGCCCTCCACGGCCCCTGAGTCTCACGTGACTGGGTAATGGCTGGAGCGGTCCTTGTGTGCGCACCCGCAGCGCCTCCAACCACTGCCTTTCCGGCTCCCCTGCGAACCAGGACCACACGAGTCTAGGTCCCCAGGGTTTCGCCCAAGACAGGGGCCCAGTGGACTCAGAAGTGGCGCAGTTGGGAGGGTCTGTCTCCCGCCCACTCGCGAAAGCCAGCGGCACAATCAGCAATCCGTCCTCCGCGTGGTGCCGTGCGCGACCAGACCTCCGATCCTTTGCAACTCCCCTAAATTTCCGTGCACTTCTCCCTTTTCACAGTCCAAACTCCCCCCGTATGAGTTTCGGCTGGATCTGGGGTTTAGTGTCGTAAGAGAAGGGGTTCAATGCCGTTGGGAGTCTCCGTTTCCCTCCCGCCAGAGAAAGCCAGCCAGGTACTCCGGCACCGCTCTCTCAGCGCGCTCGTCTCCGTACCTCGGCTTTTTGCAGCTCCTCTGGGTCTCCGTGAGCCCCTCTCTTTCCCTCTAGTTGTAGAACTTCCACTCAGCCAGCTTTCCTGTGGTTCTGGATGATGTCCGTTCTGTCTTTTAGTTGTAGTTTTGAAATTGTTGTGCGAGGCAGCAGTATAGGTGTTTACCTATGCCGCCATCTTGGATTCTCCTGGGGGTACTTTTTCATAGTTTCCAAATTTCTGTAAAATGCTTGAGCTTGTCTTTTATTTTTTTTAACTTTTAAAAATAGTTATTTAAAGTCTGTTTCTTATAATTCCCTTTTCTGGATCTCCTGTGGGTATTTTTATATTTGTGGTATTCATTGATGTTTTGTAATTATTCTATTAGATGTGTTCTATTATTTTTGACTGAGTGCTAGACATAGTAGCACTATGAAAAGCTGTAGAGATAATTTAAGCTCCAAGATGATGTTATTTTTGTTCAAAAAGAACTTATGTTTTCCTTGCAGGAGTCTAGGGATCATTTAATTCCAGAAATAGGGATTACTTATAGCTGGGCTTCTGTCTCTCAGAGTATAGTTTCCAGATCACAGTATAGTCCTATAGAACTCCCAACTAATGCCTGGGATTTTTAAAAATATATATATTTTATTAATTTTTTACAGAGAGAAAGTGAGAGGGATAGAGAATTAGAAACATCGATGAGAGAGAAACATCGATCAGCTACCTCCTGCACACTCCCTGCTGGGGATGTGCCCACAACCAAGGTACATGTCCTTGACTGGAATTGAACATGGGACCCTTGAGTCCAAATGCCAATGCTCTATCCACTGAGCCAACCCTGTTAGGGCAAGCCTGGGATTTTTTACAAGGCCATTCATCCCACAGTAAGCCTCAAACTCATTTTTCACCTTGTGTCAATGAGGCTATTGATAACTTCTCAGCCCCTTAGTCACTTTTTCTAAAATCAACAGACACCCCATCTCTAAGGGAAAAGAGTCCCCAAGTACCAGGTTTATCTCTCTGGGTTTCCTTCCCATTCTAAATAATGTTTCCATAATTATGTTTTACCTTCTTGGCTCTCTGATGCCATCAGATAGATTTCCTAGTTCTCAACCAGAATATTAATCCAGATTACTTAGTATACTTTCACCATCAGAGCTAAGCTTTCCTTAATTTCCTAACCTATTTTCTGGATGGCAGGTATTTCAAACATGTTCATTTTCAAGAAGGAAAAGTATAGCACTCATTTAAATGATCCTGATTCTGCAAATCCTTTTTCATTTTTATCTTCACCAGAAGCTATTTCTTCATTGAGTTTTAGAGAAAGTGGAAAGGTGGCGTAGATTCTGAGAAAAACTTCGATGTGAAAGAGACACATAGATTGGTTGCCTCCTGCACACATTCCAACCATGCGGGCAGGGTGAGTGCCCTTGACTGGGAATTGAACCTGCGACCAGTCTAGGGATGACACTCTATACATTGAGCCAAACAGGCAAGGACTGATTTTGCAAGATTTTATGCTTCATCTTATAAATCCTTCCAAGTATCTGCCTCTGAAACCCTGAGAGGTATAGAGACCATGAATCACACCAGGTATTAAGTAAAGCGAAATTTAAAATTAAATGAAAGCAACAGATCAAAACAAAGAAAATATTTTAATTATTGTGTAGACTGTTATTAACTAAAGCAATTGTCATGAGCAAGGGAAGCAGAAAAGCACAAAAGCCTGACAGGACCAGGGTCAGTATAGTCAGAAGCATGGTGGTTCTTGCACTGGTACAGGACTCCACTCGCCTAGGGGACAGATGGAAATGTTAGTGGGAGCTTTATGGCGTTATGTGGTCCTTAGATGATGGATGCAATGAGAGGGCCAGTTCTGCAGAACAGAATTCTCTTGCTCCAAAAACCAATAGTATAAAAAAAATGTAGAGATAATTTAAGCTTCAGGGTGTTCTCTTTTTTCCAGAGAATGCTTATCTTTGCTCTGGCACCAAACACTGGTACAACAAAAGACTTGTGTAAAGTATTGTATTACTTGGAGCAGAATCCCAAAATTCTGAGACTTAAGAAGAAATCTATTTGCCATTCACATAGCAATCTAGGACAGCTGGCCTGGTAATGTAGGACAGTTGTCTACAGTTCGGACAGGTCTTTTCCTCACTCTTATTTAAAGAGACCTGGGTTGCTTCTACTTTGCAGTTCTTCTGTCTCCTAGGACCATGTCTTTATAGGCCTGAGTGAAGCTGGATGACCACATCTGTATTCCAGCTGGCAGAAGGGAAAGAAAGCATGGAGGAGGCATATAACTATGTTCCAGGTTCTAGCCCAGAGATGGCACACCTCAGTCTGGCCACTTCCATTAATGAAAACTTAGTCACGTGGTTACATGGAACTGAGTAGGGGCTGGGACATGTCATCTAGCCAAATGCCCAGGCAGAAGAAGATAATATATTTTGGACAGCTGAATATTTCTGACACAGGTGTAATGAAAAATATGACTAGAAAAAATGAAAGGTAGAAGTTAGTTTGGACAGCTCTCAAATGCGGGTTAGATTTGGACTTCTCCCAGTAGCCACAAAGAAAGCCAGGAACTGTTTCTGAGAAGCAAAGTGGAATCATGGGGATAATTGTTCTGGCAGTATGAGAGGAATAGCTTGTGGAGACCATTCCAGATACTATTATTGGAATCTAGAGTGGGAAATAAGCAAGTGTGGTGGACGTGGGAAGGGGAAAGAGGAGACAGAATGCATCTCTATTGTTAGGGACACAGGGATTTCAGTGGTAACAACAGCTAGGATGTACCAAGCATTTTACATTTTTTAAATTTAATAAATCTTTATTGTTCAGATTATTACATTTCTTTATCTTTTTTCCTCCCACAGCTATCCTCCACCAGCTCCCACCCCTCCCTCTAACCTTACCTCCCACCGCATTGTCCTCATCCATAGGTGTATGATTATTGTCCAGTCTCTCCCTGTACCCATTCACCCCTTACCCCCGGAGAATTTATTGTCAATCCACTCCCTTTCTATGCTCCTGATTCTATTATATTCACCAGTTTATTCTGTTCATCAGATTTTTAATTCACTTGATTTTTAGATTCACTTGTTGATAGATATGTATTTGTTGTTCATAATTTATATCTTTACCTTTTTCTTCTTCCTCTACTTAAAGACTATCTTTCAGCATTTCATATAATATTGGTTTGGTGTTGATGAACTTCTTTAGTTTTTTCTTATCTGTGAAGCTCTTTATCTGCTCTTCAACTCTGAATGATAACTTTGCTGGGTAGAGTTATCTTGGTTATAGGTTCTTGCTATTCATCACTTTGAATATATTTTTGCTACACCTATCTGACCTGCATAGTTTCTGTTGAGAAATCAGCTGACAATCGTATGGGTGTTCCTTTGTAGGTAATTAACTGTTTTTCTCTTGCTGCTTTTAATATTCTCTCTTTGTCTTTTGTTCTTGGTATTTTTATTATGATGTGTTTTCGTGTGGTCCTCTTTGGATTCCTTTTATTTGGGGTTCTGTGTGCTTCCTGGACTTGGAAGTCTATTTTTTTCACCAGATGTGGGAAGTTTTCAGTCATTATTTCTCAAATAGGTTTTCAGTATCTTGCTCTCTCTCTTCTTCTGGCACCCCCACAATTCTGATGTTGGTACGCTTGAAGTTATCCCAGAAGCTCCTTTCACTATCTTCACATTTTTGGATTCTTTTTTCTTTTCGCTTTTCCAGTTGAGTGTTTTCTGCTTCTTTGTATTTCAAATTTTTGACTTGATTCTTGCCTTCCTCTAGTCTGCTGTTAGGTCTCTGTATAATATTTTTTATTTCAGATAATGTATGTTTAATTTCTAGTTGGTCCTTTTTCATCTCCTCTTGGGTCTCGCTAAATTTATCTATCTTTTCTAGTATATTCTTGACAAACCTTATAAGCGTGGTTTTGAACTCTATATCCAGTCGTTTGTTTTCCTCCATTTCTTTCATTTGTGATCTGTTCTTTTGTCTCTGCATGTTCACTATGCCAGGAGAACTTCTGTGCTGGAATCAGCCTTATGATACAAGACTTGCAAAACTGCAAAAGCCTCTCTGTTGAACTTGGATGGGGTGGAATCTCAGGGCTTAGCAGATTGCCTTGGCTACCAGTCAGCCCCGCCCTACGCGGCCCCCGGGTCTCAAGTGTCTCTTGGTAATTGTTGCAGCCCTTTCTGTGCTCACATGCGCGCGTGCCTCTAGACCTCTGCCTTTCTCGTTCCCTTGTGCTCCGGGACCCGTATGAGTCTGGGTCCCCATGGTCTTGGCCGAAACTGGGGTTCAGTGCAATTAGAAGTAGTGCAGTTGGGAGGCTTTGTCTCCTGCCCACTAGAGAAAGCCAGCGGCACACTAAGCAGTCTGTCCTCTCTGCGCGCATTGGTGTGTGTGCCCCAGATTTCTACCCTTTTGCAGCTCCCCTAAGTTTCCATGCACTCCTCCCTTTTCATAGTCCAGACTCCCCCCATATGTGTCTCACGCGGAGCTGGGGTCCAATGCAGTAGGATAAGGGGTTCTGTGCTGTCAAGAGTCTCCGTCTCCCTCCTGCCAGAGGAAGCCAGCCAGGCACACCGCCGCTCGCTCTCTCCATGCATGTGTCTCTGTACCTCAGCTTTTTGCAGCTCCTCTGGGTCTCTGTGAGCCCCTCTCTTTCCTTCTAGTTGTAGAATTTCCACTCAGCCAACTTTCCTGTGGTTCTGGATAATGTTTGTTCTATCTTTTAGTTGTAGTTTTGAAATTGTTGTGCGAAGCAGCAGTTTAGGTGTTCAGCTATGCCATCATCTTGGTTTCTCCATTTTACATTTATTAGCTTATTTAATTCTCAAAAAAAATCTTCATCATCTCCATCTAGTAGTGAGAAAACTGAAACTTAGAGTGTGAGTTGAGATAGAAGCCAATTCATAATAAGAGTTTAAGATACAGGCATGATGAGCATATAAAGGCAGCATTTGCAGATTGCTCTGAATAAGTTTGGCCATGAAGGTAGGAAAGTGATTAAGACATTAGGTAGATGGAGAAGCATCGTCAGGTAATGATGATAGCTCTAACTTTTATTGAGCATTTTCTCTATGCCAACCACTGATCTAAGATCTATACATAAATTATCTCATTTAGACTATTTTATAGGTAAGAAGGGGTAATATAATTTTCCCAAGGTCACAAAGTATGGCAGGGCCAGAAATGTTTTCTCGAGAGCTGACTGAGCTATACAGTTGAAACTCAGCTCAAATTCTCTTGCTCTATCCAGTCTCCCCAGGTGCTCAAGACTCAAACCTACATTGTCTCCCCCTTTTGTGTTGTGTTAATACATTTTTAGTTGTTGCTAGGTGTTTAGCACTTAATTATTTCCTAGTAGTTGACTGCATGTTGGCTATTTTTAAACTTCTTTCCGTCAGTGACCATCTTTTGTCCTTTTCCTATTTTCTTAAGGGTTCCTATTATAATGCTAGGCATGTAGAATATATTTTTAAAATATTTGTTGTGATATTGATTATATGATGTGACACTGATAAATTAATCGAGGACATATTTACTGAAATACATTTGTATTACTTAGTCACACACAAATCCTTTCATTTGATTCATTTTCTTAAATGACATTTCCTAGATTTGTTGTCTTTTAGCTATTAATATTGATTATAGAGGATTTTTTCTCGTGCCTTCTAAATTGCAACATGATGGTCTTATGTTTAATGTGTCTGCCATATTCTTAACAGGTAGATGCTGGCTGGATTGGATTTTGGTCCATTGTTGGAGGCTGTGTTGTTGGAATAGCTATGGCAAGGTAAGAACATTTTATGTTAAACATGTGAGCAGCCAGAACAAACAAACAAAAAGCCCAAAGGGATAATCAGCTTCCCCGAATAAACATTAAAATTTAAGAAAAAATAAAATAGGCAAAGGTCAGAGAAGAGGGCTATAAGAAAATCGACATGCATTAGGGAGAATTTGCTGCTAGAAGAAATCTCATGAGTGGTTTGTCCTGAAATGTGTTTGTTGACTGGTGATGTATTTCCAGTGTAATTGAGCTGCTTCTTTCCATATTATTAGAGAACAACATCTACAAATGGAACCCAAAGGTGATAGAGGCATATGGATAATTATCGAGAATTGAAAACAATCATTTGTAAGAGCATGTCTAGAACTTTCCATGTAAAGGCAGTGTCCTGATTAGCATATATTTACTTCTGGGGTTTTTTTGGCATGGATCTCAATGGTTATTTCATTTTGATTAAAAATGTCCATAAAGACTTCCAGTTTCATCAAACTGCCTATGATCTTAACACATTATGACAACACATTTTTAGAATGAGTCAGGAGAGGGAAAAAGTTTCATTTATTCTAAAAAAAGGAAAGAATGAAAATGTCACTCATGTATGTAACTGCTTATAAGACTACTCTTGGTCTTTCCAAAGAGATGATATTCATTCACTTCTCAAATAATTTTACCCCATTTAATCAGAAACAAAATTAGGCAATCTACTTTACCAGGAAAGGAAGAATCTAATTACATGTTTGGGGAGATAAATAAGATGGGTAAATCACCTCAATATCTAAACACTAAAGCATAATTGACACAGGATAATATTATATTTAAGTCTTTTGTTTGTTTGTTTATTTGTTAATCCCCACTCAGGATGTTTTTCCATTGATTATTAGGGAGAGTGGAAGAGAGAGGGAAAGACAGAGAAAAACATCGATGTGAGAGAAACACATTGATTGGTTGCCCCTTCCTGAACTCCAACCAGGGCCCCAGGCCGGCCAAGGAGGAGCCTGCAACCAAAATACATGCCCTTGACCAGAATTGAATCTGTGACTCTTTGGTCCACAGGCTGGCAATCTATTCACTGAGCCAAACCAACCAGGGGTATCTAAATCTTAAAGTTTGCAAAGTGTTTCTTAGATAATCAAAGAATAATTTGATACTAATTTCTAAATCACTTTATGAGGTTTTTATAAGTTCAGAAAATATAAGAATAAAATATAAATGATAGCTATTTGTAGGAAATCACTACATTGATGCTGAAATGCATTGACCTATCACATTTGACAAAAGTCATAACTAATTATTCTAACTAAATCTCCAAGCCAATTAGATAGAGTCATCATTTACCAAATCTTATTCTTTGCACCAAATAGATTAGAGGGAACCATTATACATATATTAGAAATGACATCTCACATTCTCCTTTCTCTTTATTTTCTTTCTATAAACCTTTCATTTTAACTCTGTAGAAATAGAATTAAGGGAAAAATTAGAATTAGAACATTTTTGTTTTTATTATGTTGAAATGGTAATTCTATGAAGTACTACCCTTACCCTGGGATCTGAAATCAATTATCTGTATCTCCTAGACCTTAAATAAATTTTAAAATTACATTTATAACACCACTTTTTGGGACCCTTAGATTGCAGTCTCCTTATAGACATGAGTGCTTTGGGTGATTATTTTATAATTATGTTGGCAAAGGTCATTCCTAGCCCATTTGAAAGGTCTAGGTCTCCAAAAAGAGCAGATCCCAGTGGTCAGTTTGTTCTTGGATCATCTGGCCCTGTGAAACGGTCTCCCAGTTCAACTTCACTCAGCTCTGGTTGTACCAGAAAACTCTTCTATTCTCTCATACCTGGCCACCTACCTATCTGACAAGTATGTTCAGGCAACATACAAAAACTATATATCAGAAACATGTATGATATTTAAATTTTTTCTTGAGGGTACATTTCTATGAAGCTGTGGAACCTTTTTTAGAATTTTCAAGATCAAAATTTTTCTGTCTGTGAACTTTCATAGTTGAAAACAAACCTGTCACTGGGCAAAGGTGCAAACATTTTTCCTACCAAAAGATGGCATCAGTGCTCAGAGGAAGTTATTTTAGTCATGATAACGCTTACAAACATGATTAACCATATCATGCCAAGTAACTGCAATTCAAAAGAGAGCATTGAAAGTGTCAATAGGGATGGACACATAATTACAACCGAAACTAAATTCATTTTTAAAGCTTCAAAGAGAAAACATGGTAAATGCCATATTTAGTGTGGGATCTGTTTTTCTGCAATGGAAACAATTCTCAAGGACAGAGAAAGTTGTATGTTGGCTCAGCCAGAGGATTGTGCCTGTACAATCAACAGTTAGTCAGCATATGAGGAAAAGCAATTAACAAATGGAAAAGATTTTGGTCATAACTAAATGATGAGCAGCTCTTACCAGATTCCTTTTAGTTTCACATTAACTCAGAGGGAAGAGCAAGGATTTTTAAGAACTTAAAATGCTAGGAAACAGTAGTCACAAGGTTTAAACAATAGTATTCACTGTTCCAGAGCCATGTTCTTGCCCTCACAAAGCTTACAGTCTGACAGGAAAGACAGAAAGCAAATGCAAAAACAGGAGGAATTACAATAGAGGTAAATGATATGAAGAAAATAAAGAGGTGGCAAGGGGAGATGGTTTAAATGAGTCTTATTGAACTGACACCTGAATGACCTGAGGAAGAAGTGGGAGTAAGTCATGTGAAGAACGGGGATACCAGCATTCCAGGCAGACAGGACAGGTCACTGCTGGGGTAAATAACATTGCATGTATTAGAAATAGAATCAGGCCTGTTCGGCTTGAGCATAGTAAAGCAAAGAGAGGGTGGAGGCAGAGACCAGGTCATATAGGTCCCTAAAGACTCTACTGTAAGCATTAGAATATGTTCTCTGAGTCTGAATTTTGGGAAAGCCTTCTCTACAAGTTTATATCAATAAGTTAGCCTGTTTTCTAAAACTAGGACAATATGTACTCATTAGAGGATATTTAGCAATTAAAGAAAAAATATAAAGAAAATAAAAGTAGTATTTAAAAGCTCAGAATCTATCGTGTGAGTTATAGATCCTGAACAGAAATCACCTTTTGTGTGCTTGGGAAGAGAAAAAAAATCATTTATCACGAAGTAACATTTATCACTTATACCCTCATGTGCATGCACACACACACAAACACACAAAATGTATCAGTTAAAAAAATTTAAAACTTACTTTTAAAATAATGTATGGAAATTTCTTTACAAAATTATCGATCTTCTTCTTTATATATAAAAGGCTAATATATAAAGTGTCCCGTTGGGAGTTCAACCTGGAATTCAATTGCTTGCTATGACGTGTGCTGACCACCAGGGGGCAGCATGGAATGAAGAAAGGCCCTGGCTGCTGACAGCCAGCAGCCGTGGGAAGAAAGGCCCTGCTTAAGGAAGGCCCCCCGCATTGGCCCTAATCGCCAGCCAGGCCTAGGGACCCTACCTGTGCACGAATTGCATGCACTGGACTCCTAGTCCTTAAATAAAAGTGTATCATAGATGTAAACAGTATTTTTAAAATTCAGCTAGGACTAATAGACTGTTGTGTGTTTGTTTTTTGTATCTGTGTGTTTTTTAGGTTTGCAGATTTTATCAGGGGTATGCTGAAATTAATTCTTCTCCTCCTGTTTTCTGGGGCTACACTATCTTCCACGTGGTTTACCCTCACCTGTTTGAACAGCATCACACACCTGCCTTTAACCACAGGTAAACACTTACTTTTGAACTTTGAATAAATATTTTTAGTCCATAAGAGTATGTATATTTTGATAGTAGGGCTTTTTCTTGCTTTCTATAAGTAATTGTTTAATATACAAAAAGGCCTTCCTTGCCAGCCCCCAAGCCATTATCCCATTTTTTAAAAAAGTCAATAAATAACTAAAAATATTTTCACTGGTCTTTTACATATGAAAAGGAAGTATTATCTTTAACCCAAGCTGTATAACATGGAAAAGCTTATATGCTTTTAACATTCATATCAGTGTATAATACAGTGGTACCTCAAGATACGAGTGCCCTAACATACGAGATTTTTGAGATACGAGCCGTTGAGCGAGCGATTTTTGCTTTGAAATACGAGCAACATTTGAGATAGGAGTAATCACGGGGATTGGCCGGCTGCACACAACCCACCAGTTTACCGAGACTTGAGCTTCTCATAGTTTCCCATGCCTCGAGGTTACGGAACGAATTAAACTCGGATCTCGAGGTACCACTGTACAAAGACTTTTATCTTCTTTATAGCCATTACATCATTGTACAATAGTACAGAAAATGAACAAAGGCAAAAAGCTGTGATGTTTGTAGTATACTCCAGTAAAATCCTTTGAGCCAGCAACTATAATTTACTTTATATTTAGTATAATTACATCATTAATACAAAACAAAACTTACTGGAAATATCTATTGGAAGTATATTAGAGGCAGCTTACTTAGTTCATCCAATTGACCTAAAACTTTTATAGTTGTTTTCATTGTGGTTATTAGTATCATTGGGGGTCTGTGTTCGTTTTCTGTGGCTGCTATAAGTTACCACAAAGGTAATGACTTAAACCAACACAAACTTACCTTACATTTCTATACATTAGAAGTCCAGTTTGGATCTCCTTAGGCTAAAATGAAAGTGTGGACTGATTCAGAAGAATCGTTTCCTTGCTTTTTCTATCACAATCCTTGGCTTGTGGCTCCCTTCCTCCATCTTTAAAGCCCAGATCAGCCTGTTACATCCTTCTCACGTTGTATTATTTGTGCCTCTCTTCCGAAGCTACATCTTCCTCTGAACTCTTATCTTCTGTCTTCCTCTTCCACTTTTAAGGATCCTTGTGATTGCATTGAGACCATCCAGATAATCCTATCTAATAAAAAAATAATATGCAAATTGACCATCACTCCAACACATAAGATGGCTGTCCCATGTGGTCAAACATGACAGCCCCCATGTGGACACAAGATGGCCACCACAAGATGGCCAGCAGGGGAGGACAGTTGGGAGGGACCAGGTCTGCAAAGGAGGGTAGTTGGGGCCAATCATACCAGCAGGGGAGGGCAGTTAGGGATGATCAAGCCTGCAGGGAAGGGCAGTTGGGGGGGACCAGGCCTGCAGGGGAAGGCAGTTAGAGGTAACCAGGCCTTCAGGGGAGCAATTAGGCATCAATTAGGGGCAAACAGACTGGCAGGGGAGCAATTAGGCATCAATCAGGCTGGCAGGGGAGTGGTTAGGGGGTGATCAGGGTCGCAGGCAGAAGCAGTTAAGGGCAATCAGGAAGACAGGCAGATGAGCAGTTGGGAACCTACAGTCCTAGATTGTGAGAGGAATGTCCGACTGCCTGTTTAGGCCTGATCCTACCTGGTTGTGTGGATGTGTGGGCCAAGGGATGATTCATGTCCCAAGCTGGATGGAGTTCGGGAAGGTGACCCTACCTGGATTGGGCCTAAACAGGCAGTTGGACATCCCTTGAGGTGTCCCAGATTGGAGAGGTGCAGGCTGGGCTGAGGGACACACCCCCTGTGCACGAATTTCGTGCACTGGTCCTCTAGTATAGGATAGTATCCCAATTTTAAAGTTAGCTGATTAGTAACCTTAATTCCAAAGATAACATGTTCATGAATTTCAAGGATTAAGACATAAATATATTTTGGGTTAGGATTGGGGGGGACATTGTTCTGCCTACCACAGGATCATTGTGAAATTACTATGACAGCCCAGCCAGTGTGGCTCCATGGTTGAGCTTCAACCTATGACCTTCAACCAAAGATCACAGTTTGATTCCCAGTAAGGGAACATGCCCAGGTTGTGGGCTCGATCCCTAGTGGGGTTGTGCAGAAGGCAGTTGATCAGTGATTCTCTCTCATCATTAATGTTTCTATCTCTCCCTTTCCCTTTTTCTCTGAAATGAATTAAAACATTTTTTAAAATTACTATGACAAATTATTTTATAAATCAAGGGATTCTGTTCCCTTTTTTTTTTCCCACTTTAATCAAAGATTAAGATGCATGCACTAGTCTTTTTATCCATGGGGGATATGTTCCAAGACCTCCAGTGAATGCCTGAAAGTCCAGAGAGTACCTAACCCTAAATATACTATAGTTTTTTCCTATACGTAAGTATCCTTTCACTTAAAGAAAGCTCTTTATGGCTTCTATTTGACATATTCTAATTGCAGAGTATTTTGTGCTTTTGGACATTATTAAGTAAAATAAGGATTACTGACACAATCCCTGAGCTACCATGTCAGTTGATCTGATAACAGAGACTATTCAGCGAGTACTAGGCAGGTAGCATATGCATCATATGCATTGTGGATGTGTGGGCCAAGGATGATTCATGTCCCAAGCTGGATGGAATTCAGGAAGGTGACAATGAGAGATTTCATCACCCTACTCAGAAAAGTGTGCAATGTAAAACTTACAAATTATTTATATCTGGAATTTTCATTTAATATTTTCAGACTAAGGTGGACCTTGGGTAACTGAAACTGCAGAAAGCAAACCCACAGATAAGGGAGGACTATTATATTTTTTACTTCACTTGTAATTATTGGGCCACCTGTTGGATTATGTGTTTAACTGCAGGATTATTTGTTGTAAAGGTAGATTGTAGGATTGTAGGGTTATTTGTTATACCAAGCACCTATTTGGGTAGTAGTGAATCGTCTGAAGGTGGCTCTGTAGCCACCTGTTACCCAATGGCATGTATTTTCCCTGGGACTCCATGAGCGGAGGACTCCTTGTCTACAGATAATTGAGGAATACTATGCGTCCCAATTTGCATTTATACTGTCTGTAATAAAAGGACCAATACTTGATATGTAAGGGGGGGGAGGGAGGCAAATCTTTCCAAGGCACTCATTTATTTGGGAGTTCCTACCACTTTCATGGTATATAACAGGGCAACAGGATACAGTTGTCCTGTAGCCATGATTACCAAACTGTGTCAAGTGAGCTGCCCTGGAGTGCCACAGCAAACTCACAAGGCAACACAGGCTATTTTAAATTTCCAAAGGAAACGGATATTCCACATCTGCCAGACACTGTGCGAGCCTCTAGTTCCAGGCAGTTTCCACTTTCAGCATGGATCCTCCTACGTTATTTTTGATGATGTCTTGGCAAAGTTAGGTTTTCTGAGGTTGCTCTGATAAAAAGTAAATACTGCCAAAAATCAGTGTGGAACAGGAAATGAGAGCGGTGATATCAATCTGATTCTAAGATTTGAGAAGTTGTACAGTGCCCCCCCAGAAGCACACATCCCATTAGTAGGTAACTATGGTTATTTAAGAATGAAATAAAAACATTTTTATTTCAATATTTGGGTATTATTTTTTAAAATAGCTACTAAACTATTAGGACATGTATATTCTTTAAATTGGCTCTAACTGTGTAATTAACACAACTGTTAGTTGTTTCTTTTGGCTTTGGAGCACCATGAAAAGTTTACTGAGACAGAAAGGCTGCTGAGAGGGCAGGTTTGAAACCTCTGCTCTGTACTACACTGGGAATCCTCTGTAATGTTTATCACTTTGCCTATAAAGCCCAATGTCCAGAGTAATCATATTTGGATATTATGTACTTTCTCTACATTAACATTTCTACTTAAGGGTTTTGAGCAATTTGGGAAAGTATTCTGGGCCATAATTTTATTTTATTCTGGTATAATTTCATAGTTTAGCAGTTGTACAACATTCTGGTAAGAACAGTTTTGGTTTACAACTTTTCTTATTCATGGCATTATGCTCAGATTTTTGTGTGATATTGTATGTCAAATATGCATCTGTTAGATTTTACAAGAACATGGTCATGAGTACCCAATGAACAGATTTCTTTCCCTTGAATTAAGTGTAAAATATTCATTATAAGATAGTACATTCATTAAATTATATGTATATTCTAATTAACATTAATTAACAGTTTTATCTCTGGATGGAGGCATGACTGAATTTAACTTTTTCCCTCTTTTTTGGGGGGCCTGGGATTTGTATAATGAACATACTTTTATAATCAGAAAAAAAAGTATATATTTGAAACAATACATCTTTTTAAATCTTAAAAGAAAATTGATGTAATTGAACCTGGTCACGACTGTTTTCCCAATTTATCCCTGAAAATAATTATGTTAGACAGAAAGGAAAACAGAATTCTAAATTGTATCAATACCATAATTAAAAGGTTGAGTTTCATGTGGCCATTTTAATAACTTCTGAATTTATAAATTCTGTTGTTTTCAACTGCAAGTCAGTTTTTAAGTGTCACTTAGATACTCCTGAAAGATGCAGTTTCAATATTTTTTATATTTGTATTTCATGCATACACTGGGTTAAGGACTAGATTTGTTCACATTCCTTCTCTTGATTATAGCATATTTTTTTCACTTTCCTGATACCACTTAATAGTTACTTGAGTGTATGTTTTATCTCCTCTAAAAATGTGGAGTATGAATTTGTGCCTTACAAATTCTGACCTCAACTCCTACCACAGTACCTACCACAAGCCCTGAGGAATGAATGAATGAATGAGTGAAAGAATGAATCCAATGTATATATTATCTCTATTTTGAATCTCAGTAGATGACTTATTGAAGTAGTAGTCAGCAATCATGCCCACTCTGTTATTTAGCACTAGCTGTAAGAAGGCAAAAGGGCACATTTTAATGGAACAGTGGAGCATTTGAATAAATCTGTCACAGATACTCTTACCGCCTTTGTAAAAATCTGATCTCATTCCTCTTAAGTAAAAGAGGTTTCACGAAAAGAAACTTACTAAAAAACCTAATTATAGACAGAGTTAGAGCTTGGAGCTATTTAAAGTCAGTAATGGCAAATTCATGTTTTTTTTTTTTCTTTTCTTTCTTTCTTTCTTTTCTTTTCTTTTCTTTCTTTTTTTTTTTTTTACCACAGTCATTCTTTTTTTAATCAGGAAAATATCTAACGCTATTTCCCATTTCTAGCAAATTTAGTGTTTTCTATATCAGAAGAATTTACATGAAAAGGACTTGAAAATATATGCATTAATTAAAGCAGTTGACATAATAAATTAAAAGCTAGTTAATTTTGTTCAACCCATATATTGTAAGTGCTACTACTACTAAAACCTTCTAATGCAATCTTTTTGTAATCCACTGATCTTGACATTATTGTGCCATACAGAAGAAAACTGGATCATTTCAGTTGTATAAAGGCATACTGTTTTGCTATATGTACTTGCTTGCACACATCTTCTTGTAGGCTATTAGCAATATGCTTTTATTTCCTTAAGGAAACAGTATTTAAAATTGCATTATATCTTTATTAATGGAAGCATCTACAATATGGAAAATAAATAAACTCATGACTAGATAATGCAAGTTTCAAAACCTTGAAGCTATGCAGTGAACAAAATTATGAAAATACATAATTCACCTTATCAGAGAATTTGATGCCTAGCCCTTTTAGCCACAACTCAGTCATTTTTCACAGAACAGATGACTACTTTGAAAATGGCATTTTGAAAAATGTTAGCACTTTGGTGTTGAGTTTGCTGAAACAATATAATTTGGGTGTTTAACAGAAGTTGCCTTGGGAGACATTTTTCCTCTAATTCAAGTTAATAGAGTGCCATGAAGGTGAAGTCAGAATCAGATAGTGGGAGGGGAATAAGGGGGATAATTAGCTAGACATGAGCCCCTTGAGAGTGATACCTGACTACAAGCTGACTTCAAGTGATATTTGAAGAAAGAAAACATATTTGATTGTACTGAAGGCATGTGACAAATAGGGGAAAGCTTTATTCTCTTAATATGTTTTCATGTATTTTGTATTTATTAAGATAATTATGTCCCATTTTAATTAGCATGTAAAGAAGTAAAAACATAATTGCCAAAAAGAGTGGTAAATAGAAAATTCAGGCCTTGGCTGGTGTGTCTCAGTTGGTTGAGTGTCGTTCTGTACACTGAAGGGTTGCCAGTTTGATTCCTGATCAGGGTACATGTCCAGGTTGCTGGTTTGATCCCCAGTTGGGGTACGTATGGGAAGCAACCAATTGATGTTTCTCTCTTACATTGATGTTTCTCTCTTTCTCTCTCTCCCTTCCTCTTTCTTTAAAATCAATAAAAACATTAGAAAACAACTATTTTTAAAAAAGAAAATTCAGAAAACAATGATGAAAGAAATGCATATTATTAAGGAAATTAGGGGTACTAAGGGATAAATTAGGGATATTAAGAAGACTAGAAATGACAATTATTTTCAATTTTTATCAACTAAAAATGACTATTACTCATGTTCATGACTGATCAAGAGTGAAAAAAATAGAACATAGATTAAAAGAAGAAAATGAATTTGTGAAAAATCTTAAATGTAATCATGAAATGCTCAAAGGGCCTATTGTGGAAGACCATATACTGTTTGTTTATCCATGAGATTGTCAAGAACAAATAATTCTCCAGGCAGAACCTGTATTTCTTGAAGGTAGAGGGCTTGACCAGGTGATCAGTGTTTTGTGATTTAAAAGTACATCACCTTCTTCAGAACCTTAAGTAATTCTTTGGGAACTTGAAAGCTACTGATTAAACCTTTATCTACAATATCTGATTTCACAGTAGTCTTTATTCTGGGACCATTGTTACAATGGATTATTAGTTGTGCCTCGTTCCTTTGAGATAATCACTTCTAGCCCTTAGAGCAGTGGTTCTCAACCTTCGTAATGCTGCAACCCTTTAATACACTTCCTCATGTTGTGGTGACCCCAACCATAAAATTATCTTCATTGCTACTTCATAACTGTAATTTTGCTACTGTTATGAATCATAATGTAAATATCTGTGTTTTCTGATAGTCTTAAGCAACCCTTGTGAAAGGGTCGGTCGACCCCTAAAGGGGTCGCGACCCACAGGTTGAGAGACTCTAAACATAACTATGAACCTTTGGAGGACTAGCCTGTGTCAACAAAGAGGCTAAACAAGGGATACCACAAATTAATAACACAAAGAAAGAAAATCATCTCCACTGCTGAATATTGCAGCAAAATATGCCCATCCTCTTTTGGAGCCACAGTTTCATGCACTGCATATTTTAATTATGGAAGATTATGAAGACCACAGCAATCATTTTTAGGAAGAAAATATGAGGCTGAAAAGAGAGGCGCACCTCAGTGATAGAGGAATGTGTATTGGTGTGTGTGTATATGCATACATATGTACTCTGTGTGTTCCACATGCTCAAAATCTATGAAGAAAGACTGTATAGTTAACAATGTAGGTGTTTACTCTTTCTCTTTATAGGTATGTCTTTATTTCCAAAAGGATTTGCAATACCATGTTTAGATTGTAGAAATATTTTTAGTAAAGGTCTAATATGATAATTCCCAGTTATTTCCTAACTTTATCATAAGATAAAAATCAATCAATATACACAAGAATAAAAGTTTACCTAATAAAGAATATCTAATATAAACCTACTCTTTAGAGAAACTTCTTGATTCTAATTGTTAATAATTCATAATAAAAATGTATTGTTATTTTGTAATCCTTATTTCTTATTTATAATGCTTTTTAATAAAACCACAAATTCTCTATTATTATTATCTAGAAGCGCCTATAAGAGTTTTGTTTTTAATATTCTAGTTAAGCTCTCTTACCTACATTTTTTAATTTTGTTATTGATCTACTTAAATGAATCCTGATCATCATCTGATATAACTTATCATCCCATAAATGTATCAGTGTATCTCTTTCATTACCATCCAGATAGATCTTCATCACACTGCAGTTTGAATACCTCCCCAAAGAGAAAGCACGTTACCAGTTCTGTTGTTAGCTCTGAGTCCTGGCAAATTCTTCCTCCTATTGAGATAACTGATGTGGAACAACACGGCTTCTACAGAGCAAGCCAACTCCCTCCCTCTTCCATTAGTGGCCCTCAAAACATTTGAAGACATTTATCATGTCTAGCCTTAGCCTTTTAATCTAACCATCCCCCAGTTCTTACAACTCTTTCTCACTGGACTTGGATTCTACACCACTGACCAGCATAATCATTCTCTTCTAAATCTACCTTTGCTTGTCATTGTCCTTCTCAAAATGTACTGCTAGAGCTTAGGACACCTTTCCTGCTGCACTCAGCACTTAAATATTAGGAAGCTCTTATTTCTCATGATTAGATATTGCTTTTTCTAAGAGAATGAAGAATAATTATCTCCTGAACTTTTCTTATGCGTATAAATGGCTGCTGAGCCAATAGCCACCTATCATATTTCTTGATCATATTCGTAGTGATTTGAGGACAGAGTATGTCCTATTAATTGTTCTAGTAGAGTGGCTTACATATAATAGGCTCCTGATAAATGATTTTGAAGAGCGACTTAAGCTAAAGTTTTCCCTGTTATATGCCTAAGCAATAATTTTTGAACTCATTTTGCATTTATCATGATTAAAGTTCATCTCTTTCTTTGTAACCTTTTGGTGCTCTATTTTTGATTTCTGTCATCTGTCTTATGTGCAGTCACTTCCAGCTTTGTGCTGAATACAAATTTGAAGACCATGCCTGCTGTGTCAATACCACTGAGTAAAAGAAATACCAAGCCTTGTTTGTTTTTTTTCCAACCTGACACAATTGCTTGATGGAAAACATGCTAGGCCTTAATTACATTATTTTTACCACTGCTAACTCACATTGTTTCTAAATAAGTCCTTTTGATCTTCAGAACGTTGGTCAGTTAATCTGTAAAACAACTTACCTGCCTTAAAGAGTTGATAGGATGATAAAATATGATAACATATTTGAAAATATTTTAAAAGATGTTTTCAAAATGATGTAAATCCAAGATTTGAAATTGTTCTTGTTATTGATGATATCCTGAGAATCTCATTAGATGTTGAGTAGAAATAGTTCTTATCTAAAATTTTGTGATTTGTTTTATAACCACTACTCATTTAAGGTTTGAATATTTTGATTAAAAAATGTTTCCCTAAAGTTTAGTAATTTGGTTTGTCATTGGGAGCAGAGTCGGAGGACCAGATGTTCAGGGTTATGATCCAACTAATGTTCTGAAATACATTCATTGTAACTGTATTTTGTGCTACACAGGACTTTGTGTTTTTATTATTTAAATTATGGGCCTGTGAATTTTGTTAGTTTCTTTGAAAGAACTCTGCATCAGCATTGTGTTTGTTCTGCTAAATTACTTTGGCTTTTTAATTAAAAGACAGTCTGTTATAATTTTAGTATGAGTACTATAGAAAGTCATGGAAATATTTAATGATCATATAGTTTGAACCCTCTCTGATGAGCAGGAAATTATCTTGTCTGCCTGACTTTTAATAGATGACATTCACCCACTAGATCTGCCAAACCAGTGTATAAAGACACTGTATTGGCTCTAAACTGCAAACTCAAATGGAAGTCAAATTCAAGCTCTTAATAATCAGCTTCTACTTTTGGCATTCCCCAGAACACTGGGGAGGAATATTTTAAATCAGTCCTGACAGCCACCTTCCCCCATTCTGCTTATGGAGATCCTAATTTAACCCTTTCCTGTACTTAGATTCTTTAGTTTCTATAATAAAGTGAGTTCAGCATATCCATAGAGTGTAAAATAACCTTTTGCTTATCTTTTTTTGTTTTGTTTTGTTAATCTTCACCCGAGGATATTTTTCCATTGATTGTTAGGGAGAGTGGAAAGGAGAGAGAGAGACAGAGAGAAACATAAACATGAGATAGACACATCAATTGGTTGCCTCCAGCATGCACCCCAGCCAGGGCCAGGAAACCTGCAACCAATTTATGTACCCTTGACTGGAATAGATCCCCCGACCCTTCAGTCCTCAGGCTGATACTCTATCCACTGAGCCAAACCAGCTAGGGCTTGCTTATCATTTTTATAGTAATCCTAGTGGCCTGGTGCACGAATTCATGCACGTTGAAAGGGAATTAATTAGAAGAAATATTTTAATATCGCTGTTCGCCCTTTATGTATAATAGAAGTGTCAACCAAATTCACAATTGACAATGACAGATTGAAACACATGCATGTGATTGGTGCCAACGAGAGCTTTATATATATACTAGAGGCCTGGTGCATGAAAATCCATGCATTGGAGGGGTGTCCTTCAGCCTGACCTGCATCTTCTCACAGTCCTAGAACCCTCAGGGATGGGAGGTGTCCCAGCAATCAGGGGAAGAAGACACCCCATCACACCTCTGCTGCTGCCTCTGCTGGAAGTGCAAGCCTCGGTCAGCCCTGGTTACCTGAGCCTTGGGCAGGCCTGGGTGGCTGGGCAGCCTGCGCCTTGAGCCTGCCCTGGGCAGCTGGGCAGCTGACATCTGAGGCTTGTCTGTGCCTTGGGCAGGCTCTGGATGGCTAGGGGCTGAAGGGACTGGGGGACTCTGGAGGCAAGCATGTGAAGTAGCCAGATCCACTGGGGGATGGACCTGGCCATGCCATGTGCCTGCTGCCTTGGCAGGGCTGAGGGGACTGGGTGCCGCCATCTTGTGGCTGTGGGTGCCACCATCTTTGAGGGTGTGGCAGTCAATTAGCATATTCCCTCCTTATTGGCTGTGGGCACCTCCATCTTTGTGAGGACATGACAGTCAATTAACATATTCCCTCTTGATTAGATAGGATAGAGAAACTTGCTTAATTAGACCTGCTTTCTGATTTAGCTCAACTTTCTCCAGCCCGGTGAAGCACCCCAACTTCTCTTTCAGGTAATTGTCAACAACACAGCAGTAAATATCAACATGAAGCATATTATTATTGTAGATCATGCAGGGAGAACAAAGGATAAAATATTTAACTGCAACAGTGTTTGACTCTGTTCTACACAGTGAGAAAACCTAAAGGTCCACTATTTCTTACTTCTTTTCAGTCAGGTTAAGTTTTTAAGCCTTCTATATCTCTGTTTTCTGGCTAATGAAAAAAAATAGGATTCCACCTACCTACTACAGGACTTCTGTGAGGATCATATGAGTGGAGGCACAGGAAAACACTTTCCAGGTGTGAAATGTTTCTACTTACCTATAAAGGAAGTCGTGTTCCTGGGCTGAAGAAACTACAAGGAGGCTAGTCACTAGGAAGAGGAAGCCAGCGTCCACATCCACTGTTTTGGGGGCACATTTTGCACTATGGGGTCCCAGCAGTAACAGCTGCGATTTGGTGGGGTGTCGTTCTGGGGTGGTGCCAGGGCCTGTGTCCCACTTGGGGGAAGCTGAGTATAGCTTTGTGGATGCCAGGTCCATGGTGCCATTTCTCTGTGCACGTCACAGCAGCACCAGTCAGACACTTAGCATATTAACCTTTTATACGTATATATAGACTAATGGCCTGGTGCACGGATTCATACACATTGAAAGGAAATTAATTAGAAGGTAGCCAGCAGGAAGGAACTGGGGAAGACAGGCTGGAAATGCTTTGGAGCCAACCTCCTATAGTCCCTCCCCACCTGGCCGCACCTGGGGTGCCGCCATGGCTTGAGGGTGTCTGCAGAATGAGCAGGGTTCCTCTGGCAGTTAGGGTCCCTTGGCCTGGCCTGTGGGGATCAGGCCAAAACCTGCTCCCTGACATCCCCCAAGGGGTCCCAGAGTGTGAGAGGGCACTCCGCAAAGTTGCTGTCATGCAGGGTGTGGAACACAAATGCAAATGTGCAATAAGCCAGATTCAGGGCCAAGAGTGCTCCAGCAACAACATAGGTGCAATCACAGCAACACAGAGGTGGAATCGCGCAGCCTCACAAGGAATTGGGTTCCCTCCTCTCTGGTTTCAGGGTGCATCACCTGAGAACCACCACTACCAAGTCACTGCAGCTTGGCATCTCCTGCATTGAGCATCTGTCCCCTGGTGGTCAGTGCGCATCATAGCTGCCAGTTGGATGGTCAGATACTTAGCATATTAGCCTTTTATATATATAGATAAGAAGTAAACATTGAAAGTAAGAGAATTGAATGGAAATACTCACTTTTTTATTATTGGCCTCTGAAGTAATATATTATACATCACAGCATATTTTTCCTGTGTATAACAGGAATCCTAGTAAATGAAATGGAAATGTTTATGTCAAGGCTCCTGCACCAAGACTGGGCATTGTGACTCCCAAGTGCAGACATCATTGATGAATCAGTGAGCTAAACAATTTTGCATGAAGGGGTTTTGGGTGAGCTACCAAGTCACTATGTTATTACCAATGAAATTTCTCTTTTCATTTTGTCAAATAGGCAAGATATACACATAGTTTAAAAAACACTTCAAATTCAAATATTAGATAAAGGGTATGCAATAAAAAATGTCTGTCTTCCTATGCCCCCACTTCCCTCTCTAGAGGCAACCCTGAAGGTCAGTTTCTTGGGTATTTGCCCGGAGAATTCTATACATTTGCAAATGTGTGTGTTTCCTTTTTAAAAATACAACACTTGTACCTTTTTTACCTACATATCTTAGATGTCCTTAATATCAGTACATATAAAGTTAATTCATTTTTAATGGTTGTATAATGTACCTTTGTTTGAATCTTGGATAAATTTTTTAACAACTAACCTCCTATTAGTAGACATTCAGCTTGGTTTTAATATTTTCATCCTACAAACTATATTTCAATGAGTCTTCATAATATACTTGGACTTGCAGGATAAATTCCTAGATCTGGAATTGCTGGGCCAAACAGTGTGCATTATTTATTTTGATAGACATTTTCAGTTACCCACCAGAAGATGAATTATTTACAGCTCCATCAACAAAGTTTAAGCACAATAAAAATTTTATTTTTCCAATGACCAAGATTTCCTCTTCTCTTCCCACAATTTAGATACCTAAGAAACCAAAACTGGGAGATTTATAATGAGTATAAACTGATGCCACAGGAGCTGCATGGCAATCATGGGTTTCAGAAAGGGCTCCTCCCCTGCGTCACCAGGCTCTCCTCTGAGACATCCTAAGTGTGTGTGTGTGTCTCTCTCTCCTCCCCACTCCCTCCCTTACTTTCTCCCTTCCTCCCTCCCTCCCCAAAATTAGCAAACTCAGATGTCTTTTTTCAAGACTACATACCAATAGATGATCCCTTTTCAGTATGTGCTCATCATTACATTATCTTTCTTCTTTTAACAACATGCAACTATTCTATTATATAGAGATTCTGATGATTATTTTGTAGGTACTACATTTTACTTTATTTTTATTTTATTTTTATTAATGTATTACATGTGTACATATCTTACCATTGCCCCCCAACCCCACTTCCACACATGCCCTCACCTCCCAGCATATTGTGTCCATTGGTTATGCTTATATGCAAGCATACAAGTCCTTCAGTTCACTTCTTATCTACCCCACCTTGCCCTAACTTTTCCGCTGTAATTTGACAGTATGTTTGATGCTTTACTGCCTCTGTATCTATCTTTTTTGTTCATCAGTTAATAATGTTCTTTATTACCCATAAATGAGTGAGATCGTGTGGTATTTTTCTTTAATTAACTGGCTTATTTCACTTAGCCTAATGCTCTCCAGTTCCATTCAAGTTGCTGCAAATGGTAAGAATTCCTCCTCTTTTACGGTAGCATAGTATTCCATTGTGTAGATGTACCATAGTTTTCTGATCCAATCATCTGTTGATAAGGCACCTAGGCTGTTTCCAAATCTTTTTTTTTAATATATTTTATTGATTTTTTACAGAGAGAAAGGGAGAGGGATAGACAGTTAAAAACATCTATGAGAGAGAAACATCGATCAGCTGCCCCCTGCACACCTCCTACTGGGGATGTGCCCACAACCAAGGTATGTGCCCTTGACCGGAATCGAACCTGGGACCCTTCAGTCCACAGGCTGACACTCTATCTACTGAGTCAAACTGGTTTTGGCTGTTTCCAAATCTTAGCTATTGTAAATTGTGCTGCTATAAACATAGGAGTGCATATATCCTTTCTGATTTCTTTTCTAGTTTCTTAAGATATATTCCTAGCAGTGGGATTACTGGGTCAAATGGGAGTTCCATTTTTAGTCTTTTGAGGAAACTCCATACTGTTCTCCACAGTGGCTGCACCCAGTCTGCATTCCCACCAGCAGTGCACGAGGGTTCCTTTTTCTCCTCATCCTCACCAACACTTGTCGTTTGTTGATGATAGCCATTCTACAGGTGTGAGATGGTATCGCATTGTTGTTTTGATTTGCATCTCTTGGATAATTAGTGACTTTGCACATGTTTTTATGTGTCTTTTGGCCTTCCTTCTGTCCTTGTTCAAAAAGATTCGATTTAGGTCCCTTGGCCATTTTTTTATAGGATCATTTATCTCCCTTTTGTTAAATATTTAAGTTGCCTGTAGATGTTGAAGATTAAACCTTTATCTTTGATAATATTTTCAAATATGTTCTCCCATACAGTGGGCTTTGTTGTTTTGTTGGTGGTTTCTTTTGTGTGCAAAAGCTTTTTATTTTGATGTAGTCCCATTTGTTTATTTTCTCTTTAGATTCCATTGCCCTTGGAGCAGTATCAGTGAAGAAGTTCCTTTGGCATATATCTGAGATTGTGCTGCCTGTGGATTCCTCTAGTATTTTTATGGTTTCCCATCTTATGTTTAAGTCCTGTATCCATTTTGAGTTTATTTTTATGTATGGTGTAAGTTGGTGGTCTAGTTTCATTTTTTTGCATATATCTGTCCAATTTCCCCAACACCATTTATTGAAGAGACTGTCTTGACTCCATTGTATGTTCATGCCTCCTTATCAAATATTAATTGAGCATAGTGATTTGAGTCGATTCCATTGGTCTATATGTCTGATCTTGTGTGCCAGTATCAGGCTGTTTTGAGAACAGTGGCTTGAATCTGGTAATACAACTTGAAATTTGGTATTGAGATCCCTCCTATTTTATTCTTCTTTCTCAGGATTGCTGAAGCTAGTTGGGGTATTTTTTTTATTCCAGATCAATTTTTGGAGAGTTCTTTCTAGGTCTGTGAAATATGCCATTGGTATTTTAATGGGGAGTACATTGAATCTATAGATGGTTTTGGGTAGTATAGACATTTTAATGATGTTAATTCTCCCAATCTATGAACATAGTAGGTTCTTCCATCGGTTTACTTCTTCCTCTATTTCTTTTTTCAGTGTTCTGTAGTTTTTCCTATATAGATCTTTTTCCTCCTTAGTTAAGTTTATTCCTAGGTATCTTAATTTTTTTGGTGCGATAGTGAATGGGATTGCTTTCTTAGTCTCTCTATAAGTTCACTATTGATATGTAGAAATGCCATAGATTTCTTGGTATTAATTTTGTATCCTGCTACATTGCCAAATTCATTTATTAAGTCCATTAGTTTTTTGATGGAGTCTTTCTGATTTTTTATATACAATATCATGTCATCTGCAAATAAGGACAGCTTTACTTCTTGTTTTATAATTTGGATGCCTTTTATTTCTTCTTCTTGTCTAATTGCAGTGGCTAATACTTCCAGTACTATGTCAAACAGGAGTGGTGAGAGTGGGCATCACTCTCTTGTTGCTATTCTTAGGGGAAATGGTTTTAGTTTTTGTCCATTGAGTATGATGTTAGCTGTGGGTTTATTATAGATAGCTTTTATTATGTTGAGGTATGATCCTTCTATTCCCACCTTGTTGAGAGTTTTTATTTAGAAAGGGTGTTGGATTTTGTCAAATGCTTTTTCTGCAATCAATTGATATGACTATGTGATTTTTATCTCTATATGATGTATCACGTTTATTCATTTGCAAATATTGTACTATCCTTGCATTCCTGGGATAAATCCTACTTGGTCATGGTGTATGATCTTTCTGATGTATGGTTGGATCAGATTTGCTAGAATTTTGTTGAGAATTTTGGCATCTATGTTCATGAGGGATATTGGCCTGTAATTCTCTTTCATTGTGATAAATTTATCTGGTTTTGGTATTAGGGTGATGCTGGCTTCATAGAAGTAGCTTGGAAATGCTCCTTTTTCTTGAATTTTTTGAAATAGTCTGAGGAAGACAGGTTTTAATTCTTCCTTGAATGTTTGGTAGAACTCCCCTGTGAAGCCATCTGGCCCCAGGCTTTTGTTTGCTGGAAGCTTTTTGATGACTGCTTCAATTTCTTCCATAATTATTGGCCTTTTGAGATGTTTAGATTCTTCCTGGTTGAGTTTTGGAAGGTTATATTTTCCTAGGAATATGTCCATTTCCTCCAAGTTGTCCAGTTTATTGAAATAGAGTTCATAGTATTTTTTAACAATCCTTTGTATTTCGAGGGGTCTGTTGTTATTTCACCACTTTCATTTCTGATTTTGTTTATTTGGATCCTTTCTCTTTTCTTCTTGGTAAGCCTGGCTAGAGGTTCATCAATTTTGTTTATCCTATCAAAGAACCAGCTCTTGCTTTTGTTGATCTTTTGTATTGTTTCTTTGGTCTCTATGTCATTTGTCTCCACTCTGATTTTTATTATTTCCTTCCTTCTGCTTACCCTGGGCTTTTCTTGTTTCTCTCTTTCTGACTCTTTAGTTGTAGGATTAGGTAATTTATTACCATTGTTTCTTATTTTTTGCAGTAGGCTTGTAGAGCTATGAACTTTCCTCTCAATATTGCCTTTGTTGTGTCGCATAGATTTTGGATTGTTGTATTTTCATTGTCATTTGTTGCCATGGTGTTTTTTATTTCTTCCTTGATCTTTCTGGTAACCTAGTCATTGTTTAATAGCATTCTGTTTAGTCTCCACATGTTTTTCTTTGGATTGTCTTTTTTATGCCACTGTGATCTGAGAAGATGCTTGATATGATTTCTATCTTCTTGAATTTGAAGAGACTTTGCCTCTGACTGAACAGATGGTCTATCTTGAGAAGAATGTATATTCTGTGGCTTTAGGGTGAAATGTTCTGAAGATGTCAATTAATTTCATCTGGTCTAGTGAGTCATTTAGGATTGATGTTTTTTTGCTGATTTTTTTGTTTAGAAGATTTGTCCAATGGTGATAGTGGGGTATTAAAGTCTCCTACCATGATTGTATTGCAGTCAGTCTCTCCTGTGATATCCTCTAGGATTTCTTTTATGTATTTGGCTGCTCCTATATTGGGTGTGTATATGTTTACCAGAGTTATTTCTTCTTGTTGGATTGTTCCCTTTAGTATTATAAAGTGGCCTTCCTTATATATTTTTATGTCCTTCACCTTGAGATCTAATTTGTCAGATATAAGTATTGCTACCCCATCTTTTTTTCATTTCCCTTTGCCTGAAAAACCTTTTTTCATCCCTTCACCGTCAGTCTGTGTGCTTTTTTTCTGAGGTAGGTTTCTTGTAGACAGCAGACATATGAGTTGTGTTTTCTTATCCAATCCGTTACCCTATGTCTTTTGATTGGGGCATTTAATCCACTTACATTTAAAGTTATTAATGATAGGTACTTATTTGTTGCCATTTTTATTCCTTACCCCTGTGTTCCTTCTTTGCTTTCTATGTCTTTTTTATTTATTTATTTTTTTTACAGTAGACCCTTTAGCATTTCTTGCATTGCTTGTTTGGTGGTAATGAATTCCCTTAGTCCTTTTATTGTCCATGAAGCTCCTGATTTCACCTTCAATTTTGATAGGTAGCCTTGCTGGGTACACTATTCTTGGGTTCAGACCCTTCCTTTGGATGACTTTGTATATTTTATTCCATCCCCTTCTGGCCTGATGAGTTTCCATTCAGAAATCAGTCACTACTTTGATGGAGGTTCCTTTGTAGGTAACTTTCTGTCTCTTTCTGGCACTTTTAAGATTCTTACTTTGTTGTTGGTGTTTGTCAATTTAATTTTAATGTGCCTTGGTGTTGGTCTTTTGGGGTTCATTTTGCTTGGGACTCTGTGAGTTTCTGGATTTGTGTGGGTTTTTTTCTTCCCTATATCTGGGAAGTTTTCTGTCGTTATTTCTTCAAACAGGTTTTCTATTCCTTGTTCAGTTTCCTCTCCTTCTGGGACCCCTTTTATGCGAATATTGTTTTGTTTCGTATTGTCCCAAAGTTCCCTTAGGCTCTCCTGCTTTTTAATTTTTTTTCCAGAAGCTGTTCTACTTGAGTATTTTTTCCTACCTTGTGTTCTAGCTCACTGATGCAGTCTTCTGCTTCTTCTAGCCTACTCTTGATGCTTTTTATTGAGTTCTTTACAGCAGTGATGTCATTTTTCATGTCTTCTTTTCTTCTTCATTTCCTCTTGGTTCTTACTCATATTGTCGAATTTGTCTTCCATTCTTTATGGCCACCTTATAACCATTTCTCTGAGTTCTTTCTCTGGCAGATTGCTTGCCTCCATTTTGTTTACTTCCTTTTCTGGTGATGCATGCTTTTCTTTCATATGTGGGCTGTTTCTTTGTCTCCCCATGGTCTCTCTTCTCCTTGGGTCTGGTTATGTAGTTCTCTCTCTCCTGCGTTGATTTAAAGGCACGAAATACAACACAGTCAGGTACAATGCACAAAGCACTGAACAGAAATGTATTCACGATATGAATAACCACAAATAAAGGTGACTACCAGAGAGAGGCAAATTAGGGGATAGGCGAGAAAGAAGGAGAGAGAAAAGAAAATAGAAAGAAAGAGAGAGAGAAGGAAGGAAGAAAGGAAGGAAGGAAGGAAGGAAGGAAGGAAGGAAGGAGGGAAGGAAGGAGGGAAGGAGGGAAGGAAGGAAGGAAGAGAAAGAAAAGATGCCCAAATAAAATTGGGATTGGAACAAATTAAGAGAGAAAAGAATGAGAATAAGAGAGAGAGGGGAACAAACTGTATATATATATGGAGAAAACTCCAATAGAACAGCCAATCCCAACAAATGCCAGCAACAAGTACCTGGAGATTAATACAAACTACAATCAACAACTAATATCAAGCGGACCAAGGGAAAACAGAAGCAATAAACAAGCACAAACAAAGCAAACAAAAAACCAAAACAACAAAAAAGAATAAGCCAAACAATCTCACCAAAAAGCATAAAAAATCTATATAATCAACATTCAAGCAAACACCAACAAAAGGACAGAGAGAAAAATAATTTTTTGATAGTAAAGATGGAGAAGAGAGAGGTGTGTATGGACTTGGAGCAGGGGATTGGGAATTAGATATATAAGTAGGATGAAATTTTAACAGCGGTTAAAAAAAAAGAATAGGGAAAATCTAAAGTAGGAAAAGGGTAAGAGAAATGGCAACAAAATGGGAGAAGTTAGGAAGAGAGTGATGGCATAAAGGTAGAATTGAGATAGAGCAAAATGATGCTAAAGGAAAGATGAAAATAGAATGTAGAACACTAATCCCAAAATAAAATAAAGAGAAAATAAAATGACACTTCTTTTTAACCAAAAGGTAAAACAGTAGTAGAAATAATACTGATTGAAATTAAAATTTAATAATTAAAATGGTAAAATCAAGTGAGGAAAAAAGAAAAAACATAGATTCTTAAGTAAAAGATGAAAAAAATAAAAAATAAAAATACAGTGGTACCTCGAGATACGAATGCCCTAACATATGAGATTTTTGAGATACGAGTGATTTTTGCTTTGAAATACGAGCAACATTTGAGATAGGAGTAATCGCGAGGATCCACTGCTGCACACAACCCACCAGTTTACCTCAACTCGAGCGTCTCATAGTTTCCCACGCCTCAAGATTACGGAACGAATTAAACTCGCATCTCGGGTACCACTATATTGAATGTGCAGTAGTGAAGGTCATTCACTTTCTCTACTGTTCTGTTTGGCATACCTGTTTCCTAGTCAGGAAATATTGCAGTTCTCTGCATTCCAGTGCTCCTCAGTGTTATAAGTCAGTCCTAATTTTAAGGAGGTGGTATGTCTTAATTTCTTTATTTCTTTATTTGTGATTACACAAGAGTCAATTTGTGATTCAGCCCCTGGGTGACAGTATTTCTGGATTGACCTTCAAGACTATAGGTCCTCTCTAGCCTGTGCTTAGATCCTGCTTTCCCTGTGGCACTCAATACCGATTTGTGGGAGTGGGCTGCTCCAGAGCTGGTTCTCTGACAGTCACTCCCTGCTTTGATTCCCCAAGTTCCAGAAAAACAACTTTCCCCTGCAGTCTCCTAGGATGTCCCCAACTGAGTGATCCTATATATTGGGCTAAGCAATCAGAAATAAGGATCTGAAGAGGAAAGAGCACAAGTGCACAAACTCCCCTTCCATTTCATGTCCAAGCAACCAGCACACTTTTAAAACTCGCAGGCTGTCTCATTGCGTCAGATCAAAATGGGTTGCTTTCTAGAGATTCCCTCCTTTAGCAGCTCTGAGGACCCCCTTCCACATTCATGGATCTCTCCAGGCGCAGACTTCCCCCTGCAGGTTGCACACTTCTCTGTGCTGCAGGATCAGAAATCTCATCTCATCCCAGGCGAAATCCGACCTTTCCATTTCCGTGGTGGAGTGTAGAGCTCCTCTGAATCCGCGTGTTTACAGGAATTGGGGACTGGTGTTCTGGGGTTTGCAGCTGTTCGGTGGGTGCCGCAGTTGTAGATTCTCAGGCTTCCGATAACATCCACCCTCCCCTTCAAGATGGCCCTGTCTCCACAAGCAGTCCCCCACCTTCTCCTGGAGTATAGCTGTCCCTCAATTTACCAACAAACACTCCCTGTGCGACCCTTAGCTATTATCTCTGTCTGCTTCAGGACAAGGCTCAGGACACATCCGTCTATTCTGCCACCATTTTTTCATCCTGGTACTAAATTTTAATTTGCCTGATTATAGATTGCATGTGAGGGTATATTTCCTTCAGAAATATAAATGTCAAAAGGATTATTTCCAAACATATTTCCTAAAAAATAGTAAGTCTGTCACTGGTTTATGAATTCTTAGCAGTGGCACTTTCTAGTTCTTCAGGGTTTACTTTTCCCTGTCTCTTACTTAAGTGTTGTCTTGTTTTAAACTCCCAGGCCTGTCTGTGTTTGGCTCAGTAGCCAAATCTGCTCTGATTACCATTAACTGCCCAATAAATTATTATAAAATGTTTTATAGATAGAACATTCCATAAAAGCTACCAGTGATATTCCATCCCTGGATTTCCTAGTGGGTCACAAGTGAGTCATGTATTGGGTAGAATTGGTGATTGAAATACATGATCTATGTCTAATAAATATACAGTGAGCATGCAGTGTTATGTTTTTTTGTTTCCAGGAATCTCTTGACAATTACTTCATGATTTAAGTGGTATTTATTGTAACTATTAGATGCTTCCCATTTAATTTGGTCACTGCTTTAGCCAGCAGTATGTCCTTTAGTCACTGTCATGCCTTTGTTCTCTATTTTTCATGTGTCGTCCATGCAAAGAAAGTCAAAGTAGTCACCAGCTATTTATGTAATGAGAAGGCACTAAATATTTTATAACCCTGAAAGGCCAGTATAATTGGAGGAGGAAGTGGGAGTTGAGGTTAATTGGAGAAACTCTATTAGAAAACAGTGCATATTATATTTTTACCCCTTCAACAGTGTCTTAGACTGTTAATTATTGTAATCAGTATGATAAATTGTGGTAATTTGCTATGTCCTATGAATAATACATTAACAGATTTAGGATAACTCCTTCACTTTCTGTTCAGAAATTTTTTTCTTAACAAATATTTGTATTAAGAACTAGAGTCCTGATGCACGAAAGTCATGCAAGGGGGGTGGCCCCAGCTCCCGCCTACCACCGCTGTGGCCAGGGCCCTCTGCCGCCTCTGCCTCAGCCCTCGCCTGCTGTGGCTTTGTCCGGAAGGAAGGATGTCTGGTCTAATTAGCATATTACCCTTTCATTATTATAGATATTTTCCTGGTAACCTTAACCTTAGAATAAGTTTTATTCATTATCACTAGTGGGTGTGATATACTTATTAGTCTATAGGAAACATGTTTTAGATTTCTAAATAAGATACAATTTTTTTTTCTCACTGGTTCCATTTGTATCTTCAAATTAAAATTTGTGAAGGTTTATATGTAAGCAGTAGCAAATGATGTAATTATTTGGAGTGGGGTGCACGTCTCTAAACTTTATTCTAAGAAAAAGAATAATGCCCTTACTCAAAAATTTAACTTACAGAATAGGGTTAATAGGCTTTTTATTGGCTAATCTGGGATTCTGCTATTTTTTGTTGTTGTTAATCCTCACATTGATTTTTAGAGAGCGTAGAAGGGAGGAAGGGAGGGAGGGAAAGAGAAGTGGAGGGGGAGAGAGAGAGAGAGAGAAGCATCAATGTGAGAGAGACACGTCAATTAGTTGGACATGTCGAGTATATGTACCCCAACCAGGGCTGGGGATCAAACCTACAACCTAGGTATATGCCCTTGACCAGGAATCGAACCCACAACCCTTCAGTGCACGGGCCGACACTCATTGGCCAGGTCTCTAATTACTATTAATTATACATTTCTGGATAGAATTTTTTTTGTGTTCCAAAAAGTTACAAATTTTAAAACAATAGTTGATACAAAACTCATTCCAAAATTGAGGACTAATTCTAGTTTAAGTGTTTCTTCTGGGATTACATACTGAATAATTTTTATTTTGTACTGGGAGGGTTGTTATTAACCAGTCTCTTTAAAGATATAATTGTTAGTAATAATGTTTCTTATATTTATTCTTAAATTTTAAGTTCTCTTTAAAATGATAGAATGAGTCTAGATTTCAAATTTAGTTGCTATATTTTATCTGTCTCTCTATTTGCCAGGAATGTAGGACTAAGAAGGAAGAATCCTTTGAATTATATTATAATGGTAAAATTGTTTCTGTGCTTGGAATTGTTTGGAATAAGCTACCAAAAAGATAAAACAGTTAAATTGGTAAGCATCTAGCAACAAAACTTCTCCCTGTCTGCCCACCGGAGCAGAGCTAATGGATGTAGGATGCCTTGTCAAACATTATCAACTGCATTGAAAAGAGATCGAACTGCAGTCAATACTTATCAGAGAGAAGACCCAGAGACCTACCTGCTTGACTCCCTGTTGCCACTGGGAGACTGACATGTTTGTGTTTTCATTTCAGTGACGTTGTATGCCTCCTGTATTCTCCTGGGAGTGTTCTTGAATAGCAGTATACCTATATTTTTTGAGCTTTTTGTGGAAACTGTCTACCCAGTTCCAGAAGGAATTACTTGTGGAGTTGTCACTTTTTTAAGTAATATGTTCATGGGAGTGCTTTTACTTTTTCTCACATTTTATCACAAAGGTAAGAAATTTGGCTTCTTGTTTATTTAAATGTGTTATGAGAGGGCTTTGTGGCATTGCTATATAGGAAATTTATATGGAGAATTTGTATTAAGACCAGTTACTTTAGTTGAGCTTTTACATGCTAATAAAAGAAAATACCTTCAGTGTTGTTGTTTTTTAATGCATCCTAAACTGATCTAATGTACCCTTACCCCCTCTTCAAATTTTTTATTTAATTAACCTGGACCAGGGCCAAGCATTTATAATTTTTATAAATTCTAATATGCAAGCTCCCATTGAGAACCACTGATATATTACTTTTAAAAAAATATTTTTAGAATCTCCTATCTTAACAGAGATATACATTAATGTCCCAGGTACATAGTTTAAAGCCTTGGGATGAATGAGAGGTCATCCAAGGAGTGTATAGCATGTATAGAACAGCACTCTACAAACGGAGCTTTTTATGAAAATGAAATGTTTTTATCTGCACTGTTCGGTACAGTAGCCACTGGCCACATGAAGCTAGTGCAGCTAAGGGGCTGGATTTTTTATTTCATTTTAGTTAATTCAAGTTTAAGTAGTTACTCATAGTCATATATAGAGTGAAATTGGGGCCTAGGGGTACACATTTGAAGGAGAGGGAAATCGTAAAAAGAAGGAAGGGATGTGGTTCTGAATCCAAGTGGAGGAGTTTGCCTTGCACAGGAGATAGGAGAGAAGGCGTGGAGGCAGATGCCTTTGCTGGGCAGAATATTGAAGGAGTTCATTCTTATTGGCATCACCATTCTGCTTAGAAGCCAGTTCATCTATTAAGAATTGGTGGGAAGAAGATGGAGAATGGGCTTCAGGAGAGAATGGAACTTTCACATAATCTTTGAGGGGCAGGAGGAGGCGCTGTGGGAACAGCTGGAGAAGTTGCTGGCCTGTTGAAGGCAGGCCCCCTGGTGTTTGGGTTCATGGTTTGTATTTTCCTGTACAGTTGTTTGGTTTCCTCTGATGTTCTCTCTCCTGCGATCCAGATTCTGTTTTATTATTTCAGAAAATTTGGGCATAATTACCTAGAATTGTTTTTGCCTGTTAAAATAAGAACTTATACTTGTGACTCTTTGAATAGAAAGCTTTTATTAATTTATACTAGATTTATGTCCCGTTTTATATCTAATCTTAATTAATCTAATATTACCACCCTCCCACACTCCAGTTGCTATTCTCTCAACTACACATCAAATACCAGTAAATGTGAATAACTTGTACATGGAAGAATCTTTGAGATTCAAATGTAAGATGTGTTGTTCCAAAAGGCCTAATTGTTTATAGGGAGCTTTCTGACAAGCTTATAATTGAAATCGTAGCCACGATAACCTGCTTACCTGGAAAAGACCTTTTTTGAAACTCTCAAAGCTGATGAAACAGAATTTGCCCTAAGTTTTGAGCAACTTTCGGCATCATACTTTCACCTAACAGCAAAAGTCATAAAAACGATATATTCATTTCTGATTATAATTAACAGCAAACTAGATTATTTCTACCATCAGTAATGCAGGCAAAGTAGGTTCTAGCTTTGCTAAACCTGATGTGTGCTTGAAGTAGAGTGACGTTAATGACGTCAGACCACTCCTGACTGTCCTGGAAACGTGTGTTTCCTTTAGAGAAAATACCATCACCACCTGCTGGACTAAGGTGTTTGCTTCCAGGGAGTTTTCTGAACAGAATCACCTGATAATTACTACCTATCCACTTTAATCTACTTCAGTTATGTCACAGTTGAAGCTAAGAGGCTCCTCACCTCTCTTTTGCCAGGTAAGATATCAAAGATGGCTATGTTGCCTCTCCAGGTGATAGAGACCATTTTCCAGCTCATGGGACAGGTTTGGCAGTGATCCTTGCAGCCCAGTTGAGCGTGGTTTTTCCTGTCGGCTGGAAATAGAGTTTTGTCCTCTCAGTATTTAGAAATAACAGTCGATGCCAGATAATGTGCCCTCCCCGCCCCCCCATAAACCTCTTGTGTGCAGTCTCTGGACTGAAACATGTACTTACTGAATAGTTTAGGGCAGGGGCTATCCCTGCACTGTCTGACTGGAGAGCCCAGGGCACTCCTGACCATTTGCTTGGCCAGCAGAATATCTGTGTCATGCCCGAGATCCTGACACTCTCCCAATATTTGTTTTGTTTCCTTCTAGATAACTAGCTGGTTGGTGTTAGTAATTTAAATATCTAGGCTTCTATTTTAAAGAAATACTTTTATATGTTTGTTTTTTAGTGTGTCTATTGAAGGCACACAAACATACCCCACATCTCTCTGAGGCTGCAGTCCTCAGAACTATGAAAACTATGTTGAGGTCCTTTCACATACAATGAATTGGTGTTGTCCCCAAAATCCTGCAGCAAAAGTTTGTGTGCCTTATAACTGAGGCATGATGATACAGAAATTGCAAGTCTGAAGATTCGGTAAAATTACTTCCTAAAAATATCTTTTAGCTCCACAGCCTACTACTCTCAACATTTTTTATGATACATTGAATTCCCTTCTATTACAGCCACTGTTCAAATGTCATAATTTAGTCATTTTAAAACTTGAAAAATTCATCTACAAGTTAAGTGGTATGTCAGAATTCAGCTGTTAGTTGAAAGGCCAGTTTTTTAATCATCATCAAGATCTGTGGCTCTTTAGATCTCTTCTCAAAGAAGCACTGCACTTCCTGACTGGAGTTCTGTCTCCCACAATGTGCTACCCAGGAGCGATTATGTCAGACAGTTTTTCAGGGCATACAGACTGGCCCGCGGTGAGCCTATTAGACTGGCTTGCCCAGCAGGAAAGGCTCCACTGACGAGTTGCTTGCAGCTCATGGCCATTGCCACTGTTGACAGCAAATGTCACTCAGGCTCCTACACCGATGACCAGATCCCTGGGTCACAGGGCCGCCCCCCCAACCCACCCCCCTGGTCCTGTTTTGAGTCTGTGTTGGGTACCTGGGACCACGTCAGAAGTTTCTTAGAGATGGCTTTTTCATGGTCACTTTTTAAAAATTTTTACATGCTCCCTAATTATAAGCATATTTGTAAAACTCAGTGTTCTGATAATATTTGCTTTGAGAATCTCAGTGAGTTATTTCACACAGCACGGTGATGCTTTACTCCAATAACTTCACTTACAGCATCATTAGGGAATGCCGTTCCATTCTTTATATGCTCTGAAATGTATTCCAACGTTCTATTGTATGATTTGTAACTTATTCTGCAGTTTGTATTTTCTAGTTTGTTGTTGTTGTTGTTGTTGTTGTTGTTTTAGAAGCTTCACAGTAGGTTTTGGCCAAAAGCCTTAAAGTTTTTGTTGTTGTTTTATCTCAGTCCTTTCATTTTTGAAGCAGCTGACCATGATTTTGAGGCTACACTGTGGCTCAAAAGATTCAGGGGTCTGGCTGAGTTGGGAGGTATCGACTAGTGGTTACAACAGCTTCAGCGTATGTGGGCCTGTGAGAAGTATTCTTACATCTAAGAGGTAAAACCAGGCAGTGTGTTTGATGGTCAGATCTGGTGGGTAATTAATGTGGAGTGAAGAGACCAGGGTGTTACACTGTGTGTGAAACCATGATATCAGCTGGATCCTCACAAATGAGAATGGAGGAAGTTTTACTAAATCATCATAATTCTGGTTAAACCACCAAAGACAAATAGAAGGTTCTTTCTGGAGGGTGGTATCTGGATTCAGAAAAGTAGCTGAAGGTGGTAAAGATGAAACCATGGCATCGTTGAATGGAAAGAGCAGGTGGAACGCATAATAGTGCTTCTGGTAGAAAAAGGTGAGAGGATGAGCAAAACCCTAATTAGTTCAGTCCCAACAAAGCATCACCATTTGGGGCAGAGCCACTACACCGAGTGAAATATAGCAGCTGTCCAAATTGTACATTGGCAGAGTGTCTCTGGTTACAGTGTACATAATAACTGACAGCAGAGAGGCAAATTGCTGAGCCTTGGAGTATAGATCTATATTTCCTCTAGTTACGAGCAAAGGGAAGGTATGTTAGAAATCAGTGCTCTACTTTAAAAGATTTAAGGATAATAAGTAAATCCAATGGATTAGGACTCTGTTGGCTCAATGGCGTCATATGACATCTGACTGGAAGGGACTGCAGTTGACTTTGCTACTGCTAAGTTAAATGACATCTTTACACAAACCATTTCCTGATTGTTAGAGCTCCTACATTGTAGTTTAAGTGAGTGGCTTCCAGTGGGAAAATGTACAGGTTCACGTCTCTGACCTTTTGCTTTCATAAAAGGCAAAGAATTTCAAAGAACCCTATTATGGCTAACTGAGCCAAGTGAACTTACTGAAAGGTGGATTTGACTTTTCAGAGAGAAGCATAATAGTAAACATGGGCCAACCTACCATGACACTAAAAAGTAATTATGAGGCATTTTTAAAGACTTCATCCGAACACAGGTAAAGGGAATAATTTACAACTCTGATAAACTAGAAGGTCCACTTTGGCAATATTTGACCAAGTTTTGCTTAGTATTGACAAAGTTTTGCTTTGGCAAACACTTAACTAGGTTTAAGAAGAGCAAGGACAAGTTGATTGTTGCTGCATGTGTGTTTGCTCTAGCTCCCCATAAAAAAAAAAAAAACAGATGAAAAATTTCCTTTACCGTCAAAATACTTACTGCAAATGGTATGCTGTTGTCAACTGCTTTGTTGCTTTTTCTCTTATATTTTTACTGCTTTCTTTTTGCCTGTTAATATTATCAT
>JAAGEH010000045.1:49755976-49774557 GCA_011751065.1 Lasiurus cinereus | reverse complement strand
GAATATCAGGATAAAGACAAGAGGTCACACCCCCTCTGAGTGTTTAGATTTTATTCAGCCCAAGTAAAGCACAGAAAACAGCTTTGCATGAAATATGATTGAAATATATGTCTTTGTTACATGCCATATAATAGCATGTCTGACTTTCTAAATGTAGAAATTGAGAGGTAAGGAGGTGGCTTTTCTGAGCATGTTACAGAAAAAAAAAGTATTTCAACACCTTTTCTTACCAGTTGGTTTTTGGGTTTCCATTCCGGAGCATAAACTTGCCTTTTAGCCATATGAATTATGGATTAAACTGTGGACATCTTTAGGATGGTTTTTGAAGATTGGGGCAGTATTAGCATTCGGCAGAAGTACAGAGGGAAAATATAAACCAATAGCAGTGCCCAAAGAAACGATGTCCGAGGGAACCTCTTTATCTCATTTGCTGTTTCTTTACATTGAAACTGCTACATGGATATTAAACTACAGAAGTTATACCCACCCCCGCCACCAACCTCGGAACGCCAAGAAGCTGCTCACTTCTGCTCCCAGCCCTCAGGATTGACTGGTAGAGGGGTCAGGGTAGGAGAAGGCTGAGCAGATGCCTGGCTGAAGGGCCACTGGAGCTGGAGGAAATAGCTGGCAGCAGCCATGGTGGGCTGGTGTGTATTTGTAGCGAGAGGCCCGGGATTGGCCTGGTGGCGAGTCCTGAATTCAGGAGCAAGCCTTTTTTGAAGAAGCATATTTTTCATTCCATTAAATCAGATCATAACAGAATTGTCTGTTTAGGTGATTCTTGTAGGTTTTCTGGTAATTAGCATCATATGTAACTATGATGCCAGTAGGAAAAAAGAAGAAATAAATAAGCCAACATATGCACAGTGGTTTCTGTGAGGGTAGAATTAGGATTAATTTTTTATGTTTTTCTTTAATTTTTATATATTTTCTCATCTGTTTTACAGTGAATTACTACTTGATGTTTTTGCTGAGAATTAGATGTTTCTATACAGACATTCATACATACATAAATAAATAGATAAATAAATGTGTTATTTCAAAGTTCAGGTGATTGTCTTATTTGTCTTTCTAATCCATCAGCTATTTATAAATAAGGACAAAAGTAAGAGTGATAGAGGGCCCTTAAAATAATTAACAAACTAATATTTGAAGGTGATTGATTTTTTTTTCTTTGAAGTTAATAGATTCTTCTCTGCCACAAAAATCAAGGTGGATTAAACTGATGAAAACTTATTAACAATACTGATTAAAAATACTCCACATGAAAGCCCTGTAGTATATTGCATGCACCACTTAGACCCCAGACTCTCTCTGTTTATTGAAAGTCAGTTGCCAGGCCTTCCTGGGCAAGTTTATCGAAAGTGCTTTTGAATGTGAGCAGCTTGCTCCCGGCCTATAGGTGGCGTTCTGCTGGTGACACATGGATGCTAACAACTGTGTGTTTTTGTCTTGCAGAGTTGTCTTGGTTCAACTGGTGCCTTCCCGGGTCGTGTTTGCTCAGTCTCCTCCTCATTCTGTGCTTCAGGGAATCCTATGACAGACTCTATCTTGATGTAGTTGTCTCCGTGTAATAGTATAGACTCGAAGGAGTTTACAGAGAAACTGGAGATCCATACTGCATCCTGCACATTTGCTTGGAATTGCACACCTGACGGATAAAAAGGAGAAGACTGAAACTTCATTCAAAGGTCTTGTGAAGTTACCGGTGATCACATTAATTTAATTACTACTTGGTAATGATAATCTGGGACTCAATGATAATCGGGATTTTAAAAAACTCTCTAAATGGCATGCCTGTGCCGTGCCCGCTGCCGGGGTTGGCAGTGTGCTGTCTTACACACAAGGCACTACCTAAATAATTCCCTCTGTGCTCTGTGCCAGTGCCACACTGCTGACGGATCCTGGTTACTATGAAAAGAAATAAAGGGTGTCTATCACATGAAGATAACTCCTTCCCTACGTGACATATCAGAATAGGAAGAAATGCCACTAACTTCTAAAGAAGTTTAAACCTTATATCCGATTTTAATAAAAAAAATAGCCAAAAGGTATATCCAGGATAGAAATTAGCCACATGTACACTACATTTTTTTTTTCCAATAAAACCACTTCTTTTATGACTCCTCATTTTTAATTAGGTCAGAAACCCCTGGCCATCTTATGGCTACCAACCGCTTTCCAGTGACTTCAGAACACACACTTAGTGTCTCGACCTAAAGTTATCCTTGTTTCTGTGAAATACAGTTTCATCTATTAGGCTCTTAAATGATTATATTAAAGGTGACTAAATGTTTAATGTAGTCTCATTAAAAATTGTATGACAAATGTAATTCCATTCTGATTTAGCACTTTGTTAAAAGAGAAATGACAAATCACATAGGACATTCTATGTCTTCAGTGTGTGTGTGTGTGTGTGTGTGTGTGTGTGTGTATCATATTTTCTGGTTTATCAGACGACTTTTTAACCCAGGAAAATCTTCTCAAAAGTTGGGGGTCGTCTTATATGCCCAGTCTTCTTATACGCCAGAAAATATGGGTATATAGTGGCATGAGGTGTAAGTCCAGCACCTGCTATTATTTACAGGGGTTATGTTTTATTAAATGACCCTTGTTTGAAAATAATAATTTACTACATTGAAACTTCTGTTAATTACATTCTTGTATTTCAATTCAGGTTGTAAAATATTCAGTTCTATGTGGAGTTGATGTATTTCATTGGTACCCATTTTCTGTGTAAGGAGGATAGCTTTGTAAAAAATAACCGTAACTCATGGAACAGCTCTCAGACATGTACTTCACTGCCACATGAAATATGCTATGGTGGGATTATTTCCACTATTCACATTTTCATAATTCCCCTCACACAGGAAAACCAAACATTTCCCCCAGAAGTCAAGAGTGATACTTTGCCTTCATTATTCTCAATTTCACTCAACCCTCTTTCTTTTTTCCTTACTTGAAATTGTATCTTCCTTGTCAGATAAATATAACTTATATTTGTCTTTTTGGGGGGCAGACAAAGTACAAGCCAGTTCTTTCTGTTAGCCACGGCAGTGACGTATGGTTAAGAAAAGCTGGTCAGCACTTACTTACTCATCTCTCCATGTGTGTATATACCATCACACATACTAATCCATGGTTCCAACCCTTAGTAAGTTCAAGGCTATTCATTAACTCACATGAGTCCTGGAGAAAGATTCTATTACTTCTGAGCCTTCTTCCAAAATCCTAAATTGTTCAGCTTGGAAAGTTTCTTATAAAAACCCTGAAATTTAACATCTGTAAGCCACCTTTAAATCATCTCCCTTTTATAACCACTCTGCTGACTTAGCAACAAGAAACAAAGGACCTAAGGAAGTTGCTGAAAAGTAGAAGAAAACCTATGAAAGCTAGACTTACTTCCAATGAACTCGATCATTCTTCTTAAATAAAAATAAAATAAAACCAGAATTCTTTAAGATGATTGAAAGCCAGCCACTAAGAATATCAGTAGTTCATGCCCCAGAACCTAAATTAACCACTAGCCCTTCTCTTTAGAAAGAAGATTGAGAGCAGAAGGAAGATTTCTTAAGTATTTAGTTTTAGTCAGATCTGTTGTATTTAAGGATGTTGCTGTATAAAATTTTGCTGTAATGCTCCTGATATACCAGTAGAACATTTTCATTATGGTTAATTCTAGTTTTAACACAAAGTGAAGAATAACACTTATTACCTAAATGACTAATTAGTTAACAGCTCATTAATTAACTCAATATCTCAAGTGCGTAGTGATTAAAAGTGTGTCTTGCATGTGCCAGATACTAGCCATTGTTTTTAGCATGAGATGAGGCCCTCTGTCTCATTTATATCCACTTACCACTCCAACAGATCATTCATTGTTCTCATCACAAATTGCAGCTGTTTTAAGTGATTAAAATTTCATATATAAAATCGGATAGAGAACCAAAAAGCTTTGAGGTGGGGGAGAATTCCACACTATTTATTTACCTGAATATTTCAAATCTTATTTTTTTATCTTTGTTTTTATTTCTAGCTTGCATTAAAATAGGCCAGCTGCTATCTTTGTACTTTCTAAACAACTGTTATAGAATCCTAATGAAATTTTATACCTGAAAGAAATCTTAACTTTCCACTAACCCAAGCCTTCATTTTTGAATTTGTAGAAACAGTCCCAGAGAGGTCAAGGATCTTGTCAAAGATCACATTCTTAGTGGCAAAAGTAGAACTAAAACCCACATCTTCTGATTTCCAAAATACTTTTTTCCTACCTCACAGAATTGCAGCTTAATTTGGACACTTGGGGAAGTTTATGAATACTCTTCCATGTTCGCAAACAATAGGGCCTAAGAGTAAACTGCCATTATTTTGTATGGAAAGTACAGGGATTAAATTGAGGTGATTATTTGTTTTTTTAAGTAAAATCATCCTATTTACTTCTTCACTCTCCAGTTGGTGCTCTAAGTCTTAGTTTGCAATGGCATGATACAGAAATATTCTGATGAATAGTTCAGTCCTCATAAACCAAGTCCTCATAAACCAAAACAACATTATTAATTGGTAAGGATATGTTACAGTCTAAGGTCCTCTGTGGCTTATCAATGAACACTTAGTCTATGGGAAGACATATTTTTTAATATGGTCCATGATGGAGGAATAGGAACAAGACAAGTACACACATTTCCCTGGAGGATGGAGCTAATCAAAAATAAAAAGAGGGAATCCATACATGTATAATCTTGTATAGTTAAGCATATATGGCCTAAGGGCCAAATTTTATCATGGATCACATATGCATGTTTAATTGTTGAGAATGCTTACAACTCGTTATTGATGAAGTTCTTCTAATGAAGGATTCAAGCTAAGAGCTTTTAAATTGAAGAGGTTAAATTCCTATCTACTTATCTTTTAATTAGTTTTTGTTGCTATTATATTTATTAAAATCTAGGCATTCATCCTCCTGTTTGTATAAAGTACAAGCTTCATTTTAAGATCCAATATAAATGCATAGTAAATTTGCCTTCAGTTAATGTTAACAGCCACATTTAATTCCACATTTGTCCCTGAAATGATAAATAAAGGAATTACTATGATTATACCATATTATCAAGCAAGTGCAAAAGCTGTGATAGGAAGAAAGTGCTGTATTAAAAAAGAAATATAGAGAAAATGTTATCAGACCTCTTTGACCTAAATATAAGAAAACTAGAATTCCATTATAGTTGGGAATTATGCAGAAAGGAGAAAGATAAAGTTTATTTCCATAATATCAAACAGTTGCTACTCTGTTAGGAAACAGAAGCAATACTTTGGGGAAAGAACAAAATTTGACAGACAGGGGGTTCCCTTATGGCAGCATCCATCAGGGAAGCAGACATCATGTTGGTTACCCTGAGCTTTCATTTCCTTTCAGGAGTTCTCCCAGCTCAGTTAGAACCTCAGAGTCAGGAGGTGAACAATTCCAAGGCCCTTAAAAGTGTCACTTCTGGCCAGGGGATGGGAAGGATAGAGGCTGTGGGCAGTCTCTCCCTAAGCATGCTTCTTTTTATAACCACTTTCAGTTTGTTCTGGGCAGGATGGAAACATCAGCCTCTTGTTTTACTGAACAGTTTCTGAGGCTCTCCACTGTCCTCATTGCCTAGCACCTCAGCTTTCGGAACCCTTGCATGAATCAGACCTCAGCTCCATCCCTGCGACTCCTTGAACTGACTTCCTAAATAACATTATGCATTAATATGAAACTTCGTAAAAGGATTTGAGAAGCTTCTGAGGGATGACCACCCCACCTGCTGTGTTCATTCAACAAGGGGACATTGAAATAAAATTTTTAAAAACACAGCTAAAAAAAATGAAACAGCACAGAATTCATTTCAGCAACTTTGGTAAAATGATTTTTTTAAAAACCACACACACACACACACACACACTCACCCGTGCTGGGGTTGGTACATGTTAAGGGTTGGGGCTCCAGAGGGACTACCAGGAGGTCTCGGGGATCCCACCAGGCTCTTCCAGTTTAAAAGGGAGGTGTTGCCAAGACTGATTTGGCTCCGTGGATAGTGTCAGCCTGCAGACTGAAAGGTCCCAGGTTCGATTCCAGTCAAGGGCATGTACCTCAGTTGTGGGCACATCCCCAGTGGGGGGTGTGCAGGAGGCAGCTGATTGATGTTTCTCTCTCATTAATGTTTCTAGCTCTCTATCCCTCTCCCTTCCTCTCTGTAAAAAAAAAATCAATAAAATATATTTTAAAAAGAGGGGGAGGGAGGTGGTTTCAGGCTCCACCAAAATGGCCAGAATGACTTGGAGTCATTTACCTCAAGGTTAGAACATACTTTTTTAAGAAACTAGAGTTTAATGTGGACTTCCTGTAAGTCAGATTGGCTTTCTTCCCATTTACACAGAAGGATCATAGAATCAAAAAGATGATCTAATCCAACCACCTCATTTTACAAATAACCAAAAAATAGAACCTGAGAAATTAATGACACAGCCAGGGCTTAGCAGGTCACTGCCTCCTCGACCAGCATTTCCCTCCATAAATGTGTTAATCAGAAGTAAATTCTTACAGGTAAATTTTTTTTCATTTCTTTAAAATTTTTGAAAATTAAACAAGAAATACATGACTGTATGCTCTATAAAATTCATAGTTCAGAAGTATAAAGTGAACTCTACAAAAAAATGCTGGCTAATCCATTCTTCTTTCCAGAAGCTTCCCTCAAAAGCTTCTCAAATCTTTCTATGCAGTTTCATACAAATGCATAAAAACTTGGGATTTAAAATCAAGTAATCTAAGGAATGTTTGTTAGGCCACATTGGCATTAACTTTGGGCAGGCGCAGGAGTTTCTGAGATCCTTATTTGTCTCTTCATGAGTCTGTATCAAATGTCACAGCAGTTAATATTTCACTGGCCTCATTATATACTATCAAGCTCTATCATATTCTAAAATTTAAAGATGGATTCCAATATGCAATATTCTGCTTTTCTTTTGGGAAGTAGAGCTTCTGTTTTTAAGTCACCAAATAAGGTCCACATACTGTGAGGGAAGAAGATGAGTGACCCCCAAAATCCAAATAGATTTCTTGGCTCCCCATCTCAGCAGAGGCATGCAATGCTGCAAAACGTCTGGAGGATGCGCTTATGTGATTCCACTTGCTCAAAATAATAGATAAGGAAGACGTGGTAACCCTTACTGTTTTCCTGACCGGCTTCCTCACCTCTCCTATCTTTCCTGCTAGCAGCGAAGCTGATGAGCTGCAGCAGGACAAGAACTTAGCTTTGTGTGGTCACTTCTTTTCTGTCTTCCGTCCCATCCAGTTGTCCCTTCTGGTTATATTCTTACTTATTTCTGACTATGCTTGGAAGCAAGTTGTGCGAAACGCAGATTTTTTTTGAATTGCCAGCATCAGGGAGGTGAGCTGGCCAAGCAGTGTCTTGATGAACTAGACGAGAGAGGATATAGAGAAAGTACCTTGGCCGAGGAGCCCCAGGCCTGGCTCAGGTCCCAGCCCTGACCGTGAGTCACTTTGTCTCTTATTTATTCACATCGCTGAAATGAGGGAGTGAGCAAAGATGTTCACTAAGGTTTCTTCCAGGAAATCCGAGTCCACTCTTATCTGAATATTAGAAAATGACTGAAGGTCATGCACAGCCTGCAGTACGGTCACATTTATGGTCACATTTCCATTTGTGCAGTAGCCGTCCGCCGTCCTGCTGTGCCTGCTGGTATGTGAACACGTGGGCTATTCCCTCGTACTCACATGCAATAAGAAGTGGCTTCTTCATTTTCTGATAGGAGATAAACCACAGGTGCTATTTATTTCCCTAGAGGACTATATACATGAAATGTGGGTTATTAAATTTATCAAATGCAATAAGAAAATCTGCCATCTGATGCTGAGAGAGCATTCTGGCACCAGGTCAGAGTACTGCGTTTGCTCGTGGGAATCAGGCCTAACAGGAACATCCTTTGGTTTGGTTTGATTCATCACGGGCCAGCCATGGGTTTGCACCTGCAGGAATCAAATGGTCAGATCAGATGGTAAAGCTGATCCTTGAATTGTGCGTTGATTTGCAAATACTCTCCTGAACTAGCAATTAAAAGGAATGGTGACAGTTTCCCAAATACCTAATTATGCATAGCAGGAACCCAAATATTTGTCTCATAACATCATTGACTATAACTGAATTCAAGGAAGGATATTTTATTCCATTGAAATTGCCATCACCGACAGAACCTGTACCTGTCTGGGAGCCTAAGATCAATTTCAAGGACTCCAAAACCCTGTCATCATTCCATGACTGGGGGATGGGCGACTATTCCTTAGGGAAGCTGGGGATACTGTTGGCTCCTCAACTCCCACTGGAGACAAAATGCATGCACATTGAAATACACATGCTCGGAAGGCCTTGTGAGTCTTCTTTCTGAAAGAGATTTGAGTTTTAACAAAGAACAAAGTCTAAACACCAAAAAGAAGGATTTCTAATGATAGAACTTGGGATACCAGCTAGAGAAGGGCTGTTCTCTGGGCTACAGATGTGGAAACCCTTCAGGCCTGAGCCACACTGGATGCCACACTTGGTAACATTGCTAGTGAAGCCCTGGCCTTCCTGAGCCTGTGCAGAAACCCAAAAGGGCAGGTTTTAGTTGGGTAGATGATTTTATTGGCTATGAATTCCCAATTTCAAATTTACTTCCCTCCCCACCAGAAATATATCATTTTTGGAAGTGAAATATTAGGAAAATTCTGCCTCCATTCTACCAAATCGCATCTACAGGTTTCAAACAAAATCACTTCCTTGAAAAGTGATTTTGTTTGAAACACATGTTTCTATTTAGGTCTGTGATTCAGAGAAGGTGCCTGGAATAAGTCCTGTGAGGTGATTGATCCCGCCTCACCAACCATGGGCAGAACCAGACCACCCAACATATCCACCCCCAATTGAGGGCTGTCTCTTCTCAGTCCTTCTCTGAACACTCTAACCCACACTGCACTACTCTTCCTGATCAATAAGTTATTGCTGAGAAAAGCGTTTTTGTAAGTGATATAAATGTCTCCAATAGACCCGTCCCTGTCCTCCATGACCCCATGGTCCTTTGAGCTTGCACTCTAGAATTCTTGTTCCATGTCCCAAAGAAATACAGGTATCCTTGTCCTTTTCAGGAAAGCACCAAGATTGATATCTTAGCCCTAATATTTCACCCTCTTCTATCTCAGAGTAAAGAAGCCTCTCTATATTTGTTGTCATTTTTACACAAGCTTGTTATAGTCCCCCAGTGTCCTGGGCAGGCAGCTCTGTGCTACATTCCATAATTGCCCTTGCATCTAATTGGGGGAAAGATTACTCTAATGAACCAGCCATTGACTCCTTGACCTATTCACTCTTTTATTTCTTTACCAGTCTATGCTTTGTTATCTAGGTCCTGAAATTTATTTCATTGTTTTTGCTTTAATTTTTACTTACAAAGTTTCTTCTTTTGTCTTAAAGCAAATTGTGATTTTTTTTTTCATCTGAGTACTTTATAATAAAACTGGGGTCCCTTGGCCTGGCCTGCGTCCTCTCACAATCCAGGACTCTTTGGGGGATGTCGGAGAGCCGGTTTCAGGCCAATCCTCACAGGCCCGGCTGAGGGACCCCTTCTAGCACCAGGTCTCTAGTATGCATATAAGATCTTTGATTAATCTCTTTCCATCTCCCCCGCCCCTCTTGCTCCCTTTCCCTCTGAGATTCATCAGTCTGTTCCATGTTTTCATGCCTGTGGTTTCTGCTCCTGCGTTGAGCATCTGCCCCTGGTGATCAGTGTGTGTCATAGCTACTGGACAGTCAGCTGGTAAGCATATATATATACATATATATGAACATAACACCCTAAAATAAAGTCAGGCAGGGATTTCATCGAAGTCAATACTAAATGCTGGGAGAAGCAGATCATACACACACACACACACACACACACACACACACACACACCCCTGGGATGGAGGAGTTTGGATCTTATAATTCAACCAGTATATTTGGGTTCTTGCTGCACACTGGGCACTGGGCTGGGTGCTGTAGCTACAGAAACAAGACAGGGTCCTGCCCTCAGAGACATTCATATTCTGAAGAATCCATTCATAAAAACTGATTCAGAGCCAACAACACCACCTAAATGCTGTTGGAACTTTTGTAGCTTATTTCTGCAGCTGTCTATGGGATCTTCCACTCCTTGGAAAATAAGTTCTAAATCCTGTTTTCTTGGTCTGTTAAAATTCCATGCCGTCTCTAATCAACGTATAGCTATGTGTAACCTTCATGGACAGTCTTCGAAGGGAAAGGCAGAGGACTCTGTTTTAATGGCTTGAAAAGAATTAGAAAGAGTTTAGGGAAGATGACAAGCTTCCAAAGCGTTCATATCTGCTAGTGTTTGTTCAGACACGGGGTTAGGCAGAGGGAAGGGCCTTCCAGCATGGGGAAACCCAGGAGACCCCATGGAAGAGTTAGTGAGGTATGACTGGTTTATAGGCATGTGTAGGCATATCTGCTGAGCAAAAGTGGAGGAGGAGGTTGGAGGTAGGGAATTGTTGTGGAAGCAGGTTCCAGAAAACAAGCTTGAGCTGGCTCATCTCCTGACTCATCTGGCCCAGCCTCCTGCCTCCACACACATCCTGTCTGCAGTGCGTCTGGCCACCTGCTTTTTTCAGCTCTTGAGAGATGGCAGTTCTATAGTCCCCATGGGATCTGTTCAGAGCCAACCCCATCTCACTTTGAAGTGCTTGCTTCCAAAGACTGGCAGCAGGAGAGATGGGGTCAAGAAACCGTGTGACAGAGGGAAGACAAGCAGCACGAGTCAGGGTAGAGGTCCCAGTGACAAGGAATGGTGACGAGGAATTCCTCACTCCCTCCACACTCCAAAGCCCCCAGGAACACTGGAAGGTGGAGCCCACCATCCGTAACCCCGCCCTCCCAGATGCCCCATCTGGCACAGTGGAGGTGCCTCTGCTGCTCTGAGAAACAGTGAGAATCTACACCTGCACCGCCTCCCAAGAGGAACAGAGTTTTATTCAAAAGTCTGTAACTCTCAGTGCCCCCTCCCACTTTTTAGGAATGTCTGTATGTGAAGGCACGCATTCAGCTCTCCAGTAGGTTTCGTGCACTCTGCCTGACGAATCACTTTTCATACCTGAGCCTGGAGCAGAGGAATCGGGTCGTCCAGGTGGACCTAGAGTCAAGTCAGGTTGCCATGTCTTACTCCATTCAGACTTTTCCATTTGCCTCCACCCTCTCACACTCCTAGAAGCAAGCCACATCCCCTGTCCAACCAAAATCATCATCCCAATGCCCAAGCCCTCTTCTCCTGTTCTCAAGCCATGGTGCATACGGTTTGATTTTGCAGGAGGAAGAGAGTTGAGTGGGATGGCTTCAGTAATAGCAGAGGCAGCTGTTGGTGTGGGAGCCTTTAATAGTCCCATTGCCACCACGCTCCACACTAGGGGGCCTCACATGCCAAACAGGGTATCCCTCACCCCATTCTCTGGGGTTCCTGGAGGTGACCCATTCCTTGGCTTTAGGCCTCCCTCTAGACCTTGAATGTCATGCCTTCCCCTATTCCTCCTCCCAGTCCTGGCTACATTGAAGCCCCTACCTCCTTTTATGTCTGTGGAAAAACGAAGTCCTTACCTATTGGGGTCCTGGGAGTAGTTTGGGCTGAAACTGCTGCAGTGGGATAGACATAAGAAGTTCCGGCTGCCCCAACGCCTGCCTCTGGGCTCTGAGTTAAGAACAGGCTCGGCCAGTCCCAGGGCACTGAGGATAGAGCCCATGATGTATTGAGCTTCTCCCACCTCCAGGACCTGACTTTAAAATAGCACCTCGTAAGTCCCAGGTGATGACAGGCTTCTGACAGCCGGGGCTCTCTTCCTGTGACTTCCCATGTGCCTAGCAAACTGGTCTCCTGGCAGGAGGCGTGGTGCAAATATGAATGGGTGCAGGGAGGGGGCTTAACATCTGTCCACACTGAGGCAATGCTGGGGATCCCAGCTCTGTGACCTGTTGGGTCTATGCAACTGTCGGAACATGAGTGTATGTGATGAATTCTCTTAGGAAGGTTTCTGTGCGTTTTTAAGTAATTCTTACCATGTAAAGGTTGTATTACATTTTAATAAAATAAATTTGTTTTTTAATTTAACTTTTTCAACAGTCGAGGTTTTCTAGATTTTTATTTTATGGCCAAGTATACTTTTGTAAGGAAATGTTGAAGTCGTATTTTTATTATTTTAAAACTCTAGTTCATGTCAACTATAAGCAGTGATAAATATTATTCATGTGCAATTTTCCTTCCTTGCCATTGGACCTTTCTAAGAAACAGTGTTTTGTCATAGCTTTTTATTTAAAACTTCATTTTACATGCTGTGAATACTGAAGATTCTAAACAATAAAGATGCATTGAAAACCTCTGTGCTGTTACAATGTAGAAATGGTAATGCGCTTTGCTTTGCCAACGTGGTAATTAAATGTTTAATGGTTTCGAACTCCGAGCGCAGAATGGAGGCGCTAGTCATTACTCGCAGCGTGGGAGCTTCCACACAGGCCCGCTTTGGGGGAGAATTCACATTAGAATGGCGATCTCCTGTTCAGTCGGGAAATACCATTATGTTGGCGGTGTGGTGACTGTGCTGTGCTTTTGCAATAAATGTGTATTGAAAGCACGTGTGCTAGCGTGGTCCACATTTTGTTTTTAACCAGACTCCAAATGGCAGGAGGAGTGAAGACAAAGCTCCCTGAGCGTTTGGGCAGCGAGATGTGGTGGGGAAAACATGAGCTTGGGAGCAGGACAGGCTGGGCCGAACCCTGCCCCTCAACCAATGAGCCCCGAGACTTGGGAACCCCTTCCTCTCTTTTGGAGATCCAGTGTTCTCATCCATTAAAAACACATAATTAAAGCCCTGGCTGGTGTGGCTCAGTTCATTGAGCATCGTCTCGTGCACCGAAAGGTTGCTGGTTTGATTCCTTGTCAGAATACATCCCAAGATTTCGGGTCTGTCCCTGGTCTTAGTGCATGTGGGAGGCAACAATTGATATTTCTCTCTCTCCCTCTCCCTCTAAAAACCAACAAAACATAATTTTAAAAATACATAATTAAAATAAAGGAGCGGGGAAACCATGCTTCCCTCCCTTGAGTTTTGTGGGGAATTTGGAGCACCTGGCACATTGGAACTGTTGAAGTCGCAAGTATTTTTATTCTTTTATATTCTTTTATTCTTTTTATGCCTGGTGTTACTTGCCTTCTCTCCTACCTTCCCTCTTGTCTTTCTCCCAAAGTCATTTTTATTTTTTTTAGTATTCAAGTTAAAATGTATTGGCCTCTGAGTAAGAAGATAGTGATTAGATGTTTACATATTTAATACTGCTTCTCATTTTTCATGGGAGTTAATTCCAAAAACTGTTGATCACAGCTGGATTGAAAGAGCACCTGGAGAATGAGGTGATATTGTTTATATGAGTAGATAGTACCCTACGTCCACTGGAGACCCAATGGGATTTGCCTTGTGGAGTTTGAAACGAAAGAACAAGCAGCTAAAGCTATTGGAGTAGGTCCAGATCCATTGCTAAAACCTGGGACACTTCCTTTCTTCGTTTCAAAGCAAGCTCGTCCACGAGCGAGTGGCCGGGAGCCCAGTCCTGGAAACACGTGGCATCGAGAATGTCCTTTAACCTTGTGGAGGAAAGTTTTTCTTAATCTTCCCAGATTAGTTTCTGAACTGTCCTATTCTCCTCTTACAGGTTCCAAAGTCTTCGTTTTTAAAAACACCACAGGAAAATATAATGCTTTCTTTACATCTTGTTGTAAACAGTGTTAACATAGAACAGATCATCACTGCATTTTTGTTTTATATCTTTAACATTATGTCATGAACATTTTCCCATAACAAGGGACACTTTTATAATTTAAGGTTTTTAATTTTATTGTTGGACATTAAGGTTGTTTTTGAGGAGATGTACTCTGGGGAAATACATTGTTTGATATTTACCTTTGTCCTAGTTTCTCAATATTTTCCTATGAAAGATACCTAGAAGGAGAATTACTTGGTTCAGGTATGAAGGCTTTCAGCTCCTGACACATATCCTCATATTAATTTAAATAGAGGCCCAGTGCACAAAATTTGTGCACAGGGGTGGGGAGGGGTCTCTCAGTCTGGCCTGTGCCCTTTTGCAGTCCAGGATCCCTCAGGGGATGTCCACCTGGCAGGGATTGGGCCTAAGCTGGCAGTCAGAGATCCCTCTCACAGTCCCAGACCTCTCTGTCCTTACTGGTCCTTACCAGCCACCTCCAGCGGAGGTGGGTGAGCTGGGCTTCTGGTTGAGCGGTGCTCCTGCTGTGGGAACACACTGACCACCAGGGGGCAGCTCCTGCATTGAGCATCTGTTCCCAGGTGGTCAGTGTGAGTCGTAGTGACTGGTCATTCACTGGTTGTCCAGTTGTTCAGTTGATTTGTATATTAGGATTTTATTATATAGGATTATTCATCCAGCCTCAATGGAAAAACTGTTTCTTCTCTATACTCAGTATAGGTATACCTTAGAGATATTTCAGTTCCAGACTCTGCAATAAAGTGAATACCACAATGAAGTGAGTTACACGAATTTGTGGGTTTCCTAGTGTATATAAAAGTTTAAAATATGCTGTGATTTATTAAATGTGCAATAGGATTATCTTAAAATGTACATAATTTCATTTTAAAATACTTTATTGCTAAAAAGTTATGCTAACCATTAGCTGAGCCTTCAATGCGTTGGAATTTTTCTGCTGGTGGAAGATCTTGCCTTTAATTTTTAAAAAAAAAAAAAAAAAAAAAAAAAAAAAAAAGGCAGTGTCTCTGAAGCTCAACAAAATGAGGCAGGCCTGTTCTCACTTCCGACACCAAATGTGTGGGGTTTTCCACGCAAAGCAACTCTCCAATTCTCAGCAGACACCAACAATTAAACTCAATTCTGACACTGTCAGAGTTAGGGGAGACCTCAAGGTTAAGGCCTCAGACCCACAGGATGACCCCCTCCCCACTATTTCAGGTGCCAATTGCAAGTTGTCACCTGAGTTTCTGACCAATGAAAGGCTATAAATCAGGGGTTCTCATGAGCCTTTCCTCAGGTCTGGTAATTTGCTAGGACGGCTCCCAGAACTCAGGAAAACACTTTATGTACTAAATCACAACTGTATTATAAGAAGATACCACCCAGGAATGGCCAGGTGGAGGAGATGGGGGAAGGGGCACGGAGCTTCGGTGCCCTCCAGGCATACCACCCTCTCAGCACCTCCATGTGTTCACCCAAGGCTCAGGTCCCAGCGCCTTCAGTTAGGGTTTTTTATAGGGGTCTATTAGCAATAATTGATTAAAGCATTGGCTGTTAGAGAGTAGCTCAACCTCCCATCCCTCTGTCCTCCCAGGAGGTTTCAGAGTGGGACAGGAGTTCGGTCTAATCCCTGTGGTTGATGCCCCTGGCAACCAGCCCCCGGACTGTAGCTGCGCCCCCATTTGTCTCAGGAGCATACAAAAAGACACCACACTTAGGGGACTCTCATGGGTTTAGGATCTGTGTGCCATAAAGTAGAGGCAGAGACCAAAAGTCTATTTCTTATTGTGCCACAAGCCCCATTAGGACTGAGTTTGTTTCAGAGATGCTACTCTGGTGGGAAAGTGACCAGTCAGGGTGACAGGAGGGCAAGTCACACTGGCCTCTTTCCCCTCCCTGACCTTTTCTTCACTTCTCATAAATTGCACACCCTTGGCATGTATGACCCTTGCTTCAACCCTTTAGTTCTTCCTTAAATTAAAACACTGGATCTGCTGATCATTAAGATCTCGTTCAATTCTGAATTCCAGTAAGAGACCAGAAGGATGCAGTACAGGAAGGGATGGAGGGAAGAAGAGAAATTCTCAAGTTCGGATAAATGGAGATAAATGGAAAGCCCTATAGAGGAGACTTTAGTTTTTCACTAGTGGTGTCTTGCAGAGCTGTTTCATGCATAATTTACTGGACTGGTATCTTTTGTCTGCAAAGGGAGCTAGGACATATTTTGGAATTTTGTCAACGAAGCAATTTTTGTGAAGCTCAAGACTATATTTTCCATATTTACTTTGACATACCAGTGACTTAGATTGCTGAAACAAACCTTAACCCCCATGCTTAGCTCAGTAACAATGATAACAATTTTGGGTGCTTGCTGGGTGCCTGATACTGTTCTAAGCACTTTCCATGCTTTAGCCCTCACAGCAAACCCAGAGTACATTCTATTATTAGCTCTATTTTGCATAAGAAGAACAAATTGCCCAAAGTCAAATCGCTGGTGAATAGTGCGCTGGGTTAGAGCCCAGGCTTTAAGGATGCAGACCCGGACTCCAACCAGGTCCTGGAAAACTCTCTCTTTCTCTCTCTCTCTCTCTCTCTCTCTCTCTCTCTCTCTCTCTCTCTCGCACGCGCGAGTGAAGGAGGTTTTTTTTAAGATCACTGCCAGACTTTGTTTCAGGTTCTGTTCTATAAAATTTACTCTTCACAAAAGTCCTGCCATGTAGATGTCACTGCTCCCACCTCACATCACCCAGCCAGGAAATGGTGGGTCTGGGTCTAGAATGCAAAGGTCCAGGGGCCATCCTGCATCAAGGGCTTGCAGATCAGGGTGTGTGAGTGCAGGAGGGTCACAGGGTGCTGCATTTAAGGAAACCAAGTGCCATCTTTCCTAACATCCATCTGAGATGGCTCCTGCTGACCTGAGGTGAGGGCTGGGTTCTACTTTTCCTACTTACCATTTCATATTTGTCCCTTTTCTACTTTATAAGTGATAAGCGTTATCCTCACACTTAGCATTATTACTATGGAGGTCCTGGGATGTGAAAACTTTCCCACTGCCTCATAAAAGGGGAGGAATCGGGGACAATTCCACAATGCCTCCTACAGTAAGTTATTATAGGGCTTCATATCTATCCCTTCCTTATACATATTTCTGTTACAAAAACATTATAAATGGGGTACTCTGGCTCAGAATTCAGATGTAGTATAGAGTTGGGGGGCAGGAGGAATGACAACTTTTGTTTAATAAAAACTTCACCTTTTCTATCCCCCAACTATTGTCAAAAATCATGAAACTCCTAAGGAACAGTCCAAGAAAGCTGAGCAAGTGAGAGATGGTGACAGTGGCCGGACCTTATCTCCCCCACGTGTCACCCGTGTCTGGGCTGCGGGCCTTGTCTCACTGTATCTGTCTTAGAATCTTCAGGGTTGGAATAAAGCCTGCTGCGTGAGAAGGCCATCCCCTTTGCCTTTCCACACTCCCAGCCCGGAAGAAGTGCTCTGAGAAGGCTGTCTCTCACCCAGGCCCGGCCTGAGTCCCAGGGGAAACCTTGAGAGAATTTCAAAGACCAGGAGGAAACAAGTTCCCTCTTTACTTCAGCCAGATGAATGCTACATCTTCAAGTAAAGGAAATGCTGTAAGAGCTAAGTTAGATATTTTATATTTTCTTGGACACTCATTCACATTTTTAACAGCTTTTTTGAGATATAATTGCCTAACATGTAAAATGTACAATATATATTTTGATACATGTACATACCCATCAAACCATCACTACCATCAACTATGTAGACATATCTACTGCCCCCTTTAACACTCCTCTCTCCTGTCACTATATCCTAGGCCAACACTGATCAGCCTTCTGCCACTATAGATTAATTTTCATTTTCTATATTTGTATATAAATGAACAGTACAGTATGTACTCTTTATTTTTTGACTTCTTTCACTTAGTGTAATTATTTTGACATTTATTCAAGTTGCTGTGTGTATCAATAGCTTGTTCCTTTTTATTGCTGTATAGTATTCCATTGAATGGATATACCACAATTTTTATCCATTCACTTGATGAGGGGCTGTGTCTAGTGTTTTGCTTTGCAAATAAAACCTCTATTTTTTTCTTTGTGTGGACATATACTTTTTTTTTCTTTATTAAATACCTAGGAATGGAATGGGTAGATCATATAGTAAATATATGCTTAACTATTTAAGAAATGGCCAGACCATTTTCTGAAGTGTTGTGCTGTAAATAAAGCACTTATACTCAGTATTAATACTTATTTTGCAAGTCCTAAGAAGGACTCTCTCTCTATTGTTAATCGTTCTCATTTTATTAATAAGTAACATTTATTCTAAACCACGGTTGCCTAAAATTTATTTTACATTTAATATTTGTTAAAATTCAAGTGTCTCTATAATGTTTGATGTTAATAATAATTATGATATCTCAATTCCAAATACTTGATTAACTTAGATCTTACAGTCATAAGAAATTTTTAAAAATTAACATTATAATCCATGTACACATTTATATGCAGAGAAATATGATAGTGTGAATATTAAGAGACTTTTGATTGAGGTCTATCCCGATGGGTCTTTTTCTGTAGACTTATATAATTGGAAACACCTCATAGAATAAATATGTTGCTTCCTTTATTCACAGAACTGTGTGTTAGATCTGTGGGAAGGAATTACAAGACAGCTGCCGAGAGAGAGAGAGAGAGAGAGAGAGAGAGAGAGAGAGAGAGAGAGAGA
>JAAGEH010000045.1:49597441-49755966 GCA_011751065.1 Lasiurus cinereus | reverse complement strand
AGAGAGAGAGAGAGAGAGAGAGAGAGAGAGAGAGAGAGAGAGAGAGACTTTTGAGCTTAAAAATATATTACAGTGGGGTAAAATTCTGTGGGGTTAGTGGGATGATATTCAAGTGTAAAAGGAATAAAGTGAATTTCCAATTGTTAAAGAATCCTTCCTATATTTTTTAGATTCTATTAGTTACATTTAAAAGAAAAACTTTATTTTTAAACTAGAGGCCTGGTGCATGAAATTTGTGCACTCAGGAGGGTTCCTTCAGCCTGGCCTGTGCCCTCTTGCAGTCTGGGAGGCTCCTGCGACCACTATTGAGCCCCCCAGCTGTGAGCCCGGCTCAGGGCTTCTGGCTGAGTGGAGCTCTCCCTGTGGGAGCACACTGACCACCAGGAGGCATCTCCTGCATTGAGTGTCTGCCCCCTAGTGGTCAGTGTGCATCATAGTGACTGGTCATTCTACTGTCGATTTGCATATTAGCATTTTATTATATAGGATGCCAGTATTTAGAGTATGCCAGAAATTACACCCTTTGCAGCTCTTTAAAGTATGATGAAATATTCTAGATGTCAATGTAAAAATCTGAAAATGTAACTAAATTTTTCAAAATTCTTTCAGAAAGTATGTAGAAAAAGAAAAGATAATAATAATGGCCAGCACCCTTCATGCACACCCTTCAGGACCAGCAGGTGCACATGAGTTGCTGACTGGGTGCTGGCGTGCCTCTCAGAGGAGGGAGAGAAGATGTTCAGGGGACTGGATTTACCTGAGCACATCGACTACTTCTGGATGTCGTCAGGCAGGCAAACATGACTATGTCAGACTTCTCTTTTCTCTACAAGAAAAATTTAAAAGTAATGTGGGTGGAGAATCTCCTTGGCTGGATATTGAGTAGAGGGAGAAGGTGGAAGAGAAGGTGGACCAGGAGAATGAGTTCTGAACTGCACCCATGGTTGTCCGTGAGATAGTGTGCTCTGTGGTCACAGGAATCACTGTTATCTCAACCATCCCAGGAAGGGATGTGTGGAGCCAAGAGAGGGCATCACCACCCTTCCCCTATCTCTCTCAGTCAGCCCATTCTCTCTCTGTGGAGTCTCTGTGTGTCTGCTCCATTCTTCTATATCTATTGGCTAATCTTATTTTTATTCTTCATCCCAAATCCCACAGAGTTCCAATCTGATGGGCTTAGGTGATTTTCCTCTGGGCTTCTGAGTCCTTCATGCCAGGCCACCCTGTGGTAGGTGAAGCCAATCAACAACCAAGGTTGCTTGTCTGATGGAAGAAGGTCTAGTGTGAGGGTGAGGCTACTTCAGAGCTTTGGAAACAATAGACTTGACAGGAAGAGATCTGATGCGTTCCTTTGATTGTCATTCTGTGAGGTTGAGATGGAAGCCTGGTTCTCTCCATGCTTGCTTGTCCCAATTGCCTGCCACAAATCAAGTTGAAATAATGCCTTTATATTGTTATTTAGGGATCAGGATCCTATACATTAAAATGAAGATCAAGAAAACACAGGAACCTTCTAAGTACAAAAGGATGCCCCAAGCAGCTAGAGAGAGACCCCACTCCTTGTGCAGATGAAAGTGCTCAGTAGAGGATCAGAAGGAAGCCACAGAGGAATGTGAGAGAACCCCAGACCTTTGCCCAACTCCTGAAAATAGAAAAGGGTGGAAGACGGAAATGTCAAGTGTTCCTCTATCTAAAATGTCGCTCTCACCTGCCAGGTAGTTCTTGAAAGTCCCGGTATCACTTCTTTTAGGTTAGGCCCAGAAAAACCTAATTATTTTAATGCAAGGAAATTATATGAAGCAGGAATCTGCTTATCCAGCTAGTATTTTAGAGAAGAGCATCCTAGGAAACAGAAGACATCGGACAGACAGAGTTTGATGGTGAAAGAACAGGGGTGGCAGGATCCTTGAGGGTGTCTGACCAGGTGCCTGAGGAACCAGGGCCAAGCAGGGAAGTAGGGGACTCCTTGGAGGTGGAGGGACAATGAAATCACCTTGACTAACTCTGTAAAGTTGTTTAACATTTGTTGACTCACAAAGACTATCATGAATTATTCTCTCATAATGTTCTTTTAACTCTCAACCTTTTCCCATATTTATTTACTATTTTAAACTGCTTACTTGGGTTTGAAAATACAACTAGCAGTTGCACAATCACCATTAATGTGGCATTTTACTCTTACAATACTAAATATACATATATAGTATTTTAACATAGGAAGCATAAGGAGATTTCTATTTCAAGGCCCAGGTATACATTTATAGCAAGTATCATCTACTAACAATAAATCTAAGTGGCATGCCCTGTGCAAACCACTAGAGTTGATATGCTGATTCGATACAATGGTAACCTATATAATCATGCCTGTAGACCAGGCACAAGCTCAGAAGTTCTATAAATGATGACAAAGTACACACTCAGCGATTTAGACTTCCAGAAGTTGAGAGTGAAGGCCAATTCACAGATTAGGGGTTGAATATCAAGGTCAAGGTCAAACGTTGGCACATTTTACGTACATTCACATAAACATACAGATATGTTTGTTTGTCCTCCTCTATCTGCCTCAGGGAAGGGGAATCTGGGGCACAAGAACCAAGAACAGGAGACTCACTTGTCACTGGATATCTTTTTTGGACTGTTTGATTTTTTTTTAACCCCATGCATGTATTCTTTCTAAATACCCACTATGCTCACTAAAGAAATGTATTAAAAATATATTGAATAAAATTGTACACTTATGTTCAAGGAGAGAAATGCTGTTGATTGAGCAGGGATTTGGTGCTACCCTGGTTACACCTAGGAGAGCTGTGTGGCAGAGCCTCCTTAGAGCCTGGCCCCCCTGGGAATCTTGCAAATGAGATTTATTGGGGGGAAGGATGTGACCCTCATGTTTGAGAATGGCCAATGCTGGGCACAGCTGATTAGGAATGCCCCGAGTACTTCGGGGATCCTGTGTCCCCTCAGCCTGGGACACTAGGGAAAATGTTTCCCTGTTCTGACATTCGGAAGGACCACATGGATAGAGATGAATTTTCCAATGACTTTGAGAGTTAGGACTCCAGCCCTGAGGCTGAGCATAGTAAACACAGACGTGGAATTAGCTGCCCAGCCCTCAGGCACTGAGGGAAGGAGTGTCCTGTTGGCAGCTCAGGATGAGGACAAAGCTTTGCCAGGAGTTCTTCCCAGGCTGGCCAGAAAAATTTCCAGGAGTTCTGGGGGGTAACCTAGTGGTGCAGCTGAGGCCAGAGTGACCTGGGCAGAGGCCCAGAGCCATGGACACCCGAGCCATTTGACCACAGAGTCATATGGAAGACTATCCTTGGGAACCCAATCAGGTCTTAGGAACTCGGGACTCTGGACTCTTGTGTGGTATTAATGGCAATGCTCCTTCTCTAATGAAGCTTCCCTTTTAGAATGTTGCAAGTTGGGGAGACAGCACTCATCTGGATGGCTCTCTGAGAAAGACATTTCCCCAGGCTTTTATGTGAAGACAGTGGGGCCAAGGCTGAGGCAACACTGGAGCGCTTGGCTAGTAAAACATCCCAAAGGGAAAAAAGACCATATATAATATTTTTTTTTCCAAAGCTCTGGGAATCACAGAATTTGGCAGGGATCTTAGGCCCTACCTACCATTACATAGGCCAGAAAACGGAAACCCAGAGAAGGGAAGAGACTTGCTGAGGTTGCACATCTGGTGAGAGGTAAAGCCAGAGACTCTGGGCTCTTGACCTTCTGTCCTACATCTGTTCTCCCACAGAATGAGCACACAGAATGGGCCCTATTGGGAGAGGTGCCTGTCTGTATTTGGCTGTCAAAGCAAGTTTGGGGAATTATCCTCTGTCCCCAGACTACATGAACCAAGTCAGACTAAATTTTACTTTTGCCCATAGAGAGCTGAATTGCGCTGTATGACTTTGGAAGCAGGACTCGGAAGCCAGCATAGAGTCAGAGAAGACCTGGCCCTCATACAGGTGTACCGCCTCCTGTCAGCTGCCCCTCCCTGGCCTTGTGGGGAGCCGATCTCTTTGCATCACCAATGTGTTCCTACCCTTGGATGCTTGAGCACATTTGATGTGCTCAGAGACCAGGCTTGTGATCAAGGGTGCCCTGGACTCTGGGTTGGAATAATTACTGACCACTGTAGCTAGTCTCTGCCAGCTGAGAGAGGAGTCCTAGGTTTTGTTTCTCATTTAAAGCTCACCTGTCCTGTAGGTAGAAGGGGCCCAGCTATATTTCCTTCTCCCAGAGACATGAATCTCTCAAACTACACCCTGTTCTCTTTCTTGCTTAGGCATTCCCCTTTTTTGGGACAGCATAAGGAAGGGAGCTTCCTAAGTCAAACTCCAAACTGATCACTCCCCAACCTGGACCCCTCTTTACTTGCTTACCAGGCAGGATATCCAGGGGAGAAATGTGTCCTCTAAAGTCTTCATATTTGAGATTCATGGTGGTTACCGCAAGAAGGGTCATTACTTCAGGGCCATTCATGCAAAATCAGTGCAATTTTCATTTTTAAAAAATCAATAGTTTTGACTTTGTAAAAAATTCAATGTTTGAAAAGTAGGCATAGGATCAATTAGAGAAATATTTAAATCTTTTGACCAAGAACTAATATTTTTTTTATATATAAGAACTCCTATAAAACAATGGGGAAAACATGATCACCTAAGAGAAAAGAAACAGAACATCCCCCTTAAAAAGAAGAAATGCAAATAGCTAGTATGCTTATGGGGGGAGGGGGAAGTGATCATTCACAAAATACTTAAAAACGAAAATGTAAGCCATTGTGCTTTTAAAAAAAAAACTATTAAATTGATAATAAGCTCATGGACTGGTGGGTTGAAATTCCGGCCCTCTTACAGACTGACTGTGTGGCTTTGGGAAATGAAATTTAGTAAACCTCAGTTTCCTCATCTGTAAATTGGGCATGACATTAATACCTTCTTAGGATTGTAGTGAGAATTGAAGATGATATCAATGCACAGCACTTGGTACAGTGCTTAGAAAGGACAGCTCTTATCAGTGTTAGTGGTTTGGGTTAGAAATAATAAAATGAGAATACACTGCCGGTGGGATGCATTCCTACCAGCAAGAGATTTGGCCTTAGACATTAGGAGCCCACACTTCTGGAAATTTATCCTAAGGAAATAGAGATATGGATAAGGTCTATAATAGCATTCTTTGATAACGAAGATTTTGAAACAAGTGAAAATAATTTAAATTATGATAAATTTATGTAATAGAATACGTTTATATAATAGAATAGAATAAATTTACGTAATAGAATAGATAAGTCTGTGTAATAGAAATAGCACTTATATAATAGAATGTTTTAGGTTGGGATTTTTCAAATTTTATGCAAAATTTTTCAAAATAAATCTTCCTCAGTGATGTAAACAAATAAAATATATATAAATTAAACTTCAAATGGTGGGGGTGGGGCAGAAGGTTACCTGTGGAGCTCTACAAACAAGGCCCTGTCTCCCCTCCATGACTCACTCCTATGGCAGCTGCTGAAAGAGGTTCTGAGGCTCCCAGACTTTTATTTTTATATTTTACTAGAGGCCCGATGCATAAAATTTGTGTAAGAGTAGGCCTTCCTTTCCCCTGCTACCAGCACCAGCTTCCCTCTGGCACCTGGGACCTGGGCTTCCTTCACAGCCCCAGCTTTGTCCGGATGGTCATCTGGAAGGATGACCAGTCTAATTAGCATATCATGCTTTTATTATTATTATTGATCTTTATTGTTGAGAGTTTACAGATGTCTCCCCTCTACCTTTATTCCTCCTTGCCCACCCAATCCGGTTCCCACCCAACTTCAGGCTTTCACCACCCTGTTGTCTGTGGGTTGTGGGTTTTGTATTTATGCACATAAGTTCTTTGGCTAATCTCTTCCTGCTTCCCCTGGCCCTCCCACCACCCCCGCACACACACACACACACACACACACACACACACACACACACTCTGAGATTTGTCAGTCTGTTCCTTGTTTCCATACTTCTGTTTCTATTTTATTCATCAGTTTACTGTGTTCATTAGATTCCATATACAAATGAGATCATATTTGACTTTCTCCTACTGGCTTATTTCACTTATAATAATCATCTTACATCCCTCCTTGTTGTCTCAAAGGGAATAGATCCTTTCTCTTTTACTGCTGCATAGTATTCCATTGAGTAAATGTCCTACAGGTGTTTTTTTTTTAATTCATTCATATACTGATGGGCATTTGGTCTGTTTTCAGATCTTAGCTATTGTAAATGATGCTGCTATAGGGGTGCATATGTTCTTTCTGATTGGTGTTTCAGGATTCTTAGAATATATTCCTAGAAGTGGGATTACTGGGTCAAATAGCAGTTCCATTTTACATTTTTTGAGAAAACACCACACTGTTTTCCATAGAGACTGCACCAGTCTGCATTCCCACTAGCAGTGTACTCAGGTTCCCTTTTCTCTGCATCCTTGCAGTACTTGTTGTTTGTTGATTTATTGCTGTTCCAGTTTTTCCTCTGAATGCAGGGCTATCCCCTCAATCTGTATTGTTGCTCTTTCCTCACCTGCATACTGTGTTAGATCCTCTTTCTTCTGCATCCACATTTTCTTTTCTTTTTTTAATCTTTTGTTTTAGTGAAAAAAGATGTGAGATACAGTTTTTAAGATTACATGCCTGAAATTGTATTTATTCTATTCTCATATGATTTATAGTTTGGCTGGGTATAAAATTCACACCCAAACATTATTTTCCAGAATTTGAGGATAATTTCCACTGTATTCTAAGTTTAAATCTTGTAAGAGATTTATGTCGTTCATATTCCTACTTGGTTTTGTCTGTTGTTACAATCTTCTCTTCAAAGTTGATGTTTTGAAACACCAGGTTTATTTGCCTCAAGGTAAATTTTTCTCATCATGATGCTAGGTACTAGGTGGACCCTTTAATCTGGAGACAATTTCTTTTGTTTGTGGCAAATTTTCCCAATAGAGGGAGGAGGGAGAGAGGGGGAATGAGAGAGAGAGAGAGAGAGAGAGAGAGAGAGAGAGAGAGAGAAACATTGATGTAAGAAAGAGATACATTGATTGATTGCCTTCCCGCTTCGGCCCCAACCAGGGCCAGGGATTGAAGCTCCAGCTGAGGTATGTGCCCTTGACTGGGAATCCAACTCTCAACCCTTTGGTCTGTGGGCCCACACTCTAACCACTTAGACAAACTGGCCAGGGCTGTTGTTTTTTTTAATTGATTTGAGAGAGAGCAAGGGAGAGAGAGAAAAAAACATTGGTTTGTTGCCTCCTGTATGCACCAGACCAGAGATGGAACTTGCAACCTAGCTATGTGCCCTGACCAAAAATCAAACTCACAACCTTTTGGTGAATAGAAGGATGCTCCAACCAACTGAGTGACCTGGTGAGGGGCCTCCACTGAGTTTTTTAATGGACTGTTATACCTCCTGGATTAATCCTCTAATTTTCTTACTCCTTTTCTATTTTCCATCTCTTTGACTTTTTGCTTGGCTTTCTGGGAAATGTCCTTTATCTTTAAATAAGAGCTTTAATTTTTTATTGCATCCTATATTAGTTCATGAATAAGGAAGCATTATGGTGTCTTTGACATGTGTTTTTCTATATACCATCTGTATTTTTGTTGAAGTCCTCCTTATCTGTTTACTTGTTTTGCTCTTTCTTTCATGTTGGCACTTTTTTCTGATGTCTGCGCCCATTACCTTCTGTACTTGGGCACTGCTTATTACTGAGTGTACTTGCTATTGGACTATTGCATGGATGACTAGCTGGCTTATTCTTTTGGAATCCATAGCCTTGATTTGTTTCTTCAAAGAATCATCTTCCGATCTCCTGCCTAGAGTCAGAGGGGGAGAAACCTGGGTGCCAGAGTCTTGGAATTAGCTGGAAAAGACAACTGCTAACTCCCATTGATAATCACACAGTCCTTAGAAAATCACATATATGTCACTAGTTGTCTAAACAGGCTATCACCACACACCCACCTCTGTGCCTAGCATCTCCATGTCCAGGGCCTCACTGGTTCAGTGTCTCAGGGGAACATAAATATTGCCCCCTGTGGAGACCTACCTGTAAAAGTTTAGAATGAAGACAACTTGAGGGTCTAGCTGAAGTTTACATGCAGATTTTCAACCAACCCCACTTTTCATGTCCACATCTTAATCTCACCTTTCTTAATACCTGGTTCTTTCCAGTAAATGATTTTTTTCGGAGGTTGCTTGAGTGCCCAGATTTGACCTATATCCACTCCACTAGATGATTGAGATTCCTCCATTGGTTTTCTGTCTTCATGTTATGATTTGGGATTACAGATACATCCTAGTTTTATTGAAAATAGTGACAGAGCTTTTGTTTTTTGTATTCTTTACTTTTGGAGTGCTGTTGAGAGAAGGGGAAGAAATGTCTTCACATCACCATTTAAATCTCTAAGTCTCTGCCTTGGTTTTTAATATAACTGTAATTATATTTTTGGTTTTCTGTATCCTCTAAATTTTCTGCAATGAACACATATTACTTTAATAATAGTAAAAAAAAAGTGCACACACACAAAGTTATTGAAGGCATGGGACACTAGATCCTGCATGTTCCTTCTTCTCTTGCTGAGCCAGTTGGGCTCCTGAAGCCCCCTGATCTTTCACACCTCAGCTTCCTGACACCATGCAGCCATCCATGTGGCTTCAAGCATTTGCCATGGAGTACTACACCCTCCTTGTCAAGGAGCACAATCTAGGTTTCCTCATCTCTGAGCCAGGGCTGGTTATGGAGTAGCCATTTCAACCATGCATAGTGTGGATCCCTTCATACATTCAAATGGTTATGCCTTCAAAACCACAGCAGTTTTTATAAAAAGAGAATTCTGTGTGTGTGTGTGTGTGTGTGTGTGGGTGGGCATTATCTGGGACTTTCCCATGGCTACTTCCTACAGACCTATATACTCCCTCCACTTGGACAACATGAGTGGCCCTTGGGAAGCAGGTACACTGGGATTTCAAACACGATTGAACTTTACTGGCTTTACCAGATCTGAGGGAATACTGGATCCTAAGATCTAACACCACCACCACCTCCTTCTCCCCCCACCCCTCCCGACCTCCACAAGTTCTGGACTTATGGGGCTAACAGGAATCCAGTGAGAAATCCCAAAGCTGCAGAAATACTCCTTGTCCTTGAGCTGACAGGCTCCACCCTGGCCTGAGGATGTTGCTATTTCAGTTATCCGGGTAAGCACAGGGATTCCAGGACAGGAGGTCCAGCAATGCTCTTTTCTTCTTCTCTACCACTAGGATCACAGCCTTTCAGAATGACCCATAAACAGATTTTGCTGGGAATCCTATGAGAATTGATCCAGCTAATTGAGGAAATTGCTCTCTAAATTTAACGTGTCCATCATTCTCATCCAAAAGAGTAGCATTGATTTGGTGGACTGAGACTCTGAGGTGATTTTTATTTAATCCAGCAAAAACTGCATGGGGCTTCACAGGTTTACTCATTTACACCTCACAGCTTTACTCATTTCTCAGCAATTTTGATTTTATTAAACTCAGCATTGTAAAAACCTCATAAAATAACCCTCATCAATTCTCCCCTGCTGGACTCACACATTCCAGCGCTGGAAAAGCTGCTAAGAGAACGGGCAGAAATTTCTCCTGTCGTGTTGCCACTGGCATACTTGTGTTCCCACTTGTGGATTTGTTTGTCCCTACTCTCTTTTCCAAAAAAGAGACGTGTGTGTTTGTACTCACAAATGGAAAGATATCCTCCATTAAAGTCACATTCTACTTGGGTCATTTCCTCCACTGTGATCAGACCATCTGTCACCCCAATGTGCCACTCTGACTGGACCATCCCAAGAGGAACCCATACGCGTATGCACGAAGACAAAGTTCCATTTGGAGACTGGATATCATCTTTAATAATAATGCCACAGCCCAGCATCCTTTTGTTGTTGTTGTTGTTGCTGTAGCAGGTTGTGATCGTGTGTGTGTGTGTGTGTGTGTGTGTGTGTGTGTGTGTGTTCCTGAACAGAGGAGGGGCCAGCAGCTCCCAAGCAGGTCTCAGCCAACAGCTTTTTTGAGCAGCGACTGGAAGACAGTCTCCATAGTGGCACAGCGGCTGGGCTCCTGCCTCCTTTTCTCCTGGGCCACCTTCCATGCATTTGGAGGACAAGACTGAGGTCTGGGCCAGCCCAGATTAAAGGGCTTCTCAGCAAAGATGAGTCTCAGTCCTCAGCCCTCACTGCCTCTGAGCAGAAGCATGTGCAACCTGGGCCAGCCGTGGTCCCTCTGTCACACTGTGGCAGCACCACAATGGCCCAGCCCTGAGCAGAAAATCCAGAGCTTCTGAGGCCATTGGATTAACTCCTTTCAGAGATAATCAGGTTGTAGCCCAGGCCCTTTCTTGGGCCAGCCAGAGAGCGACAGACTCAGCCCATGATGGCTACACGACTGTCATTTCCAACCCAAACCTAAGAGCCTGCCCTCCTGCCATCTCTACTCTCCAATTCCTCACATGACAGGGGAGGGGAGCATGATGGTAAGTCGAAAGGAGGCCATGAGAGACCTGGGCTGAGCTGGAACAGCAGCCATGTGCCAGCCTGAAGCTAGCCCTCTCTCTCATGGTCACTGCCAGCCAGAGCTCTTTGAAGCTGGATGGGACCACCCCAGGGCAAGTCAGCAAGTTCTTGGCCTGGTGCAGAAAGAGAAAACCAAACTGGCTCCACAGTCCCATCTCCATCTGTTTTGTGCCTTAGGAAGGCAAGGAGCCCAAGTCCCCAGGACAGTGGTATCAGCTGTTGGGGAAGCACCGTTGTCCAGGTGAGGCCTCGGGCCGGAAGCTGTGTTTGATCAGTGGGCTGGGGTAGTAGGTAGTTGTGTACACATTGGTCTGCTGCAGTGGGTAGAAGCTGGCTTTGTCATCAGGAATCAGGTTATTCTTGTTCAGGGTCTGTGGGAGAAGGAAGGAACAATAGAATGGGTTAAGGGACAGATGGGGTAAGCAGACAGCCAGGTTAAGGAGATCAGCAGCCAGTCAACAAAAGAACATTCCAACTGCTGATGTAGTGTCCTGTTCACAACACCATTGCTCCCTCCCAAGTGCCCAGCCCAGTAAGCCCACCTTAGAGCCAGAACCATTGAACTCATCACCCTGCCCTCTGCTTCTATCGGAGGGCTCTCACCTTGAACTCCATAGGTGTGTACTTCTCATTCTTAGGGGTGCCCCCACCCTTGTAGTGCAGGTGGTTTGGTGTGGCAGGATGGACGAGTGTGGACTCCTGGGACTGGCGCTGGCAGTGCTGGCAGGACAGGTACACGGCCAAGGTCAGCAGACCAGAGCCCAGGAAGCAGGAGATGCCCGTGGCTACCAGGTGGATGAGACTGAACCCTGGGAGAGGGAGCGGTAAGTGGTAAGGAAAGGGCCACTGTGCAGTGGACAGTCTCCCAGCTGGCTCCCAATTGGAGGCTCAGTGACATAAAGGAAGAGCTTTGAGACCAGAGCCAATGGAAACAGGACCACCTATGGCTTGGGTCCGAGGCAAGCAGAGGATGTGGAGGTGGGTGACTTGTGACTTCTTGAGTACAGACTTAATGACAACCTCCTAGATGGGGGGCTTAAAGGAAACTGCCCAGAGCCCCCTCCACATGGTCTGAAGCAGTGGGGAACCTCCACAAGGTTTGTCTATCTGGAGTGGGAGGTGGAGAGGTTCCAAATTTCAAAGTAAGGTGGGTCTCCTCCCAGAAGAGGAGGGATAGAGGACAGTATTATAAAGGTGTGTGTGTGTGTGTGTGTGTGTGTGTGTGGCGGGGGAGGGGTGGGCAGGTTTCTTTTACCTTCACAGTCGGTGGCCTCCTCCACACTGGAGGCAGGCAGGATCACTGCAGGAAGACAAGCAAAGAGGATGTTGGGGCAGGTGGGGGGCAGGGGTAGAGGGGTCCCTCTGGGACTAGGTGTGTCTCTAAGAGGACCCCTGGGTCAGCATGGAGCTGTGGGATAGGCCTGGGGCTGCCTGCCTCCCACCCTGATGTTCTATCCTGCACCCCCCAGGGTATATGCTTCAGAAAGGGAAGGAAGTTGAGGCTCAGTGGGAAATGTTGGTGTGAAGAGGCTGGCTGGAAGACCTACCGGGAATCTCACTGTAAGGACAGGGGCGGCTCTGGCTGCTGTTGCCCGCACAGGTGCTGGGCCCTGGGACCAGGTCCTCACAGTGCCGACTGCGGGCTTGGACTCCATCCTCAGTGCATGTGCTCCACTCGGACCACAGTGACCAGCCTTCTGTGGGTTGTGGGTTGGGACGAGGTTAACTGCCCCAGCACCCTCTGGTGGGGACTAGGGGGCTCCATGGTGCTCCCAAGCCCGGGCCAGGTATACTCAGTACCTGGGCAGGCCTGCGTGGCACACAGTGCCTCCTCCGTGTGCAGCCCCAGGCAGATGTCCTCGCCTGGGGAGGGCGGGGGGCTGGTGCAGGACCGTGTGCGTTGATAGTGGCCACCACCGCAAGAGGCTGAGCATGGGGACCAGGATGTCCAGCAGGACCAGGCGCCCCGCACTACAAGGGGTTAGGGTGTATGAGGGGAGCTGCTGGAGCAGGCAGGGCCCCAAGGCAGTTTTCCATTCCTTCCTAGGCAAGGCCACTTCTGCCCCGGGGCCACACAGACCTCGACAGCCGATCCAGCCCAACTCCCAGAGCTCACTGCAGGGAGAGGCCCCTCCCTGTCAGGGGTGGCAGGGGGAAAGGCAGGGTGCAGAGGAGTCATAGAAAACCAGCTCAAAACAAGCTCCTCATCTGGCTACCCCACTGGAGGACAGAGAAACGTGACAGGAAGGTGAGGGAAGCTCTGCTCTGTGGGCGTGGCTGCTGAGTCCTTACTCAGGACTATGGCTCTGGGGCCCTTGTACAGATGGCAGGGAGAAGAGGTCACCTGAGCATGAGCTGTGGCCTGGGAGTGTAGGTGGAGGTGTCCCAGGATTACGTAGCACAGGGTTGTTACCTGGACAAGCCTGGGGGTTGCAGTCCTGGTACTCAGTGGCGTCCCCCACGCAGGGCAGGCCCCCGTTGCGGGGCTCGGGGTTTGTGCAGGTCCTCTTGCGGACGTGGAAGCCCAGCTCGCAGTCTCGAGAGCAGGACGACCAGGGGCCCCAGGAGGCCCAGCCCCCGCTCACCACGTGCTGGGCGGTGCCCCCGCCGCGCAGGAGATCCTCCACCAGGGCTGAGGGTGGAGGGACAGCGTTCAGCCGCCCCAGCTCAGCTCCGGCTCCCCGCCACGCCCACCCCGCCCCGGGCCACGCCTCTGCCTCCTCGCTCTGCGCCACAAGGAGGCGGGTGGGGAGGGTAGGACGGGCCGAGGGGCTGTACCGTCTGTGTCACAGGTTCCCGAGCTGTCTGCGGGGCAGGTTCGGGTCTCCGTCCTCCTCCTGCCAAACTGCAGGCCGTGGGGGTCGGGCAGGGGCGCGCGGCACGTGAAGCGGAATCGCTGCTCCTGCCGCGCCCCGCCCTGGGTCACGTTCACGGGCAGCCAGGGCGTCCAGGGCGTGTTGCGCCGCACTTCGGGGCAGCCCTCCGGGTTGCACGTCTTGAATTCCTTGGGGACAGGTGCTGGGGCTGTTTCATAGCCTGGCAGCCCCCAGGCCTGCCCCGCGGTCCCGCCCGGCCCACCCTCCAGTGGGGTACAGATTGCGAGTCCAGCCCGGCCCTCACCACGCCGCAGCCGGGGCAGGAGTTGCCATTCTCGCAGGCCCGGCGCCGCGACTGCACGCCGCCCCCACAGTTGCTGCTACACTTGCTCCAGGAGCCCCAGGATGCCCAGAAGATGGGTACTGGGCAGGGCGTGTTCTCGTTACAGAACCTGAGGGGCACGAAGGGAGGGGTTCAGCCCTCTAGGGAGCAAGCGCCTCCTTCCCTACTGAGAGGCACTGGGAGTGCAAACTAGGAAGGATGAGAGTCCACCTGATCACCTGGAAAACCCCAGCCGCTTTCTACAAGGCTGGGAAAGTCTGGGACCTCAGGGCTAGCTTCTCAGAACCCCCCAAGCACAGACGAGCTCACCGCTCCTCCCGGCTCTTGCCCACGCAGATGCGGCCCCCGTGGCGGGGAGCAGGGTTGCTGCAACTTCGCTGACGGACCTGGAATCCTATCCCACAGGTCGTGCTGCACAGGGCCCATGACGACCACGTAGTCCACGCCCCATTCCTGGCCGGGTGGGAGGAGACAGAGACAGATGACCTCTGAGCCCTAGCTTCTCTGATCTAGTCTACATCTGGGCAGATGGATTTGTTGTTGTCAGGAAGTGCCAGACAGTGATTCATTAATCATTCATTCATTCATTCATTCATCATTCATCCATCCATCCATCCTTCCATCCATCCATCTATCATCAAACATGTGTTGAGAGCCTTCTTGCACATATCAGACTGTGCTCAGGGCTAAGGGTACAGGGATAGGACATGGCCTCGAGTCACAGGGACAAAAGGACACATTCTCTAGAAAGGACCCCTATCACCTTTCCAATCTGCAGCCTTGGTTTCAACCTTCTTGGTTAGCCAACCTTTGCACTCAGACCCATGCTCCCTCTCCTGCTCAACCACCACGAGGGCTCCAACCTTAGATTAGACACCACTCACTCCTGTCTCCTTTGACTCCAGTTTTCAAATTTTGGCTCTGCCACTTACTGGCTGTATAAGCCTGGGCAAGTGACTAAAACCTTGTGTGTGCCTCATCATATGCTAATCTTTAAAGTAAGGATAATGATTGTATTCCTACCACCATCAGGTTCTTGCGAAGTTAAAATAATAAATGTACTACTTAAGTTATTTTACAAGGGTCCAGAATTGTGGGTTACTTGTTATAACCACTTTATGAGGTCCCCAAGTACTAAGCAGTGTGCAGGCACTATATATATATCTATATATCACCTCCTATAAACCTCTCAACCCTTGGGGTGGGAGTGATGACCCCCCACTTAAAGAAGCTCAGAGTGGTTAGGTGGCTTGGCCAAGGTCACACCTCCAGACAGTGGCAATCCAGGACTGGCACCAGGTCTGCCTGCCTTACAACACCATCCCATGCTGCCCCTCATGTTTGGGACAGTAAGGTCTATTAAGGCTAAGGTCTGTCTAGGGATGTCCCACTCCAGGTTAAGACAATAGCCATGCAAACCCTGTAGCCACACATACCTGGAACAGTTGGCAATGTGGATGGCTGGTCCCAGGCAGTCTTGGCCCCCACAGCGGGGTTGGGGGGTATCACAGGCTCGGGCCCGACACAAGCAAGAACCTGAGTTGTCCCCATCTAAGTGCTCACATGGTTGCCACGGTGACCACGGGCCGAAGCCCCCATCCTGAGTCACATTCCGCACCTGAGAAACACATCAGAGGCAGGGGAGGAAGAAGAAGGGGGGGGGAATCACAGAAGGCAGGGTTAGGGAAGGCAGGAAGTCCTAGGGGGTATAGAGATTCTACTGGGGAGTCACAGCCTAAAATGGGGAGACAGGTCCTAGGTGGGGGAGATGAGGGGATTCTCACAGGACACGCTGTGATGTTCTGGGTCCAGAGGCTCATGTTGGAGCTGTCCTCAAGGGTGCTGCAACGTTGCTGCTTCCCGTCCCAGCCGCAGTACGGGTCCCGTGCCCCCAGGCATGCCCTATCAGACAGAGGCCCGGAGACTCAAGCCCACTGGCCTCCCAGCCTCACTGCATCCCAAGAATACAGCTGGCCACTCCCCTCTGAGCACCTCTGCCCATCCAGTTGCCCTCCACAATGATAAGTTCATTGAACATTTGCTGTTTGCCAGGCATCATTTTAAGTGTTTTATAAGCATGGACGAATTTAATACAACAACCCAATAATGGAGGCACTGTTATTATCCTGCTGGAGTCTGCAGAGGGACTTTCCATTGGCCAGCGGGGCCAGGGATGTCGAGGGCTAAAGGGTATACTAAAGAATCAAGAGGTTGCCCCTGTTGGTATCTCCTTGAAGCTTCAGGGAGAGTCACCTGTCAAACGAATTCTTTATTTTTAGTGAATTCAATAGACCATGCCTGTAGACCAGGCTCCAGAGAGAAAAGAGGTTTTATGAGAGGCCTTCTAGAGAAGAGGGGGGGGGCTTCCCTTGTCCCCAGTGGAGGTCAAAGAAGACAATGCTGTCCCTTGTCCCAGCAACCCTTTACCTTGTATAAGGGAGGTGGGTTTGGGGTTTTAGTGTGTGATGGCCTTGCTGGAGCCCAGTAAGCATACTCTGGCCCACCTGGGAATGCAGAACACTCATCTGTTGCTCAAGAATCTGTTTCCACTTTATTCACTCAAGCACAACTTGTGTAAATTGTACAGTATAAGTGGACTCATATTTTCATCTAGGACCAATGGTTTCATTGGGGGGTGTTTCACGAGCAGAATGCATCAAATTAGACATTATGGGACTAAACACATGTGTAAGCCTAGCCCCAGCAACCTGTGGTTTTAAGATTCTGTTCACGTGCTGACATTTGGACCAAATTGACTGCTAGCAAATTCAACCAGTTAGAATTCAATAAAGCCCACTCCTGAGTGTATTTCCCTCAACTCGCCTAAAGGGATACCAAACTCTAGAAGCAGCTGATACTGTACTTAATAAACAACGTAAATTAAAAATTTAAAGAAGAACTAGCCACAATGAGTGGTTATTAATAATAATAAAGATGCTATTTATCAAAAACATATGTCTGCCAATAGAGAAAATGACTAAGAGCAGCACATTTGAGTTGGTTTGCACAAGATCAAAGCAGAAGATTCAGGAGGAATGCAATTGCCTCCTGCTACTTCTTCCATCTAGGCCTACCCAGTTCTAGAATAGTAGTTTCCAGTCTTAATTGCACATCAAAATCTCCTGGGAATCTTTTAAGAACCTTAAGCAAGCAAACAAACAACAACCCTGCCTTGTACCTGGGCCTTTGGACTGGAGTAGGTCCAGGCCCTGGGATCTTTCAAATACTTCCCAGGTGGTTCTAATGAATAGCATGGCTGAGAACTGCTGTTCCAGGGCCCCTTTTGTCAACATTCCAAAGCCCAGAGATAAAGTGCCCTGTTTCTCCAACCCAGGATGGAACAAGAAAGGAGTGAAGAGAAACCTCAGAGTAGATGCTAACCCCAACCCCTTCCCTCCTCTGCCATCAGGATCCCTCACACTCTCTGCCTTTCCTATTACAAGAGCACTCCTGCCCTGTTCTGGCCCTGGCTCTGGCAGCCTGGGGAGGCCTGCAAGACCAAGCTGGGGCTAGTGCCTGAGCTCTCTTATCTGCATTCACTGCTTTTGCCAAATGAAGCTCCAAAGCTTACAGGGCAGTGAACGCTCTTAAGAAAATTAAAGCTCCAAGCAGGGAAGAGTGAAACTGTGTCTGACTGGAGGATTGGGTGGCAGTTTAGATTTATGTGTGTGTGTGTGTGTGTGTGTGTGTGTGTGTGTGTGTGTGTTTAAAGCAGCCATTAGCCCAATAATGTATCACCATGTTGTTGTGTGTTTTTTTTTTTACTTCAATATCTCAAGCAGCCGTTATAGAAGGGAACAGGCTCATCCCATGGGCTCAGAGATGGATGGTGGAGGTGGCAAGCAGGCAGTTTCCAGCACAGTAGCAAGGCTCTAAATGGGAGCTGTCCAAGGTAGCAATGGTATCCAGGAGCTTGGGAGCAAGTGGCTGTTACTTAAGCTAGCAGCAGAGGGGAGGAGTGGGGGAGAATGTTCAGGAGGAAGGTCAGGAGGAGACACTCTCTGAGCTTTCTTCCTGAAGGAGCTGAGGTAGAGGTCACGCAGCCTGATCGGCAAGCTGGAAAGAGGAAGGGGTGGGTCATGCATAAACACCTGCTTCATAGAGCCAAGTCAGCATCATTCCCTGCTCCTCCTCTTGTGAGCCTTGGTCTCTCCCTGGCCAGGCTAGGGTTCTGGTTGTGCCCCCACAGAACCTATATTTTCCCGAGTGAAAGGAGAGGGTTGGACACAAGCCCCCAGGTTCTGGGCAGAGGAGGGGGTCTGAAGGCACTCTGCTTACCCACCCTCATCCTCCTGCCAGCTTTGAAAGGAATGAGGAAAACACATGAAATGCCTATGTTAGGATAAAACTCTGACAACCCATCCATATTGCACAAATTCTGATGTACATTGTATGATAGACAGTTTGGCTTCCAGACTCTCAGGGTGCACAGCTTGGTGGCTGCAAGGGTTTACTCCTGTCAGTTGACTAACTTTGCAATAATGAAACCTCACATTTTCCATTTTTACATCCACCAAGAGGTTTATGGCAGGGTTTTCACTGAACACACAAATGCCCCTTATCCCAAGCTCAGGAAGCCAAACAGGATGAAAGTTTCAGACTCCCAACTGACCTCTTTCGAACTTGCTGTGCCACCTGGCCACGCTCTGCAACCTCCCTGTCCCTCCTCTGCAGCACTGTGTGGGTGGGGACCTGTCCCCACAGCAGCTTTTTTCTTCTCTTCCACTGCAGACCCCATTACTTCAGATCTGGCCACAGCCACATTAGCTCATGCTGGCCGACCATCTGCCCTACGACAGTGCTGCCTGCCACTCTCTGATTGATCTTCATAAAACACCCATTCACTCTGTCACTCCCCAGCCCGAAGACCACTTCAGTGCCCACGGCATTCTCAGTTGGCCTCAATCCACTTTCCAGCCCCATTCCTTACTCCCTCCTACACCAACCTCCTTTCAGGCCAAATCAAGAAGGATCAGTCATGTGTGCAAAGCCAGTTTATGCCTTGGTGGGGTGTGGCCCCTGGTGGAATATAAAACATACTGGGACACAGAGTTTACCTTCAAAGCTTTACAACATCTTAAAGAACAAGGCACGTGTGAAAAGTTTAATAACAACACGAGGGTTAATGAACACAAGCAATGGGGAAAATGCCATCAGCAGGAGCCTGTGGTTCACTGCCAAGCAGTACTATCTGTATTCGAGGGTGGAGACTGGAGATTCCAGAAATCCCAGGAGGCTAGAGACACCTAAATATATATTTCTAGAGAGAAAAAGAAATAAGAACACTAGCTATCACTTATGACTCGCTGGACTGGCGCTTCATGAGTATTATTCCCAATCTTTACAATGACTCAGCCCAAATTTAACAGTATTTGCTCCATCACAATGTCACCCTATTTTCCCAATGAAAAAGCTGAAGCACAAAAGGTTAAAGAACTTGGGAGATTATATCAATAGTAGACAACGGAGCTGAGAGGGTACCCCGGGTGTGTCCAATCCCAGCATGTAAGCCCCTCCCATTGCACCTTGTCTCTCCCACACATCAGATACAAGCCAAGGTTTCTCTCCCCGGCCACAAATCCAGAATTCGGAGGAAAATGAGAGTGTTCCAGACTTAGTTCCTCTTGCCTCGCTCCTCTCATGCTGACAGCCCTGCCAAGTACTCTGAGCATGGGAGGTCTAAGTGAATGTCTGGTGTTTTGTTGATGGAACCATGTGTTGGGGTTGAGGGCAGCTTGACTGCCTGCCCACTGCTATCCCCCACCCCCTTCCCCTGGTGCCACATTCAGTACTATCCAGCTTCTCCCCCTGCTCTCCAGGCCTCTGCCCAGCTCCCAGCACACTCTCCTGGGGCAGGAGGACAATCCTTGGCAGCAGGAGATGCATTTGTCTCCCAAATCTCAAGGACAGATGGGCACAGCCAGGAGGTCTCTGTGTTGCAAAGACCACAGGAGCCCGTGTGGCTGTGGCCATGCCAGCTGAAGGCCGTTCTTGATTAGCTCAGAAATGAAGAGCTGCAGTCTGGGGGAGGCTCACGTGGTGGGAGTCTGAGCTGGATCTCCGTTTGGCTTTGGAATAAGCGTTTGTTTCCCCCTTACGTGCGTGTCTCTGTTGCCAAATTAGTGAAACCGCTTGAAGCTAAGGATGGGGAACTGACCCAGGACACAGTTGGGAAGGGTATACAGGCTCCACATGGTTCTTCACCTCCATCTCACCCCACTAGGCTTCTGTGTCTCTTTGAAGGAAGGTAGAGGAGCAAAGATGGGGGGTGGGGGTGGGGGCTGACTCAAAGGTAGATCCGGGTCAAGCTTGTTGGGACCACAAAGCCTGAAGTCTCCCCCTGCTCCTCTGGCCTGGACAGAAAGTTGATGAATGTGAAAGTCCACCATGTGTAGTTTCCTTTGCCCATGGCTCTTTCCCATACCTCCCATCTGTCTCCACCTCTCAAAGATAAAGGCCACTCTCTGAACAGAGGGGACAGAGAAGAAGTTAAGTGGGCTGTAACTACATGGGCTCACTGACAGTAGGGATGACAACAGTGACAAGTGGTTTATGCTGATTATCCCAATTAACCTCACGAAACCCTGCCAACACCCTGCGGAGATTTTCTGAGGAGGAAACCCAGGTTCAGAGAGGTTAAGTGACTGGTTTAATGTCACACAGCCGGAGACTGTGCCAGGATGCCATCGGGGTCCCACAGACCCCAAAAGCGCGATGGGCGGGGATAAACCCGCGGAGCCCCGCCCCTGGCTCGCTTACCTTTGGTTGCGGTAGGAGGCGCACCTCTCCAGCGGGACGCGCAGCACCCCATCGCTCAGCCCCACGAAGAGCGCGCGGGCGCTGTGCAGGATGCGCAGGCTGCGCAGGGGCTCGCGGCGCCCGGGGGGCAGCACGTGCAGCTCCTCCAGGTAGCAGCCCCGGAGGCTGCGGCTCGTGGTGGACAGGGCCTTCAGGATGGTGCCCGACTCTGGAAGGGTCACGTGAGGGTGGCCTTAAAGGGCCGGGAACCTCAGGGCCCTAACCCTCGCCCCTCCACCCCCCTCCCTCACCGCGCCCAGAACCCGCGGGGCCGGCTCACCGGTGCCGATGTAGAGCACATGGTAGAGCGTGTCCTTGGCTTGCACAAGGTCCACCACGAGGTGTGAGAAGCGCACACTGTCCTGGGTGACGCAGGGCTCGGGGGTCACCGGCTGCACGGCCTCACTCATCAGAAACAGACGCTGTGCGTCCTGCAGGCTGCGCTCGGTCAGGTTCTCATTGGGGCCCATCTCGGACAGGGTGCCGCACTGTGTGGGGAGGCGGGTCACAGGAGCGCAGCCACTGGGCTGCGCCATCCCTGTCTCCCTCCTCCTTTGTGTAACCCAGGTGGTCACTGGCACATTCTGGTTCTTCAGTCCTCCCCCAACATCCCCGCCCAGTCCCCTGCACCCTCTTTCGGGAAGAGATGCCTCTTTAGGGACTAAAGGAAACTGAGGATGGGAAGGTGGGGCAGGAAGGACCTGTCAGGGCTGGAGACTGCATTGTCCAAAAAAACGGATTGAGTGCGGACAATAAGTGTCCTCTGATCTTATGCTGTGGCTCTAGGCTTCCCTCCCTTATATTGTGTCAGCTCTGCCTTCCTCTCCCGTGTCCCTACCTGTTCAAGTTGGTATGCCTTCCAAACCAAAACTGGCAGACGACTACCATTTATTGAGCACCTACTACATTCCAGGCACCATATCAGGTGCTTATCAACCCTCGCACATATCTATGAGATCAGTGGAATTATCCCTGCATGCCAGATAAAGAAAAAGTGACATGCAACGTGGTGAACGACATGCCCAAGGTCACACGCACACACACACAGAGGGGTAGACCTGGGTCAAGTTTGTTGGACCACAAAGCCTGAAGTCTCCCCCTGCTCCTTCTGGCCTGGACAGGAAGTTGACAGATGTGAAAGTCCACCATGTGTAGTTTCCTTTGCCCATGGCTCTCTCCCATACCACCCAGGATACCCAGTGCCCTTGAGAGGGTTAATTTGAAACGCAGGCAGATAGGGCAGGGGTCTAGTGGAAAACAAAGGCAGGTGGAACATAGGCAGGGGCAGACATGGCAGTTTGAGCCAGCCTAACCACAGGAATCAATTAAACAGAAATAATAAGATGTTTCTCAACTTAAGGCAGGAGGCATGGGAAACCAAGGGAGGGCCTGCAGTAAACAAGATGTACAAACACACAGAAACAGAAAAAGTTCAACATAGGAACAGGAAAACAACACATAGAAACAGGGAGAGGAGGTAACCAAGATGGCAGCATAGGTAAACACCTACACTGCTGCCTTGCACAACAATTTCAAAACGACAACTAAAAGACAGAACAGACATTATCCAGAACCACAGGAAAGCTGGCTGAGTGTAAGTTCTACAGCTAGAAGGAAAGAGAGGGGCTCACAGAGACCCAGAGGAGCTGCAAAAAGCTGAGGTACGGAGACGTGCGCGTGGAGAGAGCGGGTGCCAGAGAACCTGGCTGGCTTTCTCTGGCGGGAGGGAGACGGAGACTCTCAAAGGCATTGAACCCCTTATCCTAAGACACTAACCCCAGATCCAGCCGAACTCATACAGGGGGAGTTTGGACTGTGAAAAGGGAGAAGTGCATGGGAAATTTAGGGGAGTCGCAAAAGATCAGAAGTCTGGTGACGCGCACGGCACTGAGCGCAGAGGACCAACTGCTGATTGTGCTGCTGGTTTTCACGAGTGGGCGGGAGAGAGACCCTCCCAACTGCGCCACTTCTACCTCCACTAAACCCCAGTTTTGGGTGAAACCCTGGGGACCCAGATTCATATGGTCCCGGAGCACAGGGGAGCCGGAAAGGCAGCGCTCTAGAGGCACTGCAAGAGCGAGCAAGTGCACAGGGACCGCTCAAGCGATTACCCAGTCACATGAGACTCAGGGCCATGGAGGGTGGGGCCGACTGGAAGGCAAGGCGGTCCCTTAAGCCCTGAGACTCTACCCATCACAAGCTCAACAGAGAGGCTTTGGCAGTTTTGCAAGTCTAGTATCATAAGGCTGAATACAACACAGAAGTCCTCCCAGCATAGTGAAAATGCTGAGACAAGGGAAGGGATCACAAACAAAAGAAATGGAGGGAAACAAACGACTGGATATAGAGTTCAAAACCACACTTATAAGGTTTTTCAAGAATATCCTAGAAAAGTTGGATAAAGTTAGTGAGACCCAAGAGGAGATGAAAAAGAACCAACTGGAGATGAAAAAGAACCAACTAGAGATGGAAAAGGACCAACTAGAAATTAAACATACACTGACTGAAATAAAAAATATTATACAGAGACCTAATAGCAGACTAGAGGAAGGCAAGAATCAAGTCAAAAATTTGAAATATAAAGAAGCAGAAAAACACTCAACTGGAAAAGCAAGAAGAAAAAAGAATCCAAAAATGTGAAGATAATGTAAGGAGCCTCTGGGACAGCTTCAAGCGTACCAACATCAGAATTGTGGGGGTGCCAGAGGAAGAGAGGGAGTAAGATACTGGAAACCTACTTAAAGAAATAATGACTGAAAACTTCCCACATCTGGTAAAAGAAATAGACTTACAAGTCCAGGAAGCACACAGAACCCCATGTAAAAGGAATCCAAAGAGGACTACACCAAGACACATCATAATTAAAATACCAAGAACAAAACACAAAGAGAGAATATTAAAAGCAACAAGAGAAAAACAGTTCATTACCTACAAGGGAGCACCCATTCGACTGCCAGCTGATTTCTCAACAGAAATGATGCAGGCCAGATGGGAATGGCAAGAAATATTCAAAGTGATGAATAGCAAGAACCTACAACCAAGAATACTCTATCCAGCAAAGCTATCATTCAGAATTGAAGGGCAGATAAAGAGCTTCACAGAGAAGAAAAAGCTAAAGGAGTTCATCAACTCTAAACCAGTATTATATGAAATGCTGAAAGGTACTCTTTTAGAAGAGGAAGAAGAAAAAGGTAAAAGATAAAAAATTATGAACACCAAATACATATCTATCAACAAGTGAATCTAAAAATTAAGTGAATTAAAAATTTGATCAACAGAATAAACTGGTGAATATACTAGAATCAGGAGCACAGAAAGGGAGTGGACTGATAATTCTCAGGGGTAAAGGGGTGAGGGATGTACAGGGAGACAGGACAAAAGTCATATACCTATGGATGAGGTCAATGGGAGGGAGGTAAGGGTAGAGGGAGGGTTGGGAGCTGGGTGGAGGGAAGCTATGGAGGGGAAAAAAGAGAAACAAATGTAATAATCTGAATAATAAAGATTTAATTTTAAAAAGATAAAAAAGAAACAGGGAAAGTTCAGGTCCATTGCTGGACAAAAACAATCGAGGAAATCAATCAGGTGATGACACACCCTCACCACTCCTGACATTGAGACCATCTAGGCATTAGTATCCATGCAGACAGCAAGCAAATGTCAGCCAAAATCCCCAAATTCTGCCAGACAGGTCATGTGTGCTCTCCTGGTCCGACCTCCCTACCTTCCTAGAGGTGGGGTCACATTTAGAGATGGCTCAGAGCATGATCCCTTGTTGTGACCCAACCGCTCTCGCTTTCTTGTTCCACAGTCTTAGAGGTTACCACCTTTGGAGGAGACCATCGCAGACCCCCTCAGATGGGCGTAGATGAGAGGAACTTGGGAGTCAGCTTGTGACTGGTAGTCTGGTGGAAGGCCGTGCATACAGAAAGGGACAGAGAGGGGCAGAGAGGAGAAGCTGTACCTGGAAATTGGGGATGGGATTGGCGATGGGGAGCCAGGCAGCCCTGGGGTTCTCCTGGTAGCGAAACGGGCCGTTGAAAGCCTGGGAGATGGCACTGAGGTTGAAGGCGCAGACAGCGGAAGCAGCGATACTATTTCTGAAAGGCAAGATGTGGTGGGATGCTGCCCCCGCATAGGACTCAGCACCCTCCTTGAATCCCACAGACAGCATCAAGGCACCACTCCAAGGCTGACTGAACACCTACAATAAGCCTGGAGCCCCCTGCATGATGGGGAGTCACAGAGGAAGAACCGTGGTCCCCATGCTCTGGGAACCCCCTGGGAAAGAAAGGCCAATGGTGAGAACCCTGGTGGTTCTGTGCTACCTCCTCATCCCCTTCCCTTCTCCCGTGGGAGGGTCAAACAAACCCAGCATTTTCATTTTACCCATGGCCACTGTAGGAAACATCCTATATAATAAAGAGCTAAAATGCTAATTAGAGTGGATGGCAGAATGACCTTCCAGAATGACCTTCTGGGAACGACCAGTGGGTGGGGGGAGGGCTAAGGCAGCTGGGACTATGAGGGCCGAGCCCTTCCCACAAATTTTGTGTATTGGGCCTCTAGTATTTTATATTACAACTCACTATAACACACACATATAAGCACACACACATATGCAATGAAGTTTTATGAGACAATACTTACCCTTATTAAATATATTGTACTCTGATATTTTTATTCCAGTCTATTCTGTTTTATTTATTTGTTTGTTTGTTTTAAAAGTGGGTTGCAAACCACTGATATACTGCAGCCCACAACACCGTGAGCCAAATGACCTCTAAGACCCCTTTCAGTCACAGAGTCAGGTTTCTATCAGTCTCATGTGAACAGTTCAGAGCAGATATCATTACAAGTGTTTCCAGTTGCGTTCTCTGCATTTAATCCGTCTCTCAAATGTGCCCATTTCTGCCCAGTCTCCACTGCCATCATCTCCCCTGGATGTTGCACTGTCCTCCTGGCTGGCCTCCCTGCCACTGCCTCGTCTCCTCCAATCCATTCTCCACTCAGCAGCCAGAGTGTGTGTTTCACAGTGCACATCCAAGCTAGTCTCTGGACTGCTTCAAGTCCTTCAATAATTTATTGCTCTTAGGTTAAATATCCAAACCGGTAAAACCATCTACAAGGTCTGCAGGACATAATCCTCCCTCTCCTAGCCTTTCTGCTTCCTCTCCTGTCTGTCTCCTCCTCTCCCTCCAGGCTCTTGCCACTCTGGTCTGGCTCCTTTCCTCAAACATTTCTTCCTACCCAAAAGCTTGGCATGTGTGGTTCCCTTGGACTAGACTGCTCCTCTCCGCCAGTTAATTCCTGTTTATCCTGTGGGTGTCACTTCCTACAGGAAGTCTTCCCTGACCACCACCTATGTTTAGAGGTTTCCCTGTACACTCACTGGCCTTTCCCTTTGTAGCATTTACCACAATTAAAATGGTGAGATATTAATATCACAATTACTGATAACCACCCTCTCTAGAATGTAAGCTCCATAAGGTCTGCTCTTGCTTTGCTGGGTAGGGTTAGCAGGGCCATGGAATCCTGAGGTTAGAAGGGACTGTAAGACCCCCTCTGAGTCTCCCAGATAGGCTGCTGCAGGCCCCTTCCAGAGCTGCCATCCTCTCCCTCAAGGCAGCTGTCTCTCTCTTATCACCACAACTTCTTCATGAAGCCACAACCCAGCTTTTTTTATTGCCTTGTACCTGGCCTAGGCCTGGCCTTCATGGCAACCCAGAATACATGCTGACCACAGCAGGGGAAGCAAGTCACAAAATCCTCAGATGACCCGTGCAGAAGGCACAACAATCCCCATTGCACAGAAAGAGAAACAAGACTCAGAGAGGGACTTCCCCGAGCCCACCAGGCTGCGAGGCCAGACCAGCGCCTGTCCAGCATCCCAGGGAAGGGGTGGCGGAAGGCAGGGACTCACACATTGGTGGTGAAGACCCCGTAGATGAGGTCCTGCTCGGGCAGGTGGAAGGCACTCTGCAGCTCGTTGTAGTAGAAGGGGACCTCGCCTGGGCGGGAGCAGTTGAGCCGGGCCTTCATGAACGTGGTCCACGTGTCTTCCAGCAGGAAGCGGCCCCCCACGTCGTTCTTGCACACGCGGGCCACCCGAGAGTACACGGTTCGCCCGCAGTCATGCTCCACTGCGTTCTCTCGCAGGAAGAAGTAGGCAAATAGCCCAATATCATATGCTGCCACAAAGTTAGGCTCTGGGAGCAGAAGAGGAAAAAGGATGGGTCAGGCTAGCAGGGAGGAAGGGGGCAGAGTCGGGAGTAGTCGCCTACTTCCTTTTCCCAGATGGGCATCCTGACATCCCTCCGCCAGCCTGGTGACCTGGAGGCTCTAACTAACCCTGTTCCCACCTCTGATCCAAAGTGCAGTTAGAATAATAACTGACATGCATTACTGGGCACTCACTGTGTACCAGGACTATTGTGAACACATTATATGCATCAGCCATTTAATCCTCTTAACCACCTAGGAGGTTAGCACCGTGATTAGCCCCAGGTGATGGGTGAGAACACTGTGGCACAGCAAGGTCAATGCTTGCTCAAGGCCACACAGCTAGTTAGTGGAGAAGAAGGGATTCAACTCCAAGGGGCAGGAAACTCTCCCCGAGTCAGTTTTCCCATAATCCATCGCCCCCATCAATTCCTAATGCTTCCTTTCTCCTGGGTACTCAGGACATCTGCAATTTCAGCCAGAGTCCATCTCCTTGGGCAAACATGCATCCTACTCTGGGCCCCTTGAAGCCAGCGTGAGCCCTTTCAGAGGTTGGGCAGGGAGGAGGACTGGTAGGGGTCAGAGTGCGCTGATGGGTGAGAACTGGGGGAACCTCACCATTGGGGCCGTGTCTCCTTACCATTGAGCCACTTGGAGTTATACTGGGCAGTGCGAAGGGGCGGCCCACTGCCCAGGCTCCGGTAGATGGCAGGGTCTCGACCTGAGAAGTCGATGACTGTGGCTGCATAGAGCTCCCCCTGGGAGGAGATGACAGCTGTGGAGTTGTGGCGAGGGTCGTAGGGGCAGCGGGCCACGCCATTGATCTTCTCCATCGTCCGGCTGAGGTTCCCCACCTGGGATGGCGGGAAGATGGGGCACTTTTCCCTGAGATCCAGGGGCTGCCTGTTTTCCCACCTCAGCGTTTATTTTCCCCTGGGTCCCTGGTCTCTGTGAGCCTCTCTCTCTTCCCGCCTTCCCCTCAGTGCCCACTCCACAGTCCCTCTGCGGAAGCAGCCCTCACAGACGGGAAGGTTGTGTCAGAAGCTCCACCTGCCTCTGGCCCCGGCACAGTAAGGTGTACCGATACAATACAGCAGGCCTAGTTAAATGTGAATTTCGATGAGCAACAAATAATTTTTTTAGTATAAGTATGTCCCAAATATATATATTTTTTAATTTCAAAGAGGAAGGGAGAGGGAGAGAGAGAAACATCAATGATGAAAGAGAATCATTGACCAGTTGCCTCCTGCACAGCTCCCACTGGTGATCGAGTCCACAATTCGGACATGTGCTCTGACCAGGAAATGAATTGAACCGTGACCTCCTGGCTCTAGGTTGACACTCAACCACTGAGCCGCGCCATCTGGGCAGTATGGCCCAAATCTTTCCTGGGACATACTTATGCTAAAATAGATTTGTTATTGATCAGAAATTAAATCTAACTGGCACCCTTTCTTGTTTGGGGGTTTGTTGTTTGCTAAATTTGGCACCCCCACTCCAAGGCTATGTGACTGGATGGGAGAACCTGCTGTGTGCCTTTCTGACTGCCCCCCGCCCCCCAAGAGGTCCCCACCTGCCTGCTGGAGCACACGGGGGAGAAGGCGTTGGTCCCACACAGGAACACTTTCCGGCCAGTGACAATCAGGACGCGCACGTAGTTCTGACACTCCTCCTGAAGCAAGAAGGGGAGGTGATAAAGGGACAGCTGTCCAGGCTCTTTCCCTCTCACCAGCGCACCACAGGTATGTAAAAGCACTGTCCTGTGTCCCAGCTCACCCTGATCACAAGTTCAGGTGGCAGGGTGACCATCCCCTCCCCCCATATCGCCTTCCCTGGCCGCCTCACTGCATCACTGCCCTCTCAAATGCTCAGGGCTGACCTCCCCTGCACAGGAGCCCCCAGCACATCCAGTCTGGGCCTGTGCACAGGTGGCCTTGTGCCCACAGCATGCCTGTCCATCCCGAAACCACAGCCTCCTATTGGCCTCAAGCCGGGACCCCGGACCAGCAAGGCCACCATACCTCTGTCTTCCCTTTGCTTTGGCAGGAGCGGCGCGTGTCCTCGTTGGAGGCCCACTCTGTGGCCTGTGGGGGGAAGACACAGACATCACACAGCTGTGCCACTGGCCACCAGGCCAGGCAGCTGTCAGGGTCTGGGTGGACAGGAAGCTGGGGAAGGGTCAGGGACAGCCTGCAGAGTAAGGGCTCCTCTCACTACATCCACATGGACCCAGCAGGCTGTAGACCTCAGTACCAGAGACCTTTAAGGAGTGAACATCCCCTCAGCCCAACACCCTCCGCACCTGCTAGGGTCCAGGGAGCCTGGAGTACCAGCTTCCTCAGCTGCATCCCCTGAAGCTCCATCCTAGGACCTCCCGGAGCCCTCGTCCCTGGGGCAGCAGGAGCTGGAAGTGCTCCTCCTTCAGGACCACTCCAGGCCTGAGTGGGCAACAGGAAATGTGCCTCTATCATGTACCAGATGTCCCTCAAGTGAGTGGGGGGCAAGGAAGGCTAGATTCTGCAAACCTTTAAATTCCCCACTATAACCCTGCTGAGTTCTTTTTTGTTGTTTTTAGATGAAGAAACTCAGGTTCTGTGAGACTTGTTGCTGCTATGTGGTAGAGCTGGGATTGGGACCCACATTCTGGATTCAAGGGCTCTGTGTGTGTTTCTTTATCCCACCATCTCTAGAACCCAGGACTTCCACTTCCCTAACTAATCTCCCCCGCTCCCAGCTCTGAGCTGTCTGCGTCCCTTCTCATTTCCCTGTAGCATCCAGCATGCTCTCTCATGAGGCAACATGCCTGGGGACACAGATTTCACTCGGGGATCCAGAGGACACTGTCATTTTCCCAAGTGCCCATGGCCTGGGAGAGAGCTGTCCCCCTCTCAGCCAGTCCCTCCTGGCCTCTGAAAGAGCATCTGGAAGGAGAAGTGATACCCCTCGGGTCCAGGCAATGTCAGCAGCCCTGGTGTGTGGCTCTAGAGATTTCTGGGTCCTGTGTATCAATATAAACTGCTTACCTGTCCGGAGAGGGGGAGCCCTGAGCAAGCAGCTCTCCCGTCCAAACAGGGAAAATAAAACAACACCTCTTCTGATTTCTAACAAAGCTCCTCCTAGCTGTGTAGTCACTGCCTGCCAGGGTCTAGCGACCCGGGTGTGAGAGTGCAAGAAGGGTGCCTGGAGGGGCGTAGGGCTGCTCTTTGCTTTCCAGATTGCAGCCTCCCACAGGCCCAAGATGGTTGCTTTGTAGGAAGGGCTGACTTCCTGGATTCAGGAGCAGTGACAAGTTTGGCCATGCCTTCGTCAGACCCATGAGCGAGCTGGGCTCACCCTGCCAGGCCAGGACAGGGATGAGGGGAAGGACAAATGACCCCTGGCATCTAGCCACATTGCTGTGGGGTTCATTTGGACAGAAACAAGGGAGCCATTGTCATCCTCAGGGGCCCAGCAGCTCCTGGGCTGAGCCTGATGTGAGAAGGAAAAAGGAACATAGACAAGAAACCTCAGGGCTTTGTGGGTAGAAAAGCACAGTGACTCACACACATTGCACATGTCCAGGCCTAAAGCTCCAGAATGTGGGTGGCTGTGTGGGACTGTGTGGGCAAAAGGCCTCACTGGGGTCTTGGGATCCCTCAGCACAGAGGCAGGCACTTACAGGGGTCAGGCTTGTTCCTAAGGGGGTGGGAATCTCATTGGGTGGCGTAGGTACGTTCAATCAAAAGGAGTTAAAGTCACCCTGGGCTGAACCTCAGGACAAACCCTGTGCCAGGGACTTGACACTTCTCACTTTGATCCTCAGCACAGCCAGTGAAACACGCAGCCTTCTGCTCATTTTACAGGTGAGGAAAAGGAAGCTCAAAGAAGCGGAGCAATATGCCCAAGGTCACAAAGCTAGTAGCCAACAAACCCGAGATGCAAACTCAGACAACAGACACCAGCGCTCAGCTCTCTCTGCTGCATCCTACAGCCTCTCACAGTGAAAAGATTTCTCAAACCAAAAGCTAGAGCAGATGGCCTGCAAAGAATATGTATATTTATAATGATAACAGCATAGAATGGGCTTGAGTCATTTATTTTATTTAAAAATTATTTTTATCAAAGTAATGATGCACAGAGTTGAAAAAGTTAAATAGTATGAAACATTTATTTAAATAACTCAAGTAGCCTACTCCTCTCACACTCCAACCCCATTTCTCAAGGTCAACTATTCCTCTGTGTGTTTAATTCAGTTTCTAAAAAATATGTGTCAACCTCAGACTTCATCTTTTGACTTCTTCTGCTATGGAGGTGAAGATTTCCCCACTTACTCATCCCCATCTCTCCTACCTCACAGCACACATTCATTTTGCCTTCCTCATCTTCCCATTACAATTCTGTAACATTAATTATTTCATCTTTTAGTGTGATAGTAATTTAATTAAAAATCAACATCAGTATTTAATTAGTATTATAAATATGTAAAAATTGTTCACTATTACCAACTTAATACCCCAGATTACATCATTTATTGTAATATGAACCACTAAGAAAGAATAAATGCTGCCAAACCTTTATTATTTAAGTTATTTATTCATTTATTTATTTACTTATTTTTAAATTTTATTTATTTTTTACAGAGTGGAAGAGAGAGGAATAGAGAGTTAGAAACATCAATGAGAGAGAAACATCAATCAGCTGCCTCCTGCACACCTCCTACTGGGGATGTGCCCGCAACCAAGGAATATTCCCTTGACCGGAATCGAACCTGGGACCCTTCAGTCCGCAGGCTGACACTCTATCCACTGAACTAAACCGGTTAGGGCTATTACTTAAAGTTTTAATGTACATTTATTGACATTGGTCTCATTTAGACATTTTAAATCATATATCGGTATTGTGCAGACAAAAAAGAAAAATGTAAGCAGAACTGAGTATCCTTAAACCTTCTCTGAATTCATAGTTCATCTTGTCTGAATCACTTTTCTGTTCTGTTGTCAGTGCTCATTTTTGTTGCTGTTGTTTGCTTGTCTTGGTGTCTCACTCTTTGAACTACCCAGAGTATCAGTGATACAGCAGTTCTTAAAGAACGTTCCACTTTGTTCTCCAGATTTTTCTTCCAAGCTATTGACCCCATCCTGCAAGATTGGGTGCTGGCACTTTCTTGATCTTACCAGAAGGTGCTCACAGAAGGTCTTCTGACAAACCAGGAACTTCTATTCCCTCTTCATATCATCTGCAAATGGTTTGTGGACTAAAATGCCAATTAGTTGGTGGTGTAGAATCAGAACACGAGAATGATGGCCAAGTTCAGGCACAGACAATGACAACTCTATCAGGACTGCAGTCTGGCCATAGTGATTGAGGATGCCTTCCACGGAAAGACGTGGTCTAATTTCAGACTCTTTAAAAATGTGAAAACGTGCATCTGAGAATCAAGGAAATTTGCCTATTCTGATGAGTTTTCTTTTCTTGACCAACTTTTTGTTTTTCCTGAATAGAATAATTATCTTGGGTAATTTTCTTCATTTGCTTGTTTTGCAAATTACTAATTTTCCCCAAATGCTCAACAGGTGTTACAAACCCCTCTCAATATTGTTTGCTAACTGCACACACGAATGGTTCAGATAATGTATGAGTCCCCATCCTCTTCCTCCTGCCCGAGTGTGGACGGAAGCCTCCTGCTTGCCTAGTCATCTGGGACTCACCTTCTCTCCTCTCCTGCTGGCTGAATCCCATGTTCCCTTCTTTCTTGATTTACATGCTTATTTTGGTAGAGCACATCTCCAGTATCTTCCTAAGGAAAGGAATATGGTAGGTCAGTTTTTAAAAATTCTTGCATGTCTGATTCAACCTATCTTCATACTTGATAGACAGTTTTGATATAGATTTTTAGGCTGAAAATAGTTTTTCACTCAGAATTTCAAAGGCATTTATTCCTCCGTTGTCTTCTAGAATCCAGGATTGCTATTCAGAAGTCTGGTGTGAGTCTCATTCCCCACCTTTGGCAATGAGCATTTCCTTTAGGCTCTGGGAGCTTTTAGGATTTTCTCTTTGATAACTGAATCCTGACTTTCACGCGAATGTACCTTAGTGCAGGTCTCTTTTGGGAACTCAGTCAACTCTTTCAGTGTAATGGCTCATCCTCTGTTTTGGCAAATTTTCTCAGGCTATTTTATCCTTAATTTCTTCCGCACCTTTTTCTTTGTTCTCTTTTTCTTATTAATCCAATCCACTGTTGGTCTTTGCATATTTATCATCTAGTTTTCTGTTTTTCTCTCCTGTTTTTCATTTCTTGTTGTTCTAATTTCTGGGAGATTTTTCTTCAATGTTATATTCTAAATTCAAATTTTATTTCCACAATCATATTTTTAATTTCCATATTTTTAACTTATTTTTTATGTAATAAGGTATATTTTTATGTCTCAGAAGAGTCTAATTATTTTTTAATTAATTTTCTTAATGTTTTCTTTTCGTTCTTACATTGACCCTGTTTCTTACAGCTTCCTTCACTCTGGTTGCCTGTTTGTTTCAATCTTTCTCTTTCACTTGAGGCTTTCCTCAAATGTCTGGGGATTTTTGACTATTTGTTTATAATAGAAAATAAATCTCTAGCCATGGAGATGTGGATTCCAACCTCTTTATTTAGAGAATTTCAACCATTCCCACTGAAAGGAACAAAGACTTCGTAGAGTAATGGCTTATTCCAGGTCTGGGCTTAGTGAATATGCAAGGTGAGCCTGAAACATTTCCTTTATAAATAGCAAGGATGCAATCACAGATGATTGGCATCATCATGTCAAAGGACCAAGGAGCCAACTCGAAGCAGCCCCCTAATGGCGGAAGATGGAGTAGTCATGCAATGTATAGATAACTGTTTAAAGCCACGAGTCTGTAATAACAAAATAATACAATTAATTGATTACCATTGGCAGATACTATCAACTGGTAAATAAAGACAGAATATCAAACATTTATTCTGCCTTTTCTATATGGCTATCATTGGGTAACCAAATAGTAGATGAAGAGAAGTATCTCTTTGCAGAAGTCGTCCAGCTAATACATTATAACGCTAAAGGAATTAATGGATCCAGGAAACAATCATCAGTAGTTGCTAAAACAAACAAACAAACAAACAAACAAAACAAAACAAAAACAGATAAAATCAGATACTAATCTTTAAAAATATTTAATAACACCTATAAAGTAATCTTGTGGGAACCTAAATGGAATAAAGTCTTTAGCTCTAACAATCAATTTTCAGACGATACAGGGCATAGGAGAACATGTTAAGTTATGCTTGGATTGCAATAAGCAAGATCCAGACTGTGGGAAACTCTGTAGGACACATGACCAGGTTTCTTCAATAAATACATTGCATGAAGAGAGGAAGAGGACAAACATTGTTCAAGTCTCAAATCCCATCAGTGTCCTCCCCTTTCCTGGAGTCTCCAAATTTGGAGCCTCATCAGTTGGGTCTTTAGAGAAAGGGTCTTAATCTTTCTTGATGGGAAGGAGTAAAATGCAGGAAGGGATGGCTGTGTAGGATGGGACAGGAGATGTTAAAACCTCTCAATTTAGAGAATTTCAACCATTCCCCCCTTTTAGGCTTGCACCTCATCCTCACAGTCCATAATAATTACACCCAATTTCTGAGCCTTCTGGGAGTCTGCCATATCTCCTCTGTAGACTCTTCTAATAAATCAGTTGCGATTGCTCCATCCACTCTCGATCTCCCCAGAATGCAGTTAATCTCTTGTCCACTGGCATCTCTTTTGTCCTGTCATTGTGCATCTGTACCTTTAAAATCTGTCACTGTCCTTTAGTGGAGTTTTATGAAGGAGTCCAGGTAGACATGCATGGTCAATCTGCCACACATAGTGCTTTAAACTGGGACTGCCCCAGAAATTCCAGGATGGTGATCTCTAGTAGCAGAATAACTGCATGTTTTTCAGCTACTGGAGAGAGCAGGTGAGACAGCCAGGAACTGAGTAATCTCCTTGCAGACTAAGCAACTCCCCGGGACACCACAGACAATGGCTGAACATTAAGACATCTTCTGAGTGCTCAGTAGAGTTGAGATTTCAGACAACTCTAGAGCTGCCAGATAAGCTTGGAGAATCTGGAGATTACTAGGTGAGAGCTCAGAACCAGCCTCACCGTGTGCCCGGGCCCGGATCGGACCCAGCCCTGGACCAGACCCAGCCCTGGATGCATTCCGATGTGTCTGTGCATGTCAGTCCTTATTTCTGCACTTGCAGGACACCTGGCAGCCTGAGATCAGAAAGCCATTGCAACTAGATCTCCAGCCATGCCCATGCTCTGGTCTCATCACTCAGCTCCTAATTGCCAAACCCAACTTAGCTCATCATACAGCCGCCCCTGACACTGCCGCCCACTTGCCACCTTCCCTTTCTCCAGGCCAGTCACACACTCTGCCCCTCCCACCCATACCCCTCCATTCAGTGCTTGGAGACTGGAAGAGACTGGGGTATTTTGATTTGCCTTAAGGAGCGGTAGTTTACACAAACTAATTAATAAGGGGTAGGCACTCAAACGTCCTTTTAATGGACACTGGTTTGCATGAACTGCTTGCACTTAGATTTTTCTTTAAGGGATATTAATTATTTAAATTATTGATAAAGCACTGAGTTTTAAAGTTTGGTTAAAACGTGCCCTGGGGCCATGTGGGAGGAGCAGTGAGCTGTAATGGAGAGTTACATTACAACCATGGGAACCCCAGGCAGGTGGAGAGTCAAGGAAGCTGGGCAGGGTTGGAGTGCAGCTCATTTTTAGCACTTGTTTGCTGTGCGCCACCTGTGGTAGCAGATCTGGGGCCTGAAGGTTTACAAGCAAGGACCTGAAGCCTCCTCAGGAAGTGGCAGGGAGCTGACTCACTGGAATTGGGACTTTCTCACCAGGCCTAGTGGCCAGTGGCTGAGGTCTGCTGCCAGCCTATTCAAGAGAACGCTGGACAGCCCACTCCAACTTCTCTCATTCTCTCTGCCTTGTGACCAGATAGTACCCCTAAGATGGGGACATGGACATGCAATGGAATTTTTTTTTTCTTTTGTTTCATTGGGAAGAATTTAGTCTGGATTCCAGAGACCAGGCTCCAAAGAGACAACCTAAAGAAGATGGTAAAACTAATGCCTGGTGTACTTGGGCTGGTTTGCAGAGCCCTCAGAGAGCCCCCCGAAGCTGAGCCTGCCCTCAGCACAAGTTATGGGCTCGCCTAAAATAATCTTCCCATGGCTGAGATCAATGTGGCGTTGGTTGAACCAAACAAACCCCAGGCCTGGTCATCAACCCAGAGAGTCCAACATCTGATAAGGTACAGACCCAGAAATGGGTGCCAGCTTTAAGGACACCTGGGGAGCCAAAGCAGTTGGGCAGCACCTACAGAAAAGGCCTCCTTGACATCCTGGAGCAGCGGCTCCTAAATTCGGCTGCACATTGAGCTTTTACAAATCCCAGGGCCCAGCTGGCCCCAGACCAATTAAATGAGTCGCTGAGAGTGGCACCCAGGCATTGCTGGTTTTAAAGCTCCTCTGGTGATTCCAGTGGACAGCTGTGGGAGAACCACTGCCTGGAGTCAGGCGAGCTCTGTGCCCATCCTGATTTATGCCACTCAGCTATGCAATCCAGAATCCTGCATGGCACCACTGTGGTCCAAGCTTGCCTAAGCTCTCCAGCACTGCCAGCTTCCCCAACAACAGGGGTCACCTTCATGCAGAAGCCAGTGTGCCTGGTGCCCCCTGGTGCTGTGACTCTGTGTGATTCTGCCACCTGCAGACCTCTTCCTCCCTCTGCTCTCCACCCCCACTCTGCTGCCTTAGTTCAGCTCACCCCATCACTAGTCTGGACTATTGCACTTGAGTCCTAACTGGCTTCTCCACGTATTCATCTCTGCACTGGGCCAAGTGGTCAAAATACCAAATCTACTTCTCTGCTTTAAACCCTTTGAGGAGCCCCCAGTGCCTTCAAAATAAAACATGGACCTCTCTGCTCATCAATGAAGGCCCTCTGAAACGTGGCCTCTGTCTCTCCCATGCGTCATCTTCCACCCTCATCCCACTCACACCCCATGATCCTGCCACACCGGACCCCTCGGTGCTCCACGCTGTTTCACATCTGTGCCTCCTCCTTAGCTGCCTGGCAACCCCCATCCTTCAAGCTCCAGCCCACGGGCAGCTCTTGCAAAGCCTGTGCAGACCCTGCTGGGCCACCACTACACCCAGCACAAACCCCTCCCTGCAGTCTTCCCCCACCACCGCCATTCATTTTGCACATCTGTCTCTCTTCCCACCTGTAGCCACTTTACTCCTTCCAGAAGACATTCATTTGCAGGCCATGGGAACCTCATAAAAAGCCACTGCCTGAGCTCAGGGCAGCACCTCTGGATCCACTTTCTCCCACCCACCATAAATCGCCTCTGCACGAGCTCCCCCAGATCCTGACCTGCTGGGCTTGGCATCTGTCACTCATCATCTTCTCCTGGCTATCCTGTGAGAATTGAGGGTCGGAGACGCTGCTTGTCTTACTGCCCCTCTGCCCCAGCTCAGTTCAGACACATAGCAAGTGCTGAATGGATACTTGATCTCTGGGAGACCAGCAAGCCTCTGGACACGAGGACTGGGGCTGCCAAGAGAAAACTAGGCCCTGGGTGGGCCGCTTGAACTGGGCGGCCACGGGATGCTGCCTCTGGGACATTCTCTGCCTTGCTCCAGCCCAGGCCCCAGGAACACATGATACAGAAAGGAAAGGAAATCATTTATGGTCCCTTATATACATGCTCCTTGATTCAAGGGATGGAGCCTGATTCACCTTTGGATCTTAAATGCCTGGGATCATGCCTGGGACTGGAGCTGGGCTTTAGCAGGTATTCAACAACGTTTATTGTGGCTTGTTAGATGGATGGATGGGTGAGTTGGCCAGTAAGGGTCTGGACTGAAGACTAGACTTTTTCTGTTCCCTTCAACCTTGCCTTTGGAAACCAGTGGCAATGGCCCATGGGGTATAGATCCAGGTGAAGCAAGAAAAAACCAGACCAGAAATGTCACACCAGCTCACCAAGGAGGTCTCCCCTCGCCCAACTGGCCTGTGCAGTGAAACTGTATACCAAGCAGTTCTCTTCATACCATTCTCTAGTTCTACGCATCACCCATCAACTTCTTCGGGCTGTAGTGTGAGACCAGAGGGTCGGAGAGCTGCTTGTCTTACTGCCCCTGTGCTGCAGCTCAGTTCAGACACATAGCCAGTGCTGAATGGATACTTGATCCCTGGGAGACCAGCAAGCCTCCTGGACAGGAGGACGGGGGCTCTTCCCTCATCGAAGAAGATACGGCCACCCTTTCTCTGAAATGTTCAACCCCTGCAGAGATGGTGTGGCATCTTGTTTCTCAATCTGGGATAAATGTTCTGGATCAAGAGGCCCATTAAAAAGTCTTCTCTCCCAAGGCACTTAGGGAAGGAGGCTTGGGGCATCCTTCGCAGTAAATAACTAACAAGTCACAGCTCAGTGAAGCTGCTGCATGAGGAGGGGTTACTCAGGCCAGGCTAAGAATGGAACCAGAGGCATCCTGCCCCTTGAGGCCCAAACTCAGAGGCCTTCCTGTGAATTGAGGCGCTGGACTTAGAATGACCAACCAGTCCCATTTTGCCAGTCCCGCCCTGGTTTTAGCACTTCAGGCCCAGCACCCTGAGGCTCTTCAGTCCCAGCAAGTAGGGCCAGGGTCACCGAGGTCTGGGGCTCCTTTCCTCCCTTCCTGGCAGAAAGGGGTCCTGTGCGTGCCTTCCTGTTCGCATGGCCTCACCCCCACTTCCAATGATCTTCCCAGCAATCACCTTGACAGCCAGGGGGAGTCCATGGCCAGTGAGAAGAGCCAGGGGCTCCTGTTTTCGATGCTAGGGGTTAAATTGTGATTCTTGCTCTTTGCTCTGCCCCAGCTGTGCTCCCAAATCTCAGGGACATCGTAGGGAAGGGAAGGGAAGGGAAGCACATGTACCTGAAGAAGGGAGACATTGGCAAGGCTGAGCCTGAAGAGGTAGTTCCTGTGGAAACAGAGATGGAAATCATCAGTCAAGCTGGGCCCACAAGCCAGTCCCGGGAGGCAGCTGCTCCTGCCTCACACGCTGGGTGCCAGGACAGGTGCCGAGTGCAGAGGGTCTTCGGTAAGCTGACCCTCAAGGAGAGCTCCACCTCTCTTAGCCCATGGAATCCTCACAGCAGCCCCAGGTGTATGGAGGGGGAGAAAAAAAAAAGCCATTTTACAGACGAGGAAAAGTTTGGATAAATGGCCCCAGGACGAGTTAAAACCCAGACTTGTCTTCTTTGGGTGTCTGGCCACCCTGGCAGGTCCCGGGAAGAGCCCCCACTACTTTCCCACCTCTGGAGCCTGTTTCTGTTCAACTTAAAGCCTCCTGCAGCTCTCAAAGGCACCCAAACAGGCCACCTGCCTTCTCCCCTCACCTCCCTCCCAGACCCACTCCCCTCCTCAAACAGGCCAGCCGTCTTTCCTATCTCAAGCCACGGGCCCCTGGGGTTTTGTCTGCCTCCTCACATCCTGCAGTCAGTGTCTCTGGGTCTGACTTTCCACGGACACCTCCCTGGATCACCTGCTCCTCATGCCCAGATCGCCCCTCTGCCTCTTCACGATGCTCTTCCCCATGGTCTAGCCGGCACCAGGCTGCCAGACGCCGATTCCTCAAGCACCATTGTCATCAGATCAGCCGGGTGCTCAGAAACCGTAAGTGAGAAACTACGTCCACACAAAAACCTTCACGTGGACCGTGGGTAGCAGCTTTATTCATAGTTGCCCAACCTGGAAGCAGCTGAGATGTCCTTTAGTAGGGGAAGAGGTAAACAGTCCGTGGTCCCCCCACAAAAGGGAGTACGTATTACTGAGCGCTAAAAAGCAATGAGCAATAAAGCCGTAACAAGACACAGAGGGACCTTAAATGCGTATTACTAAATGGAAGAAGCCCATCTGAAAAGGATACATACTGTCTGATTCCAATTATATGACATTCTGGAAAAGGCACAACTATGGGACAGGAAAGGGGATCCATGGTTGCCAGGAGTTGGTGGTGGGAGGGAATGGATGGATAGGCAGAGCACAGAGGATGTTCAGGGCAGTGAAAATACTCTGTACGATGCCATAATAATGGATACATGTCATTATAAATTTGTCCAGACCCAGAGGATGCATACCTCCAACAGCGCACCATAACAACATGTGTGGACATGGGGAGATAATGATGTGTCCACGTAGGTTCATCAATTTTAACAAACTTACCGCTCCGGTGGGAGAGACTGCATGTGTAGGGCTATGGGTATATAGAAATTCTCTGTACCTTCCCATCAATTTTGCTGAACTTAAAACTGCTCTAAAAAAAAGAGTCTTGCCCACCTGGTATGGCTCAGTGGTTAAGCATCGACCTATGAACCAGGAGTCACTGTTCAGTTCCCCATCAGGACACATGCCTGGGTTGTGGGGCATGCAGGAGGCAGCTGATCAATAATTCTCTCTCATCATGGATGTTTCTATCTCTCCCTCTCCCTTCCTCTCCGAAACCAATAAAAACAAACAAACATATTCTTAAGAGTCTTAACGATGATGTTACCTATTGAGCCCAGTGTCAGGCTCTGCTGAAATTGCTTTGCCTGGACTCTGGAGCCACAAGGCCCCCTTGCATGGACCCGAGGGTGGCAGAACCACCAGTCCGAGGGCCACGTGAGAGTGAGGTTCACCACGTAGACCCTGCGGCAGAGACAGGGGGGTCAGCTTAGCTGCTTGTGAGGGGCCTTCTGAGCACCTCAGTGTCTGCATCTAAAATGGATGTGGCTGTCTTTCCTCTTTCACAGGGTGGTGGAGACAGGGCAATGAATGTTAAGAAGCATGTTCAGATGCTTTATTAATGTCAAGCAGATGTAAAATATTAGTTTTTCCCCTAAGAGTTTTCATTCCTTCTTACATCTTTGGTCATTCCTCTTTTCATTCCTGTAGTGTTTAGAAGTAATTGCTTTAGAAAGTTCTGGCCTCCCTCAGCTGTGCAGGAAGAGAAATGAGGTGGAGTGGGCCAGAATGCGGAGGGGCCCTGCCAAATGAACCCAGGGCCTGGAGGAAGCCGCTCAGGCTGGACATTCCTCTTCCCCAGCTCTGGCTGCTGGCCCGCCCCGCTCAGCTGCTCTGCTGTCCCAGCGGTGGTCGGCCTCACCGGTGACCCTGGCTGCAGGCTTCTGCTGCCCCTCCCCAGCCTCCTGCCCTGAAGAGCTGCCCCACCCTCTCCCTCCTGGCCTGGGGACAGATGGGCTGCGGCTTATGGCTCTGCCCCAGCTGCCTGCTAGGTAACAGAGGCATCCAGTCACAGCTTTAAAGAATTAGGGGAAACATTGCATCACTTTTTTATTTTTTCATTTTTATCCCATCAAAAGTCATTCATCACAATGTCCTCGAGGTCAGCTCTTCTGGGAGATGAGAACAGAGAGAAATAACTGTAGCCTGACCCACCCTAAACCCCTCAGGAAACAAGGCTGGGTGTAAAGGAGCAAAAACATGTCCCCTGGCCGGAATTCCAGAGGCCCAGGGGCGCAGAAAGGAGGGGGAAATGTGACAGGCAGAAGAAGAGGAAGGAAAGTGACTGAAAGAAAGGGAGAAGGAAAAAGCCAAGGACCCACTTCGTTTGTTCCAAGAGGTGCAAGGGGCGAGTCCAGGGCTGGTTCCTCCCGCCCCCTATCCTTGGGGCACAGCCAGGATTGGGGGGAAATCAAGGATAGGAAAAGCTATGTGCTCACCGTATGGGGGAAGCCCCAAATTGGGTCAGGAAGAGCAGTGTGACCACAGGCAGGCCACCTATCCTTCTGAGCTTCAGTTTCCGGGTCCATACAATGGGGCCACTCATTCCTGGGATTCTTGTGAAGATTAGATGCATCTTTACATCTAATACCTACATGTTTTAGATGCTTCATCACACACATGGTACTAAGATGGTGCCTGGCACACAGCCGGTGCAGGATGAATGGCAGCTTCTAAAATGTTTCCACACAGTCCAGAGCCAGACATCAGGATTTTAAAAAGTACATACGGAAAACAAACAGGGCCTGAATGAGGTGGTGAAGGATCTTACTGGTCACCGTCCTGACTGGAATGTTGTTCAGCTGTTAGGCAAGATACTATCATTAAGAGAAACTGGGTGAAAGGCTATGGATTGGGTCCCTCTGTGTTAGTTCTTACAACTGCATGTAAATCCACGAGTATCTCAAAACAAAAGGCAGAACAATTAATCTCTGAGCTGGAAAATGAAATCCATACTCTTGCAGACTTGCACATGTACAGATACCTCTGGGCGTGCGTACACACACACACACACACACACACACACACACACACACATCGCAGGGCATGCCTCCAAGGAGGGGTCCTGATGGGAGTGCAGAGGGGTGGCCCTACTCTTCACTGAATACTATTTGTGCCTTCTGATGTTACACCAGAACACGCAGCATGGGTGCACGGTGACTAGTTCTTTTAAAACCAAAAATTAACCCGCCCGGAGTGGCTCAGTTGGTTGACCTTCCTCCAGTGCACTTTCGGAAGGTCACTATTCAATTCCTGTTCAGGGCACATACCTGGACTGTGGGTTTGATCCCCGGTAGGGGCACCTATGGAAGGCAAATAATCAATGTTTCTCTCTCTCTATCGCTTTCTCTCTCTAAGCATGTCCTCAGATGAGGAATAAAAATTTTAAAAAAAGTTAGGAAAAAAAAAGTGAAATGCGTTCAGTCCAGCTTCGCCATAGCCCTGTGAGGGTGGCAGCACTGAGATTGTCACCCAGACCTTACAGATAAAGAAATTGAGGCTCCAAAGTGAAGATCAGACCTAGCCAGTTTGCTCAGCAGTCAGTGTCGGCCCTCAGACCGAAAGGTTGTGGGTTTGATTTCGGTCAAGGGCACATACCTCAGTTGCAAGCTTGATCCCCAGGGCTGGTTGGAGCGCATGCAGGAGGCAACCAATCAATGTGTCTTTCTCACATTGATGTTTCTCCCCTCTGTCTCTCCTCCTCCCTTCCACTCTCTCTAAAAATCAATGGGAAAAATATATATATATCCTCAGGTGAGGGTTAACAAAAAACAAAACAAAAACAGCGAAGAAGATCACCCAGGACAAGAATGCAACTCCTCGGGTCCTAATCCAGAGCTTTGTCGTCACCTGCCACAGTGAGGGCACGGGACCACAGTGAGGGCACGGGAACACTCAGGAAGGCCCAGACATCAAGGGTGATGAGCTACCTGGCGATCACCCTCCCCAGCCCCAGAACAGCAGAATCGGGACCTCTGGGGTGGAAAGCGTCTGAAACACCCCTGTAGCAGGAGGGGAAAACACAGACTGGCAGGACAAACTGGGTGCAGGGACCTGGGTTCTGTCCTCATCACTGCTGTCATCTGGCTATATTATCTTGAAAAGGTCCCCTTGCCCTCAATGTGCCTCTCTCTGCCTCTTCATGTTTATATCAAAGGCAGTTGGATTACTAGACCAGTGATTCTCAAACCTGACTGTGATTCAGACTCGCCTGGAAGGGCTGCTGAAATGCAGGCTGCTGGCTGGCCCAGAGCTTCTGGTTCAGAGGTCCGGTGAAGTCCAAGGATTTGCATTTCTAACAAGTTCCCAGCTGTTGCTGGTGTGGCTGGTCCACTCTTTGAGACCCACTGGAATCAACCGTCTCTGACCTGTGCCCTATCAGAACTCATGGTCTATAATTTTGTGAGAATTATCTCCTCCTACTCCACCCCATAAAGTCCCCAAATTTCCCCCTAGAGCGTATTATCCTTTGGATACTGGCCTTGGACAGTGGGACTGAAGGAGGTCAGGTAATAGGGAAGCGAGGTCCTTCCTGAAAGAAGCTCAAGGCCTGTCCGGGACTCCCAGGTGTAGATGGCCAACCGGCCAGCAGGGGGCTCCTGGGCACCTTCTATGCACAGAGCTCCCAGGGAGGATACCAGCTAGGCCGTATGGCAAGGACAGAGGGCAGGAGGAGGCCACTCAGTAACTGCCAGACACGGAGGTACATGGCTTGCTGAGATCTGGAGGTCTCTTCTCCACCCCCAAGCCCAAATGCTTCCTTCTGTAGGAGACAGACATTCAGGCACAGAGTGGGCCTGGCTGAGAGGAACAAAGGCCCAGGACAGGAGAATGCCCGCAGTAGGCGCACCCCAAACAACATTCCCTCCACCCAATTCTAAGCATCTGCACTCTTGACCCCAACCCTCCTGCACCACTTTACCTGGCTCCCACAATGAGCTGGTTCCTGGATGGATCCAGAGCAAGCTGAGAGAAGTCTCGGGCTCCAGGGTAGGTGAAGTTAGAGACCCAGGGCTTCAGGTCTGGGAAGGGAGAAGCAAACATCCAGTTACCACTGACCAGGGTACCAGCTGCCCAGCACCAGACAGGAGAATGGAAAGGTAAAGCATCTGTCAGGGTGAAGTCAGCATGCAGTGAGGCAGGAGGCGCCAGGATACCTGTGAGCAGCCAGCTGGGAGTGGGTGGGGAGCAGGGGTGGGGTGTTGTCACTGTCCCCACTTTTTCCCTAGCTCAGAAAAGGGCTCCACCTGCCCCAGCTGCCAAAGGGAGACCTGTAATCACTCTTGACTCCCTCAGACTCTCGCCAGCTGCATCAAACATGCTGGCAAATCCTGACTGGTTTTCATCCAACTCTCTCTGAAACCCACCTATCTTGCCCTCTGCACCCACCCCCCATCCAGCCACCAGCAGCTCTAGCTTGGGCTGGTGCCAACAGCCTCCTCCCTGGCCTGGTTTCCCTCCTGCCCTTCTAGTCCATTTCCCATAGGGCAACCGGAGTGATCTTTCCAAAATGCAAATCTGGTTGTGTCACTCTCCAGCTGGAGCCTGTAAAAGCTCCTGGAGAAAAAGTCCCAACCTGTGGCCCCACTGTGCCCTCAAGCCAATGGCCTGGCACAGTCATTATTTAGTGATCCCTGGAAAGAATGATGCTTCATCTTTGACATCCCCCTTGGACTCTCCACCCAGCCACACTTCACCAGAACACTGTGCACTTCTCCAATCTGTTCCACAAGAGCCTGCACTCTCTCATACTTCTGTCCGCCCTACACCACCTCCTCCAAGAAGCCTTCCCTGCCTCTCCCAACCCAGAGTAAGGGTCTCCCATAGATCTCTATTTTACTGCCATCAAAGTCCCCATATCCCCGGGTGTCTATCCCGTGGTTTGTCCTGGGGTACAGGGAAGACATTGCTTCTTGGATTGCCAGGCGTCTTCCAGCACTTGGCAGTATTTGAATGAATGTATGAATAATCCTCAGCTCCCTTCTGTACAAGAAGAATCAGGTTATCAGACAAGGCCAAAACTTTCATGGGCAATGAGTGGGCAGAGAGGAGATCGTGCAGCCCTATGGATGGATGGGCAGCGGTGTGGGGAGGGCAGGCCTGGGGCACAGTACCCAGATGACTTCTGTGGAGGCCCGGTGCTCCCACCTCAGTGCCTGGCCTCCTAATAGCTGCCTCTCACCCCTGTCTCATGGATGGGAGGGAACTGACCAGTAATAAGAGAGCCTTGAACAGAGGAACATTCATGCTGATGGGGTAAAGACACGGGGGAAATGTGAGGCCCTGTGCTTTCTCCCCACAGCGCATTAGCGACTGGCTCACAGGAGGCCCGAAGGAGTGTGTATGTGTGTGTAATCCAAGGGAAATAAATCATTGCTCATTATCCCTCCACTACAGAGTAAAAGCAGCCCTTCGTTTCTGCACAACAGGCAAACACTTAATCGCTCGCTAGAGAACTGGAGGTTTTACGAGTTGGATGTTTTTTTAGAAAACTGTGCTATGCATAATTTAAAAAAAATAAGAAAGAAATTCTGCAACAAAATGAAGCTAACCCCTTGGTTCTGCCTCTGCCCCCAGCAGGTGACTATGGATTGGCAACAATTGTCATGTAATTGCAATGACATTTTTGCAGTATCAGTACAAGAAGTAGATTTGCAGTCAGATAGGCTGGTTTTTTTATCTGACCTCAGGGCCACTCTCAGAAATCCTGGTAGGATATTATACTACCTTAGAGACTAAGCCAAGGGTTCTCTTCCTCCAGGAAGTTCTCCTGGATTACTTCCCCTCCAGCTGATTTTATTTCAGTCTACATTCTCTCTACCCTTTTTGTTCCATTCACATTGTATGTTATTATCACTCAAAGTGCTCAAGTGTATTTTCATAGGGGTAGGAAGGGGGCGGTGTGAAAGGACTTGTCCATCAGAGTGGGTGCCCCCCAAAAGTAGCAACTGAGTCACATTTTAATCCTCTCCCCTCCCAACAGAGCTATTCCAGATGTGGACAGCCAAACAGGGCAAGAGGTGACATGACTGGTCTGCAGCAAACCAGGAGGAACTTCATCTGGGGACTTCTCAGCCCAGTCTTTGCTTAGGTGGGTCCTTGGGGAGGAAGGAAGAGGGAGAGGAAACAGGGCAGGAGCCAGGATGACAATTGGGGGGAGTCAGGGGCGGGGCGGGTGGAGGCCCCTTCCAGTTTCTGTCCCTCTTCCCTAACACAGAAGGGACCAACGTGGGCAAAGGTGAAAGGGAGAGATGTACAGCCCCATGATCCTGGGGGAGCCTTCTTGGGAAGGCAGCCAGCTCCCTTCGATTAAGCAGGCAAAGAGGACCAGAGGGAGGGCCGTCTTTATAACACCAAGCACGTCTGAGCTCCGTGTGCAGCGAAGGCTTTGGACAGCGTCTTTAAGAGAAAAATGACATTCTCCATGACGCGCCTGTGATTTTAATTATGTATAGTCAATTCAATTACCCACTTTGGGATTAACCACTGCCAGTGTTAACTCCATATTGGCTTCTCCTGCTGCCTGGAAAGGCCATGCTGTGGCGAAAGGAATACCGTGAGGGCAAAGAGAAACACAGGTGGCCCTGGCTGGTTTGGCTCAAGGGATAGAGCGTCAGACTGTAGACTGAAGGGTCCTGGGTTCACTTCCAGTCATGAGCACATGCCCAGAATTGTGGGCTCGATCTCCAGTGGGGGGGACGTGCAGGAGGCAGCCGATCAATGATTGATATTTTTATCTCTCCCTCTCCCTTCCCCTCTAAAATGAATCAAATATATTTAAAATAAAATTACATATATATATATATTGTGTGTGTGTGTGTATATACATATATATATATATATATGTATATATATATATATATATATATGGAGAGAGAGAGAGAGAGAGAGGGGTAGGCTCCCTTAAAGACACAGCGGAGAATGTAACCTTCCACAACAGGAGAATGTCAGACTCTGCACCTGGCAGCTCCTCTGGGTGCTGAGAGGTTATTCACAGATCAGTCAGGTGTCAGGAGAGAAGGAAACTCAGAGCTAGGGTTTGGAAACCCACAGATCAATCAGAAATAAAGTGCAACATCTGAGGGAACCCTGGAAACTAGGGGTTTGTGCTGGGATGGATCGTGGCAACTTCTCTAGAACACGTTGTCACCCAGAAGACAGTCCATCACTAGTCCCCAGTGTGTACTCAGCCATGCCAAAGGGACACAGCAGGACTGACTAGTCCTGGTCCAGGACCAACTGCACTGGGGGCCGAAGGGGAGTGACTTTGAAGAAGCAATGAGAGGGACGTGAGTACCCAGAGGAGACTCTTGCTCACCTCTGAGGCCCCACAGGGTCCCATTCTGTGCCTGGCATCAAGCAGGACCAATAAAAAGTTAGTGAGTGGACAGGAAAAGCCAGAGCTGTCTATTAGGAGGGGCAAGAAGGTGAGCTGGGGGAGGCCAGCAGGGCGGGGAAGGAGAAGCTGGGAGGACGCCACTCCTCAGGGCTGCCAGTCACAGACGACAGACCATCTCCTCTTGGGGCTTCCTTGTGACTCTATGTCACCATCCATGCCACCCTGAGCCTCATCCCCTCATTCTGAAAGAGGGTGCGGTGGTAAGTCAGGTAATTTACATGTGAAGATACATAATGGTGTGCAGGAAGCCAGGAACTCAGGGAACGCATCTCCCACCCCCTGCCATCCCCACCCCCAATACAGAGCAGCCTGGCTGGGGGACAGGGGTTCCCTGTGCTCATTCCATTGTCCCTGCTCCAGAGTCAGCCAGTAGTGCCCCCGAGAAGCCCCGAGAAGAAATGTCGTATTAGGAGCCACCACAGGGGACCCTCTGTGAAGGGGATAATCTTCAGCTCTCAGAATCCGGCTCCTTCTGTCCCTCACTTGGTCCTTCCCTTCAGGGACAGCCACCAGCAGGACCTCAGGGCCATCAGAAGTCTGAGGGTGTGCATGCTTGTTCTGTAGGCTTACAGGGATTGCTAATTTACCATAATCCACTTAAGCCTTCAAAGCCTGGATCCCAGCTCAAGCAAGACAGAGAACAGCACAGATAAACCAGCTGGAAAACCTCCCCCAAACAGGAGACACAAGCAGCCCACAGCTGGGAACCCCACACTTCTAAACGCCCCAGTCCTCCCCCCCCCACTTTTCCGGCACCCAACTCCTATTTAGAGGGCTCCCCTGCCCCCAATCCCATGCCAGCCTATGATTCAGGGGTTTATTTTTCCGTACTGGGTTCCATCTTTTTTTTTTTTTAATATATTTTTATTGATTTCAGAGAAGAAGGGAGGAGAGAGAGAGAGAGAAACATCAATGATGAGAGAATCATTGATCAGCTGCCTCCTGCACGCCCCCCTCTGGGAATCAAGCCCGAAACCTGGGCATGTGCCCTTGACCAGAATTGAACCCAGGACCTTTCAGTCTGCAGGCCAGCGCTCTATCCACTGAGCCACACCAGCCAGGGCAACGCTGGTTTCCATCTTGCCCCTCCTGATGGGCCATGGCATCCCAGAGGACGGGCTGCTCCTCCTCCTGCCTGGGCCCCAGAGGGTGGAGCACTCTGACAAGTCTTTCCAACCCTCTGCACCTCGTCCCCGCATCTGTCAAAAGGGGTGATAGCCTTGCCCTGCCTCCCAGCCAGGGTTACAGTGAAGGGGAGACAGGACAGTGTTTATGAGACTTAAGAACCCTGAGACTACATCAGTGTGAGCTTCCACGAGGCAATGGATCCCAAGTATTGATGTGATGGTCACACCACCAGCGACCCCCATCCTGGCTCACAGGTCAGGGGAGAACATCCAGGAAGCTCCAGTATTTGTGTTTTTGCTTTGTTTGTAGATGATCATCAAACGTATATACTAATTTTAGAAACGCTTATTGAAAACGGATAGACCCTCAGCATATGCCCAGCGAGTGGCAAAACTCAGCTTGGGTAACATTTCAGCTGGACACTCATGCCCTCCCTTGACAAACCAAAGGAGTTACTTGTCACCAAGGCCCCTTTCCCAGTGGGTTCCCCAGACCCCAAAGATGGGTATTCCTGCAGCCGTCTTAGAGCAGGAGGCTTTGCAGAGATCACGAGGCCCTTCTAAGGAGTGAGTCATCCTTCTCCCCCCCACTCATGCTACCAGGACAGCCAGAGCTGAGAGACGGACCAGCCCTCGGCAGCCCACCCAGGCGGCCCACACCTCTTTCTCCAGCAAAGGAAGCCCAGGGGAAGACCCCGCCTCCCAGATAAATATGAGAGAAGGGCCTGAACACATTGTCTGGAGCCTAAAATCAGACCCATCCCGCCCATGGCTGCCATGCTTATGCATCTCTGAATCCTAGGTGGGACTGGTCCTTCAGGACATGGTCATTGCAGAAAGAACTGGGTGGGAAGCATCTCTCACCTGCAAAGGCCACGGTGGGGTGTTCCCTCAGGGCACACAGCTGCTGCTCACGGCTGGGATTGCTGGTGACATCCTGGGAGCTGGAGAGGTGGAAGACCAGCAGCATGAGGCTGGGCGGCAACAGGGTGGCAGCCAGGGGTCCCAGGAGCACCATGGTGGGCCCTTCAGGGTCCCAGCTCCCAGCGGCAGGCCTGCAATGCAAACATTCAATCTCACCACGTGCTCCCTCAGCAAGGCCCACTTCTCCCAAGTTCCTCGTGGAGGTCAGTAGCCCCACAGGTTTGTTTTTTGTTTGTTTAAATACATTTATGATAGTTAGAGTTTATTCTGCTCTAGAAATACAAAGTTATAGATCATAGTTTGAAAGCTAATTTCCCTTGGAATGGTATTCTACACAAAACTGACAAATTATAGAGCTTTTTCTATTATGATCCCAAATGGCTTAAAATTTGTCTTAATGATAAAAGTGGTATCTTAGGGATTTTAATAAATGGAGCTAGGATGAATGAATAGCCAGTTATAAAAAAGATAAATTTGGACCCATAATTTACACTTTATACTAGGAAAAATTCCAACTGGATAAAAGAGTAAATGCTAAGAATAAAACCAACAAAATACTAGAAGAAAATATGGGCAGTAATCTTTATAACCTTGAAGTGGAAGAACCATGATGCAAAATCCAGAAGTCATTAAAGAAAATATTTAACTACGTAAACACCACACTTTTGCATGCTTTCCTCTCCCCTAACCCCCTCAAAGAAAATAAACCCCCCCAAACCCTCAAAACAATGTTAAGCAAAATCAAAAAGCAAATAGCAAACTGGAAAAATATTTGCAATTCATATCACAAAGGGGCTAATATTCCTCCTATGTAGATAACTCCTGGGAATCAAGAAGAAAAAAATCCAACAGTCCAGTAGAAAATGAATATAAATGCAAACTGGGCTTAAAAACATGAATGACACTATTCTCACTCCGAATAAGAGCAATGAAAATGAAAACTTAGCCTGAGATAACCTCTGCTTAGCTATCAGTTTAGCCAAAATCCAAGTTAGACCACTGTTGGTGAGGCTGTGAGAAAGAAGGCGCTCTCAGGTATGCTGGAGGGTGTGCAAAATGGCACAGCCTATGGAGGGGAATCGGGCCATATCTGGCAAACACACAGCGCTTACCCTTTGACCTAATTGTGGGAGTCTAGATCAGTGCTACTCAGAGTATGGTCCACAAACCAGTATGAACTCTGATGACTCTGTGTCAAGATTAATGCAGACATTAGAGAGTAAGGGCTTAAAAACCTTTATAGTTATTTGACAGAATAATTTTCTGTCTATTGAATCTAATAACAAAATATTTGGGCTTGTATTTTACAGGGTTGTTTTTTTTCCCAGTTCACTTCTCTAGGGATTCACTTTTCTTACATTTTACATGATCATCCACCTGCAACAGGCTGTAAGTTGATAAATAAAACCCATTTCTTCATCACAGGTTATCGAGAAGCAACATAGACTACAGAGGCACCTGCACATGTGCAAAGTCAGGGAGGTGAAGTAAGAGAAGACAGGTAACAACCCAAAATCTAGCAACCAGAGGCTGCTTCAATAAGCTGGGTGGACCTTTGTAGTGGGATACTGTGCAGCTCTAGAAAAGAATGAGGTTTCCTCTAGATTTTAATATGGAAAATTCTCCAGGGATATTAAGTGAAAAAAGCAAGGTGCACAACAGGTGCCTGCCATCTTTTGTAAAAAAGAGAGCAGAGACAAGAATATATATGTTTCTATTTGCTTATCTTAGCATTAACATACACTGAAACAATAAATCAAACTAATAAAAAAAGGTTACCTATAAATAACAAAATCGTAATCCGGCCCTCTCAATATATACCTTTTATATTATTTCCGTTTTTAAATAATAAATATGTCGAATATTACCTAGTCTATTAAAAATTAATCCTTTTTAAAAACTAGTTTTGGTTCCTAAAACTTCTGACAGGGACGGCTGGAGAGCTCCCCTGTGGCCTGCCTCACGCAGTCTGAGCCAGCTCCCAGCTCTCCTCAGGGGCCATCACTGTGTCACCATGCTCCCCTGGCCTCAGGTCTCAAACCACGTGACCTCCTGTTGTCACTTTCCTCATCTGTGACATGAAAGGTTAAATGAACTCGGGATTTTCCAGGCGGAGCATGAGGGAACCAATCAGAATCACTTCCACTGGGGGTGGCGGCCTGCAGCCCCCAGGTGAGTGACCCCAAGGGGATTCTGCCAGCCTCCCTGAGACTAGTGGCCACTGGAGGTCCATCCCTCTCTAAGTCCCTTTGCTCCCGACCCCTCCTTTCTCTTCCCTTCCTACTGCCACTATCTCACCCAGGTCTGGAGAATCACAGTAAGGATGGGTTTCCTTCAGGCCTAAGCTTCCTCACTGTGTGTGCAATGGGCTAACACCCTCCTTGCATTGCTGCATGGCTTCAAGGGAATACCCCCATGACCACACAATGTGTGTGCCCAGGAGTGCGCCCTTCTCCCTTACTCTGCCCCATCCTGCGCCCACGGGGCAATGGTTCTTAGGGCACCTCTTTGATCCCTTCATCTGAGAGTCTAACCATCTCTCTCAGCAGAGACCCTCTTGAGGAAGGTTTGGCCCGAACTCACTCGCTGGAGTGATGTTTCACACTGCCACTCACTGAGTTAGTCTTCAGTACTGAGCCAGGTCCTTCCTGTGGCCTGGCGCATGGCACTGCTGTCCTGTTCCTGGGTCTCCTTTCCCCGACATTGATCCCTGGCCTCGGGGAGTGGGAAATCACAGGCCAGGGCAACCCTCTGGAGCCAGTCATCCTGGGTTCAAATCCCAGCTCTCCTTAACCAGCTCTGTGACTCTGGGAAAAATACTCAACTCCCCACTGCGTTACTTTCCCCAAAGTTGGGGGTGAGAATAGCAAAATCAGCTTCCTCCACATATGTAAGTATTAAAGGAATCACTATCTTTAAAGGGTCTGGAACAGTGCCTGGCAGACAGTGAGCACCTTTAGTGAGAACTCTTCTGATGCCTTGGAGAGGCAGAGGGAACTGGAGGTATTTTTTTTTTTTGCCCTTTGACCCCTGTGCTAGATCCCTTCTGTCTGTCCCTCCACTCTCCCTCCTCCTTTCTGATCTGTGCCTGAGCAGCATCCAGGGGTCCCTTCCCTCTATTTGACCAATGAGGGAGAGAGGGCACTGGCAGAACATAGGAGGAGGGAGGGGTTGAGGGAGGAGGCAGCAGAGTGCCCTCCTGTTAGAGCTCTAGTACTAGCTTCGGTGCCTCCAGGTTTCCCTGCCCGCTCCCTTCACACCCAGGCGTACCACAGCCTCCTCACCAGCCCCAGAGACCCATGGTGAGCACTCCCAAGTGGTTCCGAATCCCTTCTCACTGCTTGATAAATCGTTCTTTTATTACAACTGCCTTCCCTCGTCCCAATTTGTGCCATCTGTTTCCTTGGAGTTACAACACCTAATTGGTGATATTCAACACACATGTAGATATCATCTCTTTAGACCTTAGCTGGACTGTTCCTCTCAGCTGCTCAGAACAACTAAGGTATTAAGACAACTGCCCTCCCCTCATTATTCCAACGACTATCTTTGATGCTGCTGCTATGATGGGGTGGGGTAGGTGTATATATTCTCTTTCTCTCTCCTCCTCCTCCTCCCTTTCTCTTCCTCTCTCCCACTCTCTCTAAAAAGCGATGGGAAAAATATCTTCGGATGAGGATTAACAACCAAGTCTGCTCAAAAAGGGCCACGGTCTGACTTTTTGAGCAGATTTTTAGATACTTGCTATAGGAAGGACTAACTTCTCAACTCCCACTCCCCCTGCTCCCTTCCCAGGCCTCCTGCCTCCCACCCAGGTTTGACTGTCACCCACACTGCTCCCAGGCCTGCCCCGCCCATCTGTGTGGCCAGATCCTGAGCTCTGGGCCTGAATTAGGAACACATCCTTAGCCCCTTCCCTCCCCTTAGGTACATAAAGTACCTAACTTCCACGACTTATGGTTTTTATGTAACTAGGTCTTCCAAGGCCCTCCTGAATCAATAATTGCTAGATTAAGATCCCGTCCTCCACCAGTGGGTCTGCTGTTTGAGGAGAAGGGAAGGAGCACAGCTGTGAATGGGGGTTGGGTGAGGCCTGGGGGCAGGACCTGGATTCCGGATCTCCTCCGGAAGAGAGGAGTAGAGAGCCAGGGCAGCAGTGGATGTGCACACAACACAGACCAGAGAGTCGCCCAGAGGTAGACAGAATGGGTACCGGTCAGGGAGGGGACAGGATGGGCATTCCAGTCCTTAGGAGTGCAAAGCGGGGACCAAGGGATGACTTAGGAGTCCCACAGGGGCTCACACACACTCTTCTTTTGCCACCATCTTCCAGGATCTCTTCTGCTCTTGGCAAGGATGACAGTAGACCCTAAAAAAGGGTACAAATGAGGGACAGAAGGACCTGGACAGTGAGGCATGGGGCTGAAGTGTGGAATGCTAATGGTCAGGACAGAGCTCAATGAGCCAGGGCTGGCAGCTTTGCAAACACCAGCAGAACAGGGCATGCCACACTGGAAAACAAAGAGTGGTAATCCCCTAATTACTGAGGGTGTTACAGGGTCTGACTTTTGTTGTTGTTGTTAATCCTCATCCGAAGATATTTTCCCCATCGCTTTTTAGAGAGAGTGGGAGAGAGGAAGAGAAAGGGAGGAGGAGAAGGAGAGAGAAAGAGAAACATCAGAAATATTGATGTGAGAGAGACACATAGATTGGTTGCCTCCAGCTCTTGCCCCAACCAGGGCCAGGGATAGAAACTGCAAGCCAGGTATGAGCCCTGGATCGGGAATCAAGCCTGCACACACACACACACACACACACACACACACACACACACACACACACATATAATTCGTGCACAGGGAAGAGGGCATGTCCTCAGCACAGCCTGCATCCTCTCCAATCTGGGACCCCAAGAAGGATGTCCGACTGCCCATTTTTGGGGATCGGGCCTAAACAGGCAGTCAGACATCCCTCTCACAATCCAGGACTGCTGACTTTCAACTGCTCACCTGCCTGCCTTCCTGATTGCCCCTAACCACTTCTGCCTGCCAGCCTGATCACCTCCTAACCACTCCCCTGACAGCCTGATTGATGTCTAACTGCTCCCCTGCCAGCCTGTTTGTCCCTAACTGCTCTCTCCTGCAATCCTGGTCACCCCTAACTGCCCTCCCCTGCAGGCCTGATCCCTCCCAATTTCCCTCCCCTGCTGGCCATCTTGTGTCCACATGGGTGCAGTCATCTTGTGTGTTGGAGTGATGGTCAATCTGCATATTACTCTTTTATGAGATAGGATAGAGGCCTGGTGCACAGGTGGGGGCCAGCTGGTTTGCCCTGAAGGGTGTCCCAGATCAGGGTGGGGATCCCCTTGGGGCTTGGGGTGGCCTGGGCTAGTGGCCTGTCGTAGTTTGCAGGCTAGCCATGCCCCCCAGTGACCCAAGTGGAGGCCCTGATATCTGGAATTTATTTATCTTCTATAATTGAAACTTTGTAGCCTTAAGCGGAGGCCTGGGATGGCCAGGGTGTGTGGAAAGCTTGGCTTTTTCCATTGCCGGGGCAACCCAAGCCTCCCTCCTGCTCTCTCTGTGGCCATAGCTATCTTGGTTAAATTAATTTGCATACTTGTTCCTGATTGGCTGTGGGCATGGCTTATGGGCATAGCGAAGGTATAGTCAATTTGCATATTACTATTTTATTAGATAATATATTAGAGGCCCAGTGCATGAATTCTTGCACAGATGGGGTCTGGCCCGCCTAGCCAAGGGACATGGACAGTTGGCCAGCCAGCCTGCTGGTTGAACTCCTGGTCGAGGGGACAATTTGCATATTAGCCTTTTATTATATAGGATATACACTGAGTGGCCAGATTATTATGCGTTCAGAGATCATAAAAATCTGGCCACTCAGTGTATATAGATTTTTACTAGAGAATCATTCACTCCTGCTCTGTTCACACCCTTGCTTTTCAGGTCTCAGTTTTCACTAGCCAAGTACCATTCCTATCCTTACAGTTTGGGTTCTCATACTTACAACCAATTCTCCTAAGACAGACAAGAATTTCTATTTTTAATAAGTTTGTCTGATCTGATGTTAAAAGAATCCCAGAACGTCTCTTCTGGTGGAGCGTAACAGAAGCCAGAGAATCTGCCTGAGGAGTGTGGAGTGCCATGGAAATTCTGAGCTTGGGAGACTGTCAGACCTACGTGCAAATCTGTTTCATCACCTGTATGATGAGGTTAATAATCCATCTGTCTTAGCGAGGGTGCTTATAATGCACCCAGAAGGGAGTCTGGCACAGAGTAGGTCCTTTTTGAAACACCTTTGTATAAATGTATTCATATACATAAAATATTCAACTGGTTACCAGATGTCTGTCTTAGGCTCATTTTTCATTCATATACAGATAACTTCACTGAATGTTTACTGAACACCTAGTTTGTGCCGGCCCCTGATAGATAGGGAAATCGAGGGAGGGGAGATACCCATATGACATAAGTAAGCTCCCTTCCTTCAAGTAACTTATAGTCTAATAGAGGAGAGGAGACATTTCCCCAAGGAACACTGTGTCATGAGCAGAGAAAATGGCCGACTGGGCCTGGGTCTGGGTGGAGAAGGGGACACAGGAAACCTGTGCTTGGCCCGTCTCAGGGCCCGGCCCCTGGCTCTGCTGCAGGATGCTCGCTCCAGGAGTTGAAGGAAGGGAGGCACAGCACTAGCGAACTCCTGCTATTTCGGGAAACCCCCAGTGATAAGAAAAGCATTTTCCCAAATCATCGGCCAGAGTTTCTATTGCCTTCTCTCCCGCTGCTGCCCTAATTCCCCATAGTCTTCAATATGGGGTCACGCTAATGGTGCCTGGAGGCGTGTGAATGCCTGTGCATGTATGTGCGAGAGGATGCACACCCACGCAGGCACCCCCTGGAGGACACATTCTCTGGGACTTCTCCAGGGCTCGCTCTCCCAGCACAGAGAGTGGGAGAAGTATTAGCTCAAACTGTGGGAGGGGATGACATTGCTGCGTGAGAGAGAAGGGCAGAGGGCCAGGCCAGAGCTGTTGGAAGGAACTTCTGCTCTTCTCTTTGGTACAAAGGATGAGGAGCAGAGGGTAGTGTGTGTGTGTGTGTGTGTGTGTGTGTGTGTGTACGTGCTGAATTTCCCATGAACCCAAACTGGTCTCCCAACAGGCTCACCCTGCACAACTGTGCCCTCTCCCTGCTCGCCAAAAAGCCAGGCTTCCTACTTGGAGAGGCTGAATTGCCACACCAAAGACCCTCAGATCCTTCAGTATGAGGAGAAGAAAGGGGCCCCAGCCCTCCTGCAGGTTCCACGGCTGCAAAGGAGTTGGCAGCATGGCTAGATGAGCAGGCAGCAGACCAGGAGGGGTCTGAAGAGAGATGTCAGCTGCCCTGGGCAAGGGAAGTGAGATGTTGCAATAGGATGGATGTCTAAGGTGCCTCATCTCGAAGGCAGAACTCAAATACCATCTTGAAGAAAAGAAGGGGGAATTTCCCCAGGCATCAGGGCAGAGCATTCCAGACTGAGGGAATAGCAGATGGCACAGGCAAAGACCTGGTTGGCCCTGGACCATCCTCGAATAATCCATGGAGGTTGGAGAAAGGGGCAGAGAGTGATGTAGAGGAGATGAGTCTGGAACAGAAGAATAAGGCCTACTCTGGGAAGATTTTAGCATAAACCTAAAGCTTCAGGAGGTTTTCTTCTGCTGAAAAGGAGGACTCATTGATAATTTAAGGCCATGGAAGGATGAGGGTGGGTCTGCTCTTGGGGAAGTTAAGGGACAGTGGACAGTGGGAGGGATGGGTTGCTGGGCAACTCTCAGAACCAGAATTGATTGGGTGCCTCTTCCTCCAAGAGAACCCAACCCATGCCGAATCCGGTTTGGCTCAGTGGATAGAGCGCTGGCCTGGGGACTGAAAGGTCCCAGGTTCGATTCCGGTCAAGGGCATGTACATTGGTTGCAGGCACATCCCCAGTAGGGGGCGTGCAGGAGGCGACTGATCAATGTCTCTCTCTCATCGATGTTTCTGGCTTTCTATCTCTTTCCCTTTCTCCCTGTGAAAAATCAATAAAATATATTAGAGAGAGAGAGAGAGGGAACCCAGCCCCACACCAGGAGCACGGCTTGATCTCAGCCCCTACTGCACCCTGTGGAGGACATACCAGTCCAACTGCAAAAAATGGAGGACCAGGAAGAAGAGCTGAGCCATCAAATTACTGCTGCAAGGGGGCCACTCCAGAGCAATTGGGCTCTTTTCTTCTGGCTGATAAAAAGGGTGTAATCAGACAAGAAAGGACCATCTATGACCCTAAAAGATGGGGGCTTGAAGAAACACGGCTGCCGTATCCAGCGAATGTGCCAGGTGCTGTGTGAAGAAGCTCTTTCCCTGCAAGACCTGGTGGCATCGGGCAAGAAAGCCAAGAAGTGCCTTGTGATGTCCATCCTCAGCCGACAGGAAGACACAGAGGTTGGTGGGGCCGAGGAATACGCCCAAGGTCCAGAGCCCATTAATAACAGAGGGATTGGCACCGCAGACTGTCCGCTGCAGAAGCCCGTGCTCTGGGCCCCGACATGCACCGTCCTGCCTGGAGAGAATGGGTCCGGCTCTCCTGGCTCCAGGAACTCTCCAAGCAGCCTTAGAAGCTTAATTTGGTTTCCTGAGTTGGCTTCCTGACCAGGGTGAGCGCTTTCTAGCTATAAATTATTAAACTGACTTCCTGCTGCAAATGAGCCTCCTGTGAGTTCGGGGTGTGGGAGCAGTTGATCCTGAGCTGCTCTGGAGAGAGAAATTCCATCAGCTGCGAATGGACAGAGGAGAGTCCAGAGGCCCAGCCCAGTTCAGCCCAGCTCACAGCAGGACTGCCAGGGAGACTTCCCAGCCCAAGAGCCCTGTGGGGGCAGGAACGGATATGCTTCCTTTTGTCCCCACCTCAAGCTTGGCCCTTGAGCACTAGAGGACTTTGGGGAAGGGGCTCAACGATCCTCCTTCCTGAGTCCTCCCCTCCCTGCCTCCATTCAAAGTCTCCACTTGGCTGCCTGCCTGGGAAAGAGAGAGGAAAAATAGAAGGAAAAGAAAAGAAGAGGAAATAGGGGGGAAACCAAGAGCAGGAAAGAATGTATTTGTCTGCAATTTAGTGGGGAGGTGCAGGTGTGGGAAGGCCCCTCCCTCCCCCACATCACCCCCACTCACGGCCAGAATGCCATCTTCCCACCCACCCATCACTCACTACTTGGGGGGCAAAGTTTAGCCAAGCTCAGGACAAAGATAAAATTGAGATGCAGATTCCTTCCCATTGCTCTGAATAGAGCAGATTGGATACGGATTTTCCCCTTTTCTTCCCATTTAGACCATCTGGGCGACTGGGGCCCAGAGGGAAGGCTGGGACCAGGTGGGGGAGGGAAGAGAGGCTCTGAAAGACTGCCCAGCAGTCTGGAACCTGGGGGTGAGGGTGCAGGTGCCTTCTCCACCCAACCCCTTTCCCAGGGGCAAGTTCATTCCCTGCCTCTGCACTCTGCTCTCAGGTCTGGGCTGGGTCCTCTCCTCTGTCTATTTCCTAGCAAACTAAAAGTCGTGTGCATTTGTCATATCAGTGTTTGGCAGTCCTTCCTTCAGGACTCTGCCCTCTAACTGCAATAAAAAGTAAAAATGTGATCAACAAAAGCTTCATAAGATCATTTGGTTCAACCCTGTTTTTTTAAAAATATATTTTATTGAATTTTTACAGAGAGGAAGGAAGAGGGATACAGAGTTAGAAAGATTGATGAGAGAGAGACATCGATCAGCTGTCTCCTGCATGCCCCCTACTGGGGATGTGCCCGCAACTAAGACACATGCCCTTGACCGGAATCGAACCTGGGACCTTTCAGTCCACAGGCTGACACTCTATCCACTGAGCCAAACCGGTTTCAGCTCAACCCTGTGTTTTACAGGTGAGGAAACTGAGGCTTGGGAGAGAGTATTGAGCAGGAAGCTGGTGGGAGAACCAAGACTAAATAACAACAAAAGCAACAACAAAGACAATGTTCTTAGGCAGCGGGCAGTGTTCTATGCTCTTCACATTATGCTGTTTATCTTCAAACTAGGGCCCCAGTGCACGAATCCATGCACCTTGAAAGGAACTGTGGCCAATGAGGCTGCGGTGGGCACAGGGCTAGGTCTTGGCCCATCCTCCGCACCCTCACCTGACCCCTCCCACCTCAGCCCCCTGGTCTGCTGTCTGCCAGTAGCCCCTCTCCTGCTGGTGCTGGTGCTGCTTGCACCCACTGACTGTACGGAGCGATTAGGGTCAGTGCCAGCAGTGGATGTGAGTGGTGTCGGCGCCATCAGCGGGTGCAAACCTCTCCCGCACCCACTGATGGTGCCAAGTGATCGGGACCAGTACTGGGCACTGGCAGCAGGTGCAAGCAGCAGGTGCGAGTGGGGCCAGCGCTGGCAACAGGTGTGAGCACCATGCAGGACTGTGGTGTGTGGGAGCAAAGAATTTTCAGTAACCACCAGAGGCTTGCCCCAATGACAGCAACCAGTGCCCTGCCTTGGTCTGGTGCCCCCACTCACCTGCGCTACCATCCTGCCTTGGCCATTGCCCGCCATGTTCCACCCCCGTCCTGTGGTGGTCAGTGCACATCATAGCAACTGGCTGTTTGGTTGTTTTGCCATTCAGTCTATTTGCATATTCGAGTTATATATATATATATATATATATATTATATATATATATATATATATATATAACCTTGTGAGGCAGGTAATGTCATCATCTCCTTTTTATGGATGGGAAAACTGAGGTACAGATCAGTGAAGTAACCTGCATAAAGCCATACACATAGAAGCCAGCTCCAAACTGGAGTAATGGGACTCCAGATCTGCCCCTTGCACAGTCTCAGCAGACCACACAGGAACATGACTTGACATTATCTGTGAGAGGAGCACAGGCCTGGTGGGCGTCTTGCCAGGGCTAGCAGGCTGCTCCAGCAAGCATTTGCAGATGGGGAAACCTCTACAGCGCGGCCCACACCCATTCTGTATTTCTAATCATGGAGTCAGGACTTGCTGCTATGAACAGCGTATGTCAACACAAGGTCAGAACCGAAAAGAATAGAAAGGGAATATTTATATCACCTGGAAAAAATGAGCAAATGGGAACCTCGGGAGGGTAACTTTGGAGGCGACAGCACGCATGTGGAGGAAGGTGACCAACGCTTGGGGAGGAGACCATTGGAGGGAGAAACCATGGGCTGGAAGCAGGACTCTGCCTGGCAGCTGCAGAGCAGCGGTGATGAAATGCAGTAACTAACACGTTAGGCTACGGCTTGCGCAGGTAAGTGTTATGAATGGTGCTGGTGGTGGTCGCGCTAAGGTGGTATGACGATGAGCAGGAATTCTTTTCCTGTTTTCCAAACATCCTATAATATTTTATTGTTTTTGCAATGAAAACGAAAACAAAGGCGGCTTGCATGCTTTAATTGCTGGTATTAAGTGCTAAGGATGTTGCCAAACATAAATCAAGCTTATCTAGTCATTAGAGCAGCCTCCTTTTTCTCCTCCCCATGGGCAAAGCTCTCTTCGTGGAAACATTCTGCTATCAGATAGTCCATTGCTATGGAAAATGAAACTGCTTTTGAAACCATGCCTATAGCTCGAGAAGCAGACGGCAAATCCAGCTGACGGTCTGGGCTTTCTTGGGGTTTCAGTGATAGACTCACTTGCTCAACATAAACCCGTGTGGTAGGGCCTACCTAGTCCCCTCACTCTCTGGAGCATGGCTCCTCAGCACCGCAGTGCTAATTTTGCTATATCTTCAAAGAGCTTCTAAAGAGATGGGTGGTGCTGATGGCTGCGGGACAGTGTGCATGCCCTTAACGCCACTGACCTGTACCCTTCCACATTGTTAAAATGGCCCTGGCCAGTTGGCTCAGTTGGTTGAGCGTCATCCCATGCACCAAAAGGTCACCTGTTCGATTCCCAATCAGGGCACATGCCTGGGTTACAGGTTCGATCCCTAGTTGGGTGCATATAGGAGGCAACCAATTGATGTTTCTCTCTCACATCCATGTTTCACTTTCTAAAATGAATAAAAACATGTTTAAAATTTTTGTTAAAATGGGTTGGTGGGAAGGCAAAATGGTGCAGCCACTATGTAAAACAGTATGATGGTTCCTCAAAAAATTAAACATAGAAATACCATATGATGCAGCAATGACTTCTGGGTATGTACCCAAGAGAACTGAAAGCAGGGACACTAAAGGATATTTGTACACACGGGTCCACAGCAGCCTTATTCACAATAGCCAAAAGAGGGAAGCAACCCAAATGCCCACCCATGGATGGATGGATGAACAAAGTGTGGCCTATCCATGCAACGGAACATTATTGAACCTTAAAAAGGAACAAAAGTGTGACTCTCCCTACAACGTGGATGAACTTTGGAGACATTATGCTGAGTAAATAAAGCCAGACACACACACACAAAAAAAAAAAAAAACACAAAAAAAACGGGGATTGCATAATTCCACTCAGTGAGGTAGCTAAGACAGTCAGATTCATAGAGACAGCAGGTAGAATGGTGGTTGCCAGGACTGGGGGAGGGGAGAATAGAGAGTCATTATTTACCGACTACAGAGTCTCAGTCTGAGAAGATGCAAAATGTGCTGGAGATGGAAAATTTTATGTCATATATATGTTATTACAATTTTTAAAAAAAGAGCTCCTCAAATCCAGGGGACTGAGGAGAACCAGAAGGTGTGCTGCTGACACCCTAGATCATGGGGTCTTCCCCCACCACAGAGTGGTGCCCAGCGCCAGCCCCTTCCTGTCCCCCAGGGCACGCCTGCCCCTGCCCAGTAAGTGCAGCCAGCCTGATGCTGTATTCACCTTCTGTTGCTGCTGTACCCCATTTCCACAGGCCTAGTGGCTTCAAACAGCACACGTACTCTCCTACAGTTCTATTGGTTAGAAGTCCAACATGGCCCTCAATGGGCTAAAATCCAAGCGTCGGCAAGACGGCGTTCCTCTCTGGAGGCTCTGGGAGAATTAATTTCCTCGCCTTTCCCGCTTGGGGAGGCCGCCCACAGCCCATCTCCAGGTCCGAGGCACTGCCTCCATCACAGCTGGGAAAGGGTCTCTGCTCTTCAGGACCCGTGTGCTTACACTGGGTCCACCCAAATAACCTAGATGATTACTGTCAACGTCCTTAACAGAATCACATCAGCAGCGTCTCTTTTGACATATTTACAGGTTCCGGGGACCTGGAGACCTTTGGCGGGCTGTTCTGTCTACCACACCCACCACCCGCCCTCCCACCTAGCCATTTACACGTGGCACCAAGAACCATCAGGACCTGAATTTCTGAAGAAGGAAGCCCAGTAGCTGACAGGTCATGGCCACAGTCTCAGGGAGGAAAGAAGCTGTAGCTGAGGAAGCTGACAGTAAGCATGAGGCGTCAGCACGAGGTGGTAGGAAGAGGGAGAGGACACTCCCAGGAAGGCAAATGGTGTGTCCTATGGCAGTGGTCAGCAAACTCATGAGTCAACAGAGCCAAGTATCAACAGTACAATGATTGAAATTTCTTTTGAGAGCCAAATTTTTTTAACTTAAACTTCTTCTAATGCCACTTCTTCAAAATAGACTCGCCCAGGCTGAAAACCGATTTCTGCGCATGGGCCACAAAGTTTCAATTGCACTGTACCTGTGCGCCCGCACATGGTATTTTGTGGAAGAGCCACACTCAAGGAGCCAAAGAGCCACGTGTGGCTTGAGAGCCACAGTTTGCAGATCACTGTGGGAAAGAAGACACAGGAAATACAAAGGGGAGATGGGGGAAGGCTCACAGGTGAGCTGCACGGCACAGAAATTGATGACGCTGACACAAAAGTTATACCAAAGGGCGATTATTATTCACTTCTCAAAAGGGTCTCCCAAAGCGTTCTCCAAGCAATGAGTTCCACCGTGTTCTTAAAATAGGATTTACACCCAGTTTTTACAAGCACATAAAGGGATGCTTGTAAATCTACTGAAAAGAAGTGAGAGCAGTAACATCTGCCGCCTTCTGTGTGGTGGTGTCGCAGGGAGCAGGAAGGAAGCACTGAAGTGGGGAGACTGGCTCAGACTCAATCCTGGGCCCCGGAAAGCCACCCATTTCATCCTCCCGGCACCTTTCCTCACTCTGAAGGCACAAACCAAGCCTGCAGAGGGAAGGGGAAGGAAAACGGCAGGTTGGGGCTGGCCCAGGGCTCTCAACCCCAGCCTCTGCTCTTTCTGCCTTTCTTTACGGAGGAGAGATTTTTTGGGGCAGTGAGCGTTGTGTGTCTGTGTTGGTAACAGAATCTGTACCCCTTCAACATTACCTACTAGGTCGCTTCTGGAATGATACTGAAACTTTCACTGCGGGACAAAGCCTGTCATCCGAAAGCTATTAGAAAAAAGAATACAAATGACCTGAAGTAGGTAAGATCTGATGTGAATAGTTGGTTCCTGGTTTCTTTGGGGAGCCAGTAAGCACAGGGCACTAGAAGGAACCAGGGATTTGGCCCCATTTCCTTCCCTCTTGTGGCCACAGAGCACAGAGCCCACTGGAAATCCTCCTTTGGCTTTGAAGTAGATAATATAAAGGAAGGTGCCATAAAATTCTTGGCCGCTGTACATATTTCTGTGCCATTACACTGTGTAGGTTCCCTCTAACCTCTCAGTTGGCCCTAACTTTCATTTTTGGTTCCTTCTCCCAAATGTGTTTTCTCCGAGGTTCAATTCCCAACTCTCCTTTCTCACTCCTACTGCTCCCAGGGTGGTCTCAGCAGACCACCAGAGTTTCTTTTATTTATTTATTTTTAATAAAAATTATATCCTTGGTGTAAATAGGGGTTTAAAAAAATGCAACTAATTGCAGCATTTTAGATTAGTTTTTATTAATTTTAGAGAGACAGAAATATCAATCAGGAACTGAAGTGAATCAAACCTGCGGCCCTTTGGTGCATGGAAGGACACTCCAACCAACTGAGCCACACCAGCCAGGTTCCCCAGACCTCCAATCCCTCCAGACTGTATGGCTGTCTCCATCCCACTGTCACTCAGACACCCTCTGCCACAGGCTGCCCAGAATGAATTTGTCCCCTTTCTCCCTTAACCTGTTCCTCCTGCGCCCCAATTCGCTGGAACTACAACCACCACCTGACTCACATCTCAGCATTCACAGACTCCCCTCTACCTCATCTCCCACACCCAACCCATTGTTGAGTCCTGGCACTGGTACCTCTACAGCAGATCCCAAGGCAGATGTGCTCAGGGCTGGCGGGCCACCTCTGAGCTAAGCGCACAGGGAGAAGCGGGAGGCTGGAGGACACGTGCCCATGTGGACAGGACAGCAGGAACACAGCTCTCCTCTGCACCAGCCGACTGTTGCCTTCTCAGGACGTGGGCCCAGACCTGTCCATTTTTGAAGAAAGGCTATGCGTGTGATTTATGACATTCCCTTGTTTCTAAATGCTGCAATTACTTGCATTTTTGAAACCTCTATTACACCAAACAAAACATGTCTGTATGTGACCTCAGGGTTGCAGCCTTTCTCCCACTTTCCTTCTCTCTGTCCCCAATGCCAGTGTGTCAGTATATTCACACGCCCTCCTGGACAAGAGACTGTCTCCTTAGAGCTACCTTCTCCATCTTCCCCCTGAACCAGTGCTGGGCTCTTCAGCTTTAGATGCCGGCCCCCCAGAGAGGGAGAGAGAAGGAAGAGAAGGCTGATGCCACTCTGGGTGACAGAGCCATTAATTAACAGAGTTAAACATCTGGTGTTTAATTAATACCCTCCCTCCTCTCTCCTTTCCCAGCAGGGCTCCTGGGTGAATGAAACAAAACAGGAGCTGGAAGCTGGAGGGCAGATGGGGAGATGGGATGGCAGGTCCTGGCTGGAGGCAGGGCAATGGAGGAGAGGGTGTGAGGTCCCATGTACTGAAAGGGAGAGGACAGGTCAGGAAGAAGCAGGTTTATGTCTCAGTAGGAGGCTCAGAAGCCCAGATGTCTCTTGGGCAGGAGCTGGGGAAGAAGCTCAGTGCCCAGGACGGAACATGGGAATCCACGGCTCTCCTCGTGGCAACACTGTTGGTTGCCTCCCTGACATTCATTCCTCTACGGCTCTCGATAACAACCCAGGCTGCACAGGGCGGCAATGAACCTAGCCCCAGGTGACATGCTTTCCCAGCCTCTCATGCAGTTAGGGATGGTCATGTGCGTAGTTCTGACAATGAGAAAAAAGCAGAAGTCTGCTACAGACCCTAGGAAAATGCTACTTTCCTTATGAGAGAACAGACTCAGCAGGCACCACCCCTCCCTCTCATCTTCTTCCTGCCTTCCAGAGGAGTGTGATGTCTTGGCTACAGCAGCCACTTTGACACTGCGAGACCAGAGGCACGAGGGAACCAGAGGATGACATGCACCGGATGCAGCTGAGCCAGTATGCAAAGACCAGCAGCTGCTGCCACCTCCATCCCTCTCATTAAGTGATCAAACGCATCCCTATGCTTCAAGTTCTTGTATGTGGCGTTTTTCTGTTACTTGCAGCCAAAAGAATTCCTTAGTGATACACTCTCACCTCTAAACCCTCTTTTCACCAAGGAGATACACTGACCACTTGTTTAATTAGAGTTGAGTGAAGTCAAGAGCAGAGGCTGCTGCGCAGAGCATTTCCCAGCCTGGACCGCCAGGACCTGGAACTAGGGACTGGACCATGGACAGCAGTGTGGGCTTGGCTGCATTAGATGGTGGGCTCTGAGGGGAGCCCCTTATCACTGCCTCCCAGCGACCAGCCAGAGCCTGCCATGCAGTGGGAGCTCAGCTGACCCGCATGTGAATGAATACATGAATGGATGGATGTGCCATGGCTTGGCACAGGTGTCCGTCCCAGTGACAAGGAGCGGGCAGGAAGGGACTCCCTAGCAGCTAGCCTGAATCTAGCTGATTCAAGAGCCACCCTTCTGCAAAGGCCAGCCTGCAACACCCTTACCCTTTAAAAGCCCCCACCCCAGGTCCTGCAATGCCCACCACCCTCTTCCTTGAATTCCATCAAACCTCCCTGCTTGCTACACATCCAGCTCCCTGTGTTCACTGAGCCCCTGAGGCAGATGCCACCATTCGTTTGAAGCCTCCAGAAACCACCAGTGTCTTAAACGCTGACAGTAGCTGCTAAGTACTTTCATTTCAGGTTGATGCTTTGGAGCGATGCTAAGAGGTTGATGATATAAAGAGCTGCTCAGAAAAGACACCTTAAAAAGAATAGTCCTCAGATATCTGTAGTCCTGCCTGAAATGTACCATTAGACATGGACTACTTTGAATAGCTCGGTCACCTTAAGTAAAACACATAACCATCTGAGCAGTAGTTTGTATGATGGGAAGAATAATAATAAAACCCCCCTCATATTGCTCTTGTGAGAATCAAATCAGCACCCAACTACATTATAAGAACGATTATTAAAATAAGCCTTTCAATGTGATTAGTCTTAGAAGAATTATCCCAATAATTATTCATCTTGAATGTAATCTTGCAGCTCTTAGGATATAGACCCACACCTTAGACCTCCACCTTCCCAGCCGCTTCACCAATGACCTCTGTGACATCTTCGGAACTATGTGAGGCACTTCTTGAGTTGAATTGATGTGACAATTCATAGGTGAGAAAGAAGAAACGACTGTGTGGGAGAGGAACGGCTCTGTGCTGCAGGCGCCCTATGCAGATCCCCATTCCCTGCTCAGTACCCACCTCCCATCCCCCAGCAACATTCGCAAGAGGCCGGCCCTTAGCCTAGGGTAGTGGTCAGCAAACTGCGGCTCACGGTGGCTGCCGGCTGCCGGCTGCCTGCCGCTCTGCTAACTAATGAGTTTGCAGACCACTCATCTAGACTCTTGATTCCAATAATTACAGGCTATTGTTGTTCCTTGTGATTAAGCCCCTATCCTAGTGGTTGGGCCGACCACTGGCCTAGGGCAGTCCCCTCACCAGAGATGCCTGGGAGATTGCAGCTCTCACCCTCACACAGGGCCCTGGGCAGTCACTGACAGGCCAGATGCAGGGGTATAAAAGCCTTTGCGTAACTCCGGTGCACTTCCTGCTTCCCTCTCACCGCCTCTGGTGTTTCCTGTGGGCACTCCCAGTCAACCGCTTGCACACCAGTCTTGCCTCAGGCCCTGCTTCTAGGGAACCTGTCCTAAGACTAAGCCCACAGGAGCCCTTTGCAGAGGAGGGCTGACAAGAAGCTGGCGTCAGAACCCAAGTGCACAGCTCTTGGTTGGCCCAGGGCTCTGCCGCTCACCCTGTATGCATGACAACCCAGGACAGGAGCCTTGACTAGAGCTGGTATCTTCACCTCCATCCTCCATGCTCTCCTGCTTTCCTCAGCACCCTCCCCTCTCTCCATGGAAATGTGTAAATCCTCTCCAAGGCCCCACATTTTCCTGGAAAGCTGTAAATCCAAAAATCAATTGGCCTCCCTGTCAGGAGATTATCGGGTTGGGCCCCAGGAACGTTTCGGCCCATAGACTCCTGGTATTAGTGGAGAAAGAGCCTTGGGAGACAGGGTAACTCCCCTGTACAGTTTAATTTGGATTATACTTCTGCACCCATGCTCTCCCCTCTCATTATAATTGTTATCATTATGGTCTGCTTTATTACCCTCTAAGCCATTAGCACAGCTGGACAGAGTGGGAAATGTATGGATGCTAATCCTCCAGCCCAGGCCCTCCTTTCAGAACTGGTCTCCCTAGCAGCAAGGAACATGGTCCTGGGGTGAAGGAGCAAGCAGTGGGTGAGGTGGGCGTCGAAGGGGTCTGAGAGGTCTAGCCCCCAGGTACTATGCCTCTTAGATGGGAAGGGGAGGAAGCTTGTTTACATGATTGTGTACCCCGTCTTACCCCCCCCCCCCCACACACAATACCAACATAATCAGAAATATTTTTTTATTTTAAAATATGGGGAAATCAGGTAAATTTGGATCTTCCTGAGGTTAGATATCTGAGGTCATCCTGCCCCTTCCCCCAGGCTCTAGGCAAGACTGCCACTCCTTACTCCAGGGTAGCTGGATTTGGGGAGGGGCCACTTCTGGTCACCACTACTTAGTGGTCTCAGTGTCTGGTGCCCGTCACTATAAGGGCATTCTTTAATCTTTTCTACTCCATGAACTAACACTTACCAAGGGCCCTAATAAGTGTCATGGGCCCCAAGTGTCCTCTATATCTCTTTGAAGGGCCCCTTTTTTTTAGAATTCCATGGTTTTCTGCTCATATATTAATACTCACTTCTGATTCCATTTTCCTCACCAATGACCCCAACTTGCCAAATCCCAGATATTAGGTCTTCTGATGAAAATATGTGGTTTCTATAATTCTCAAATAATTATATCTAAGCTTTATTGAGTTTTTTTTATTGTATGACAGACAGTGTGTTAATTGTTTCACAAGTGTTGTCTTGTTTTATCCTCACCATATGCCTCTAAAATGGGTTTAATTGCCTTTTGACAGATGAGAAAACTGAGAAGTTGAGTCACTTCTCAGAGTCACATAGGAAGTAGCTGAATGAGGGTCTGATCGTGTGTCCCGTCAGTGCCAAAGCCCAGCTCTTAGCCAGCCTGCTTCCCACCTCTATACCTGACTTCTGTAGAGCCAGTTCCCTCAGGAAAGAACGTGGGGCTTGGTGCTCTTGCCAGCTATGGGGTGCAGAGCAGGCAGCTTCCCAGGTCTCCTCCTCACCCCTGTACCCAAGGCTGAGTCCAACTCAGTTCCACTCCTGCCGCTCAGAGCTTTCATTCTACATCCCATTCCCTGCCGGGCTCTAGACCCATTTCCTTCCCCTCTCCTGGCCAGAATGCTGCAGGGCCTTCACTCAGCCTCTCTATCCACCTCTGCAAGGAGAGCTCTCAGATCCACTCCATCCTGCTCCACCCCAGACATCCCAGCCCCAGATCTTCCTCCCCTCCAGAGCCTGACTGTATTTATATTTTTTGGGGGGGTGAGGGGATTGAGTCCTCAGGGACTTGCTGAGCTGCTCTCTGCTGCAGGAGCTTGAGGGCCTGGCCCCTCTACTCCTACATGTCAATCATCCCCTTCCAGTCACTGCTCATCTGCTGGGCCAGAGACGGGGGGTGGCAGAGAGCAGCGAGGCAAGTAATCCAAGGTAGTGGGAATGTAAAAATCATCTCTTCTTGGCTGTGGAAGGTATTTTTGGACCTACAGTTGAATGTGGGTGTGTGCGATGTGCTGGGACTTCACAACACTTCAAACCAAAGCCTGAAGAGAAACCAGCAGGGCCTGGCTGTGGGCTTCAGGGAGTAGAAAGCCATCTGCCCTGTTCCTCTCTCCTGCTGGGCTGGGTAGCTCGAGGTCCCACACGGGCTAAGCTGCTCCCTCTCTGGAAATCAGACCCATACCATCCCCTGACCTGGAGCCCTGGCTGCAAACTCAGATGCTGACAGGGGCTGGGCAGCCAAGCGAGGCCAGCTGGTGTAACACAGCGGTAGTGGCAAAGTGCAGACTGTCACCCCTTCAGAAGGGCACAGCCACGCCTCAGGAATAGCTGCTACTCAGTTCCAGCTGATGACAGAAGCCAAATGAAACACATCTGTGAAAGAATTTGGTCCACTGACAACTGGTTTGCCATCTCTAGGCCACTTGGGCAGGTCTCGGAATTGCCCGGGGGGCTTGTTAAAACAGATGGCTAGGCCCATCCCAATAGTTCCTGATTCAGTGGTTCCTGAGCTGCAGCTCAAGCACTTACATTTCTAAGTTCCCAAGTGAGGGTGAGTCCAGGACCCACTTCGGGAACCATGGCTCTAGCCTCCTGCCTATACCACATGGGAACCTGAAACTTCCTTACCTTTTAATGTTGGCTAGTCTTTTCCCAGCACGTGTCAACTCAGGAGGTAATCATGTCTTTAAGTATCAGAAAGTCAGATGTACACTGAAGGAAGGGTGGGCATGCCACTTTTACATGTCAACGATGTATCAGACATTTTCATAAACATATCTCATTCAATCATTGAAGTATCCCTGCTAGGAAGGCCTTACTGTCCCCACTTAACTGCTGGGTTCTACAAACATGTTCCTGACCTATTTAAATCACACAGCTAATAAGGGACAGTTCTGGGACTGGAATCCACAGCAGCCTAACTTTAGTACCCACTTACCCAAGCCATCAAACTCCACAGAGAAACAAGGCTCCTCTTCAACAAATGTCCCTTTTCTGGGGGTGAGTAGAATGGTCTCCTGCTTAGGGGCCCTCTGAGTCTGCCCATTAAGGCAACTCTCACAGGAAGGGCTGGATCAGGAGCCAGGAGACCTGGAGAGTTATAGGTGTCCGTTGCCTTCTTCCAAAGGGAATGGGCAACCAAGATGTGTTCTTGGTCCAGTGGCCTATAATTCCCAGAAGGCAGGATGGGCCAACTCTGGGTGACAAGTGCCCTAGGAATGCCAGGCCTGAGGAAGCCGCCCCTGAACCAAGCACCTTGGTCCTTGGGAACACATTAGAGCAGTGGTCTGATTAATGTTCATAAACTCCTAAGAGCAAGAACCATGTCTATTTTGCTCAGACTATATCCCTGGCTCTTAGCACAACACCTGACACATAGCAGACACTGAATTACTTGTTGAATGAGAATGGCTGAATGGTGGAACAAAGGGTAGGGACATTTTGTTCTTAGCCAAAGGGACTTTGGCTAATGTGCCCACTCATAAAGCAGCCAGCCTTGAGAAGGAAGATGTGGGCAGGTGATAATTCTGCGCAATGGAATCAATAGGAAATGTTTTCCAAATCCAGGGTAGGCTAAAAAGCAGAGGTATTAACAGGTCTGCTGAGAACTGACAAGAACATTTTCCCCTCTGAGTCCTCAGCCACTGTGTCTGCTGGGTAAATGAATGTGAGCCTCCCATCCTGAAAGCCCCTGGGGAAGGTGCTTGCACACTGCCGCGTGGGTGGGGGCTGCCTCTGTAGGGCAAGCCTCCCCAAGGCTTTAGATAAAGGTGGACCAAGTGGAAAGTCCTGGCTCTCTCCCTGCACCAGTCAATAGACACACTCCCAGCAGGAGCAGTGCCAGGCACTGTGCTCCTCACCACTAGGGCCGGCTGCCTTCTTCTCTTTAAAAGAAGGAAAATGATAACAACAACGATAGCAATAATAACAACTACTTCATAGGGTTGTCGTGACGATGAGATGCTGTGGAAATGGTGACACCGTGAGTAGAAAAAGCACTCAACGGATGCTGTGGACCAGATGAGTTCACAGAGACACCCACGTGCCTGGGTCACTTCTCCAGGCTGCATAGGGCCCCTCACCTTTCCAGATAGGAAGTTCTTTCATTGTCTAACTTGCCTCCCTCCTACTGCAATCTGAACCCTTACTCTACCCTCCATGGTGACAGGGAATAGGATGGCAGATGGCAGGATCTTTCCACAATCATAGTTCTACAGTATTTCCAGGAAACCAGCAGTAACAGACTCTTTGCAGTCATGCTCTGATGCTGTGAAGAGCGTGCATCAACTTAACGTCGGATGAGCCCAATCAGTGCAATTTCAAATCACATGGTAACACATAGAGTTCTGCTCCCCAGGGGAGCATGCCAATCTTTCTCCTGCCACCCAGTACACTCTGGATCTCTCCCTTCATCCAGTGCATCAGCCACCCCAGACCTTGAGTCAAATAACAGTCATTCTTGGATTATATATTGGATTGCATCGCCTGAGTTATGGTTTGACTTTACTCAGCTCTTTGTTTAACCCACTAGCTCCAGCTGATCCCACTGATGCTCTTGGGCAAACAGGCCAGCTCTGGGAGAGCGGTCCTGTGAGTCAGTGAGAGTGGTGAGAATGAAGGGCTGGGAGCAGTTGAAATGACTCAGCAGAAAAGTTAGTGTCAGGGATGAGACATAGCCCCTTTTCTTTGCCGGCTCCATTGCTCTTCACAACCAGGACCTAGTCAGATCCCTGTAGGGTCTGCAGGCTGGTTGCCATCCCTTCCACTTAACAGAGGAGATGTCAGAGGCCCTGAGAGCAGCCCAGAAAGGTAAGTTAACCTGAGCCACCCTCTCCCGCTGTGGCTCTTGAATGGTCTCTTTCTCCCCAGGCATGTCTGGATGACTCACCCTGGATATGGCTCTCAAAGACTTGGGGCTGGGAGCAGAAACTGAGAGAGCTCCCAATGATGGATGGCAGGTCATTCAGAGAATCTACATGCCTTGTTTGGAGACCTGAGATCTCAAAATGACTGAATCCCCAGATCCCCAGAAGAGTCACTCAATACCCTCTGGAAAGTGAGACAATGGGAAAGAACAAATAATCGCTATTCCTGCCGGTCTGGGTCCCTGGCCCCTGACTCCAGCCTATGTCCAGATTATATTTCCATCTTTCTTTCCCTTCCCCCCCTCCCCCACAGCTTCCCAACCAGGGGTGCCAGGCAGGCCTGCATCCCTAGAGCCCCAAGGGGACCCAGCCCATGAGCTCTCAAACCCAGGGAGAGGCAGCCAGCAGAAGACACCCAAACCCAAGGGCTGTAGGTGAGTCTCCTGCCGAAGTGAGAGGGGCAGAGCCTAGCTTGCCATGGAAGGTGCTGGAACCTGCCCCCCTTTCCTCCTGTAGAGAGGAAGGCACTAAAAGGCGTGGGAGAGATGGAGAAGGGAGGAGTGCATTATGGACCAGGACTAGAAGGGAACAAAGGAAGTTCATCTGCCAAGACCATGAAATAAAGGGAGGTTTTCCTTTGGTTCATGTTATTGCTAATACGATGGTGTTTGTGTACGAAACAAAACAGCGAAGGGATGGGAGGCTGGAGTTATGTGGTGCTGCAGATTCCCAGGGAGATCAGACAGTGGAGCCTGGGGAAAGGGAGGGGAAGGTGGGGAGAAGTCCTGGGGTTCCTCCAATCCTTCAGGGTTTCCTTTTGGAGGGCTCAAAGTTTTCTACAAAAGGCTCAAATCCTGTTGATCCGGGCCCTGCCAGGGCAGATTCCTGAACTTCCAAAATATAACTGTGTCCCAACTCATCAGGGCAAGGCCATGAATAGGCTCAGAGCCAGCTGCCATTCCCCAAGCACACCCCGGTTAGCGGTTAGCGCTCAGACCCATCTGGCAGCAAATGGTTGCTGAGGGAAGCTGGGAGGAGCCCAGGCTCCCCACCCCCGATCTGCTCCCCACACATCCACTTGCTGCAGTCCAGGGAGGGAGGAGGCCCACAGGTGTTTGGCTGATGGAGAGGGGAGGCTGGACACACACAGCTAAACTGGCCTCTTCAGGACAACATCACCACTACTGCCCCAAACACACCCCTGCAAAATGAAAATGTGCACCTGGGTGCACTCACCTGTGCGCGCGCGCGCACACACACACACACACACACACACACACACACACACACACACACATGCATACATATGCTAAGATGCCCACGATTCAGACTCCTTCTTACAAGACTTCTCCTGCAGGTGCAATATGGCAGCCGCACTGCTGCCCCAGCTGTAGGCAGCTGCAAGGCAGGTGACTGGCCCTTTTGTTTGGGGGGCGGGGGGGCAGGGCACGTGCCAGAGAACCTCTCAAGGGGGTAGTGTCTAGGAGGTGAGTAGGCCTTGGGGCTTGGTGGGGGGCAGAACAGAGAGCTTCAGCCCTGGGCCAGGGGATGGGAGGCGAGAAGGGGGTCTTCAGAGAAGTACAGCAAGCTCTTTCTGACCCGTATAAAAGCAGCCCTTCTCAGAGACAGAAAGATGGTCAAGCTCTGACAAAGCCCTCCCAGTGCTTTATGAATGTCTCTGTTTAAACCTGGTCATTGGTGCCAAAACCCCTTCAGCTCTGCATTCACAGAGCCCAGTTATAAGAAGAATAACTAACAGGCTTACTATTTGCAGGCATTTTTCTATAAGGACTTTATCTGCTAACTCACCATGCAGGTCCTGCTCCGCACCGCCCCCCCCCCCTCCTGCCCCTGCCGGTCGCCTTTTCCACAAAGGAACTGCGGGGATAGAGAGTGGACATGGTAGGGTCTGTTGGAGAGGCATCTGAAATGCAAAAATTCTGGGGAGATGCCTGCAAGTGTCTTCTGTTCAGGCCCCAGCAGGGATGTGGAAGGGGCTGGGACGTAGTGTCATTTTTCTCCTGGAAGCTTTAGTCAAGTGGCTGCTGGTGTGGTCTGCAGGCATCGGTGGGTGGCACTGGCAGAGGAGAGGCAGGGAATGGGGCGGAGGGAGGCACAGCTGGTGGGGAAGGGAAGTGATGGATGCTCCCCTATCCAGCTGTGCCTCTCCTGGCTCAGGCCCGGGCCTGGGCAGGGGGAGAGCAATGGGACCCTAAGCCTGCAAACACTGATGACTGCCTGCAGAGGTAACCAGGCAGGGGCCTGCCCACCACCTCTTCCCCCCACCCCTTCCTGTCTGTGCGAGCACACACACACACACACACACACACACGCACACACACACTACACACACACAGGCACAGGCACACACAGCCCTCAGTTCAAATCCCAGCCTCCTCATCCCTTACCCTCTCTGAGTTGCTTTCCTCATCTGTAAGACCATGCAGGTCCCTGTGAAGATTAAAAAGATAATGTTTGCAATCGCCCTGGCTGGCACCTACAAAGCACTGGATAAATGTCAGCCATTGTTTTATGGTCATTGTTAGCATTGTGACTGTGTGGGCCCATCACATCACTCACTCCAGACGCTTCCCATAGGCCCCTAAGTGAGCTTCCTATCTGTCATCTCTGCTCCCATCCGTCCTCACTGAGCGGCCAGGATGACAGTCCACAGCAGCAGGGATGATTTGCTCGCATTTTTCTGCTGCTAATAAACATTCGCCAACTCCCCGATGCCTACATGATCAAATCTAAACGCTCTTTACATCTGGCACAGACGACCCTCCTGCCTCCTCTCTGGCCATCCCCTCTGCATCTTCCCCCGCCCCCCTGCTCCTCAGCTTATCCTAAATGGAGTCTTGCAGCTGCCAGCTCTGTGCCTCTGCAGCTCCTGTTCCCCCCCACACACACAGAATGCCCTCTCCTCAGAGAAACCTTTCTATCCTTCCAGCTCACACACACACATGTCCTCTCTCCTGTGAAGCCCATTCAGACCTTGCTCAGCTCCTGGCTTCATGTGGCTTATCCTGCTTCTGGCACCAACCCACCTTGTGTCTGGCTATGAAGGTGAGGGCACTGCTTCTCAAAGTGTGGTCCCTAGACCAAAACAGCGTCTACATCCCCCTGGAAACTTGTCAGAAATACAAATCCCCAGGCCCTGCCCATGACTCACTGGGTGAGAAAGACTGGGCACAGAGCACAGGAACCTGTTTTAGCATGTCCTCTAGGCTCTGACACACCTCGGGTGGGGAACCACTGATGTCGGATATCCTCACCCTAAAAGGATGCTGAAAGGTACTGCTGCCTGGCCCTCACCTGCAGAGATGTCACTGCTCTGAGTGGTGGGACCTATGCATCTACCTTTTTTCCCTCCCAACCTTCTATGAATATTTTCAAGCATTCAAAACTTTGAAAAAACTGTACAGTGAACATCTATATACCCACCACCTAGAAACTATCATCAACATTGTGTTATGTTTGCTTTAACACATATCGATCATCCTTCTATCTATGTATTCATCCATTTTGTTTTTTGATGCAGACATCATACACATCACCCAAACATGTGTAAGCAATTTAAAAACCCTCCAGGTGGCTCCACTATGCAGCCAGCTGGGGTTCTGACAGCCTCCTAGCCCCAGTACACTGAGAAATCTGGAGGAGGAGGAGGAGGAGGAGGAGGAGGAGGAGGAGGCAGCCTGCTCTGCCTTCCACCACCGCAAGACTGGAATGAAATCACAGCTGAGGAAGCCCTATGTAAAGGGCTTTGCGGTTAATAGGAAACAATCAATGACCGGAGGCTGGAAAGAGGTGTCCAGAGCTGTCATGCAGCTGCCAGATAAAATGCTGATGCCCAGCACAATTTGAATTTCAGATAAACAGCAAATAATTTTTTAGTACAACTATGTCCAAAATATCTCATGAGGCATACTTATACTGCAATATGTTTCACTGCTTATCTGAAATTCCAATTTCAAATTTCACTGGGCAGGAGAAACCAAGATGGTGGCATAGGTAAACACCAGAACTTGCCGCCTCGCACAACTTCAAAACTACAACTAAAAGACAAAACAGGCATAATCCAGAACCATAGGAAGACTGGCTGAGTGAAAATTCTACAATTAGAAGGAAAGATAAAAGCACACTGAGATTCAGAGGAGGTGCGGAAGGCAGAGGTATGGAGGGGAACACATGAAGAAGGCTGGAAACTGAATACATGGCTGGCTTTTTCAACCTGGAGGGAGACACAAGCTCCCGACTGCTCTGAACTCTAGTTCTGGGTGAGACTCATACAAGGAGAAACTGGACTGTCTGACAGCACGCAGAATTCAAGGGCAGCTTTCTTTCAGAGGTGCTTGCAGTGATTACCAAGGGATATTGAGCCCTGGGGGCCTCTTAGGGCAGGGCTGATGGGAAGCCATTGCTGTTTGCTCTACCCTGAGACTCTGCCCCATCCAAGCTGTGCATATGAATGGCCTGGTCCTTTGAAATCTAAACTTACCTATCAAACTGCAGCTGAGTCAGAGAGACCCAGAACATCCAAAAGAAGGTCCAAGACTAACAGCAGCTTGCATTGCTTCACAGCTGGGCCTCATCTGAGCACCTCCAAAACCCAAACAAAGAGGAATCTGCAGATCTCTCCATAGCTCCTGCTAGGTGACCTCAGGCAGAAGCTAAATTTGCACCTCCTTGGAGATCCAAGAGCCAGTGTACCCAGGGATCAGAGTAAAACCATCCAGATAACAACTCCTCAGATCCAAAAGGGACACACTCAGAGGGCAGACTCAGTAAGCACCAAAGCCCCACTGAAGCAATTCTTGCCACATAAGGGTGTCTCTAGCACAGAAGTTCTCCCATTGTAGACATAGCTGATTCTCACAGCCAATTGGCCTGGAGGTCAATTCCTCCCAGTGATACCAACAACAATCAAGACTTAACTACAACAAGACTGTACACACAGTCCACAAAGGGGTGCACCAAGAGTGTCCATCTCAGATAACTGGGGAGGCTGAGCCACTGGACCCTATAGGACACCTCGCACACAAAGCCTCTCTATCAATTCTGGGAAGCAGCCAAAATGCAGAGACAAAGAAACAGATCACAAATGAAAGAAATGGGGGAAAGCAACTAACTGGATATAGAGTTCAAAACCATAGTTATAAGGTTTTTCAAGAATTTTCTAGAAAAGGTGGATAAATTTAGTGAGACCCTCAAGGATATGAAAAAGGCCCAACTAGAAATTAAGCATACACTGACTGAAATAAAAAATAATATACAGAGATCCAACAGCAGACTAGAGGATCGCAAGAATCAAGTCAAAGATTTGAAATACAAAGAAACAGAAAGCACTCAACTGGAAAGAAAAAAGAATCCAAAAATATGAATATAGTGTAAGGAGCTTCTGGGACAACTTCAAGTGTACCAACATCAGAATTATGAGGATGCCAGAAGAAGAGAGAGAGCAAGATACTGAAACCTATTTTAAGAAATAAGAACTGAAAACTTCCCCCACCTGGTGAAAGAAATAGACTTATAAGTCCAGGAAGTGCACAGAACCCAACAAAAGGAATCCAAAGAGGACCACATCAAGACACATCATAATTAAATGCCAAGAGCAAAAGACAAAGAGAAAATATTAAAAGCAGCAAGAGAAAAACAGTTAGTTACCTACAAAGAAGCACCAATAAGATTGTCAGCTGATTTCTCAACAGAAACTCTGCAGGCCAGATCAGAGTGGCAAGAAATATTCAAATTAATGAATAGCAAGAACCTACAACCAAGATTACTCTATCCAGCAATGCTATCATTCAGAATTGAAGGTCAGATAAAAAGCCTCACAGATAAGAAAAAAGGAAAAGAGTTCATCACCAGCAAACCAATATTATATGAAATGTGAGAGGTACTCTTTAAGAAGAGGAAGAAGAAAAAGGTAAAGATAAAAATTATGAACAACAAAGTGATAACAAATACATACCTAAGAAACAGTGAATCTAAAAATCAAGTGAATAAAAAATCTGATTAACAGAATAATCTGGTGAATATAATAGAATCAGGGGCATAGAAAGGGAGTAGACTGACAATTCTCAGGAGGAAAGGAGTGTGGGGGGTGCAGGAAGAAACTAGACAAAAATTGTATACCAATGGATGAGGACAATGGGGGTGGGTAAGGGCATGGGGTGGGGTGAGGTGGGGTGGGAACCAGCTGGAGGGGTACTATGTGGGGGGGCGAAGAGGAACAACTATAATAATCTGAACAATAAAGATTAAAAATTTTTTTCCCTGGGCATCCCGTGTTTTCCTTTGCTAAGTTTGGCCATAGGCACTATGCCCTGTTCTGGGGGGAGTGGGGCGGCTCAGATTGGGACCCACTACCCAAGGAAGAACGAGAGCAACAACTGCTCTGCCCCTGTGGTGTCTTGGAGCATGCGCCTGAAGGGCCTGGCTTGCAGACAGTGTCAGCCAGGGGTCTCTTCTAAGCTGACATCTGCCTAGGTGTGATTGTGATGGCCAGGGCCTTGCACACAACATGCCAATGTATTAATCAGCGATCCCTAAACAAACAGAATCAATAGGATGTGTGTGTGTGTGTGTGTGTGTGTGTGTGTGTGTGTGTGTATAGATAGGTAGATCGATGGATATTTATTTTGAAGAACTGGCTTATGTGATTATAGATGCTTGGAAGTCCACAATCTGGAGGGTGGGCTGGTGGGCTAAAGACCAGGGGAGAGCAGATATTGCAGATCAAGTCTTAAGGCAATCAGCTGGCAGGATTCCCTCTTACTCAAAAGGGAGGTCAGTCTTTGTTCTGTTAAGACCTTCAACTGATCAGATGAGGCCCGCCCACATTAATCAGTGCAATCGGCTTCATTCAAAGTCCATCGATTTAAATGTTAATCTCCAGAAAGATCCTCAAAGAAACATCCAGAATAACATCTGACCAAATACCTGGGCTCTGTGGCTCAGTGAAGTTGACATAAAATTAACCATCATAGCCAGCAAGTCAAAACCACAAGGACACAAACATATCACTCAGGGGCACAGTTAAAATGTGGATTCCACAGGCTCCACCTAGAAATTCTGATGCGTAGGCCTGGCATAGTGCTCAGGAGCCAGCCTTTTAACCATCATTCCAGATGGTTCCAATCCTCAAGCTCCATGGCCACTGCAGTTGGAGCTCAGTGAATACTTGCCTGGTCACAGGACACTGAAGGCAACAGTGTGGGCACAAAGGCACCCAAGCCAGGGCCACGCCACCCTCCCGAGACTATGTCCTGGGGGCTCTGGTGCGGGGGCAGCCATGGCAGGTGGGAGTTTGCTGGCTAGTCCCACGTGACACTAACCCAAAGGGCAAACTCCTGACCCCATTTGAACCCGAGAGTGCCCCTCTCTCTCCCGTGAGTCCGTGGACGTGCGCGGGCTCACGAGCGTCCGATGAGATCATGGCTCAGGAATCTGTGTGCAGTCGGTTGCCCCTGAAAAGAACCACTCACTCAGCTGGGGAAGCGAGCAGAGCAGCTGAATGTTCACAGGCCAGCGGGCAGGCGAGGCCAGGGCTGTGGGGGACCTGCAGCATCCCAACCACCAGCCGGCCCTGCCCGCTGACCAGCATTCTTCCTCTCCTGCAAAAAGGAGGAAAATCAACCCCAGACAGTAGAAGCCCATTATGCCACAGCTTGTTTTTAACACCCCCCCCCTCGGACCGTGGGTCAAAGTTATGCCTTAGAAAAACTAAAATGAAATAGGTATCAGCCTGGGAGTAGGTGGTTAGTCCTGAACCCAGTACCAGCATCGCAGGCCAGGTGGCCCAGAGTGAAGCTCCAAGAGAGCGAGGACAGAGGCTTCCTGCTGGCAGGCTCCGGTGTCCTCAGCATCCTGCCCTGCCTGCTGCAGAGGGCCCAGGGGCTCCATAAACACATGCTCAGCTCAACTGAATAAAGGGGGAGCTCAAGTCCCGGGCAAGATAGGATGTGGCTGGCTGCCCTATCCTCCCTGGGACCTGGGATGGACCTGCAGCTCCAGGTGCTCTGTTCCAGCCCCTTGTGTGATCTCAACCTCTAGGCATCCTGCCCAGGTCCTGGTGACCTTCTTTAACCAACCCTCTGATTGCACGGTCGCTGGAAAGGGGATTCAGAGAGGGAGATGTGGGGTGCAAAGAACACCTTGGAAGGATACAGGATGGGGATGCTACAGCTGGGAAAGGAACACAAATATCAACAGATGAGCGGTAGCAAGGAATCAAAATCACCCAGCCTCTGCAGAGCTACTGTCTGGAGCGGTGCTCGGGGAAACCCATTGCTGTGAGGACAAAGCAAGGCAGAGAGAACATCAGAGGCGAAGGGAGAGGAGGGCGGGCAGAGCTGGTCCCTTCCCAGGAGGAAACGCAACTCTGACAACACAGATGACAGCAGCCAGCCCAGCACTCCCTGCCCACCCCTGACCCTGTCACCCACAAACGTTGCCACCCCCCCTTCCCCCATCCCACCTACCCCCGCTCCCAACCTGCTCCTATATTTAGCTTATGCCACCGCTGGGGGTTACAAGTCCCATGTAAGTTTACTACCTGCTGCGTAAATAGCACTTACTTTGATTTGTGCTAAAGCTGCCTTTTACTAGCTTCAAAGACTATCCCTCCGCACCCCTGCCCTGCAGCAGGCAGGGCAGGATGCTGAGGACACCGGAGCCTGCCAGCAGGAAGCCTCTGTCCCTGCCCCCGCCCCAGTCCTGATTTCAGGGACTTACTTGGAGACCAAGTCCCTGTCTCCTCCATCACAGCCTTAATATGGAGAGGCGATCACAATTAGGGCGGCCCACCTCACTTCTTCCAGCCTGCCCGTGAGTCCACATAGATTTTCAGTCTCACATCAGAAAACAGGCCACACAACCGGTTTTGCTGAGGTCAAAATCTAATGCTACATTGTTTCCAGCCCCCTCCCTCACTATCATGTCTGCTCTTTCTGGCAGAACCAGCACCCCCGGCCAAAGCCTTTAGGGGGACATTTCCAGCAGCTCCTTAGATTTGCTGGACTGTTGTCAGACCATTGGCAACTCCCCATTCATTTTTCCCCAAATGCCTGGCAATGGGCTGAAGTGAGGCTGACACTGTTTGGGGCCATACCACCAGCTGACCCGATATCCCATCACTTGGGAGCTTTAATGTCGGCACATTTTCTTTTGGACTCTGCTCTTGGCTTCCCCCGTGCCAAAAATGCTCCCTTCATCTCCGACTCAGGACACAAAAACCTTCCTGTCCCAGGATGGCTTACTGTGATGTGGATCTAAGGGACCCAGGAAGGTCCCTCTGTCTCGGGAGTGGGGGTGAGGGGTGCAGAGGAGGCGGCTGTGTGTGTGTGTGTGTGTGTGTGTGTGTGTGTGTGAATGACATGCTGGGCAGGACAGGGATAAATGCAATCCTGCCTTCCCTGGAAAGCTTTAAGGCCAAAAGTGTCTGGCAAACCAATCATTCTGGCTGGTAGGGCTCCTCCTGCGGATGGGCAATGGCCTAAATTATTATGATTTTCATGGTGTTGAAATACACATAACATAAATTTACCCAACTATTCTTAAGCATCCAGTGGCACTAAGTACATTCATATTGCTACCATCACCACCATCCATCTCCAGAGCTTCTTTCCTCTTCCCAAAGGGGAACTGTCTGCCTACTAACACTAACTCCGCCTTCCCCACACCCTCCACCCCTGGCAACCACTATCCCACTTCCTGTCTCCATGAATTTCACTATTCATAGAAGTGGAATGCGTCCTCTCATTACTGGCTTATTTCACTCAGTATGATGTCCTCGAGGTTGATCCATGCCGTAGCATGGGTCTCCAAATTATTTTTAAGGCACCAGTTGGCAGTTTGGGAGCGTGGTGAAGAATAGGTGCAGTTATTGGCATGGCACCCATAAATGGGGACATGTGCACACACTTGCTCCATGTGTGTAAATGTGCCTGTGCTTGCACACTCCCCTTCCCATGACCTCCATGACGCCCAGAGAGCGGTCCTCCCTGTGCATGAGAGACACCAGCAGAGCTAGTCACGACGTGGGCCCCAGGCCCTGAGGACGGCCCTTTTGCTCAGGGTGCAGCAGGTGATGCTGATGAAGGGGGTTGGGCCGCACACATGGGGAGGCCCGTAGTCACAGGGGTTGCTCCATATGCGACAAGGGAAGGACTTGACCCCAGCCTTGGCTCACATGCAGCCAGTCTGCACTAGATGGTTTCTCTGGAAGACCCAGAAGGTGAAGGATCTGGCAGGAAATCGAGTCACCCTATGTCCAGGGGCATACCTGCCCGATGAGAGTCAGCTCTCACTTCTTCCCCACTCAGTTCACCCCTGGCCTGGACACTAAGGGCACAGCAGGAAGCTGGGGGGTCTGCGGGGAGGAGAGGTGTTCTGGGGCATCTGAGTGGAATGAGGCAAGAAGACCAAGGCTGTCACACAGCTGGAGCACGACACGAACCATGTGAGAGGCACATCAGCCGCTGGCCTTCTGAGGAGAGAGAGAGAGAAAGAGAGAGAGAGAGAGAGAGAGAGAGAGAGAGAGAGAGAGAGCAAGCACACTTTAGAGCGGGATGGCTCCTCAGAGGAGATGGCCCTTGGGGTGGACAGAATCCTGACAATAGACACAGGAGAAGGAGCAGGAAAGCAGGTATGGCTTTGGGGGTCAGCCAGGATCAGTGTGACATGGATGGATGGAGACACTCTGAGCCAGAATTCTGGGGGCAATTCCAAGTGCTATGCACTTAGCCAGGTGACTGGCAAGTCACCAGACCCTGCAGGCTATTGTTCCCCAAGTCAGGAGCAGGGCTAGAGCGATGGGGGAGGAGGCTGGGGCCATGCCATGGTGGGCCTTGAATGCAGTTAATTCAGGAAGATGCTGGGAGCCATTCAGTGCTTTAGACTCAGTTCCCCTTCCTGAGGCACAGGCTTAGGGAAGGAGGGCTCTCGGCACTGTGTCCTTCCCATGGCCTGTTAGCCTGATACCTCCAGCTCTTTCATTTCCCACTCCAGGGATTCCCTCCTGTGAGTGTGGAATTCCTGGAGGAGGCTTTCTCTGGCTCCTGGGAGCACTTACAGCCCCTCCCAAACCTGCTCACAAAATCGAGAAATGTGAACTCTAAATAGCTTGGAAACATGTTAAATAAGACTGGTTTTGGCCTTGGTCCCTGGGGAGCTCGCTGTTAATACTTCCCTCATTTAACATCAGCCTGAGCCAGACATCATTAGGAAGGGAAATCTCTTTTCCTTTCTTTTAAAAATCATGTAGCTTAAACGGTTTGGGATTATTTGCTGCTTTGAATCATTCCTGCCACTGCTCCCTCCCATTACAGGGATAATTAAGAATTGAGTATGGTTGGCAAAAAGCATTCAACAGCCAACTTTGTATTTGGTTTTTCAAGTGCCCCAGCCCTCCCTGCCTTCTGCCTCCCCTCCCAGGCTTCCCTTTTCTTATCCCCACAGCCTTGCAGCCCAGGTCTCCTAGTGCCCCCCGCCTCCCCAGGTCTGCTGCCTGTAAACACACTTGGGGCCCCATGGAAACCACACACTAAATGAGGGAAAGCAGGGGACCATTCACTTTCCTCTTATTCCACTGCCCCACTTCCTCCAGGCACCTTGCCTGGTGTCCCTCGGGCCCGGGGCCAGAGTGTGTTTGTTCGGCTGCCCTGGTCACCCGGGAATGGAGTGGGCTCAGATCCCAGGCCTGTCCCCCAGCTGGCCATTGTTTCTTTCGAGAGTCACTCTCTCTGTGGGGTGAAGGCAGGATTAGAGGCTTGAGGAGGAAGAGCTGGCCTCTGATCATAGAAGCGAGTTCTGAGGCCGGGCCGATGTCAAAGGATACCAGTCAGAGCCACCTGCCTCCATCCCTCCAACCGTGGGGGCTCCTCAGTCCTGTTGATCTGAAAGGCAGGGAGCGTCCAGCCCGTCTAAATCTCTGAGGGCAGCCCCGGGAATGGGGTGGGTGGTCGCCTTTATTTCCCTGCCCCAACCAGAACCACATCAAAGTCATCACAAGCACTTTTATTATTATTTTTATTTTTTATTTTTTTGGTCTCCCGGTCCCTGACTTCTATGCTAAAATCTGAGAAGTTCTTTCTGCAGTCTAACTGAAATCTTTTCTGCTGAGGGTTTAAGAATTGTGGGTTGTTCCGGGCTCAGAAAGCTGAAACCGCCCCACCTTCTTTTGTATAGTAAAGCATCAGAAAAAAAATAAAATAAACTTGAATGACACACAGGAAGTTAAGCTATTTGGGGGCTGGAGGGATAGAGATCGAGATGAGATACAGAGGAGCTTCCAGAGCAAGGGGCCGCCCAAGTTCTCCTTCTCCATCTGGGCGGTGGTGTGCGGGGCTAACCTTAACACACTTGTTACTAAAACATCTGTTTTGTGGTTTATGATACTTGTTTTATAAGAGGGGGAAATTAAATGGCAATAACGGCGACTGCCGGTGCCAATCAGTTGTGTCATCACCCAGGCCCCCTGCTCTCAGCTTTCCTCTGGGGTGAGCAACCCCAACTCCTTTAGCACATCCTCCAAGGTTCAGGACCCCAGCACCAGGTGGTTAGCCAAATGTCAGGGCATGTGTCCAGGGAACCTTTCAGGCCAGGGACTGCCGGACCACTTAAAAGGACAGAGCTGGGACTTCCTCGAACTTCCAGAACAGGTTGTGTGACTGCTTTGTGCTGGCTAACTGGTAAATATCTGAGAGAGAATGAGGCTGGAGACTGCCTTTTGTGGTAACCTGGTTGTGAGGGGGGGAGGAGACGCATAGCCCTTACCGACATTTAAAGGTTGCTGGAGGCTACTGATATTTCCAAAAAGAACCTAAGAACCAGGCAGGCAGGACCTGGTGGGCCACGGGCAGTTCTTCTCAGCCTGACACCTCGTAACTGCTCAATCAATGTTAGGTACAGTGATTCCCTCTGTGATGTGAAGAGGAGGGAAGGGTGATGTCAGGGAACACAGTATGTGAAGGGAAACCAGGGAAAAGGAGAGAGAAGCAAAGGCAGGTCACTCTCAAGGTTTGACCTTTAGAAGACACTAATTCATCAACCTCCTCATTGGTCCTGCTCAGAAGAGGGGGTAAGTCAACATCTGATGGAGGCCACCTTGACCATCCCTACAGCGTTTTGCTACAGAGAGTTTACTCATTACTTCTGAATAACATTCCCCCTTCTCTTCTCATTGGCTGCCTCTCCCACGTGGCCTTCTTCGATCTTATTATTTATAAGAAATATGTATTTGGTTATCTGACTATTTGGTTTTTCTCTATAATTCTTGGCCCACAGCTACCCAAACCTTTGGAACTTCCTAAGCGATGAGAGCGTAAAGGTGTCTTTGGTTATTAAATGAGGTGATTTTGGAAAGCATCTAACATTGGGAGCTGGTTGCCAGGGGAGCCAGCCTTGTGATTAGGGGGGTTGGAACTTTTAGCTCCCCCACAGCACCCCCATTTCCTGATTCTAGGGTAGGGAGAGGGCTGGAGGTGTCATCGATCACCAGTGCCCAGTGGTTTAATCACCCGTGATGATGTAAGGAAGCCTCCATAAAAATCCAAGAGTTCAGGGTCTGAGAGCTTCCGGGTTGATGAACAAGTGGAGATTTGGGGAGAGTGTTATGTCTGGAAAGGCCATGAAGCTTTGTGCCCTTTTCCTATACCTTTTTAAAAAATGGAATTTATTGGGGTGACATCTATATATACAAAAGGCTAAGTGACAGATGGTACATCTGTCTGACTGTCTGACTGACGGACTGGCCGGTACATATGATACACACTGGCAATTTAAAAATAAACGTTGACTCGCACATGCACAATACATATAAAGCTCTCGCTGGCACCAATTGCATGTGTGTGTTTCAAGAGTGGCCTCCCATTTCAATTAATTCGAAGACAATTTCCGGTGATGCCAGCATTTGCAATGACTATTAATAAATCACAAGGACAAACTCTAGACAGAGTAGGAATATTCCTACCTGAACCCGTTTTCAGACATGGTCAATTATATGTTGCTTTCACTCAAGTTCAAAGAGCGTGTGATGTTAAAATTGTAAATACTTCATCACAAGGGAAATTAGCCAAGCACTCTGAAACTGTTCTTATTCTTAATGTGGTATACAGGGAGATATTAGTTTAACCCATTTATTAGTCATTGTTTTCATCAATGTTGTTTTTGTATCATGTCTTTGTTGTTGTTACATTATGTTGTTATTGTTTATTTATTAATCAATTTATATATAATTTTCATATACATTTTAGTAATTTTCTTTCACCTCTGACATTTCTATTATAGAGAAAGGTTGAATAGTGATATTAAAATATTTCTTCTAATTAATTTCCTTTCAATGTGCACAAATCAGTGCACTGGGCCACTAGTTGATTAATAAAATTATATCAGTTTCAGGGGTACAGTTCTATAATACATCATCTGTACACTGTATTGTGTGTTTACCACCCAAGTCAGGTCGCCTCCCATCACCATTTATTTCCCCCTCTACCCTCTTCTTGCCCTATGCATCTCTTCCATCTGGCTGTTCCTGAGTTATATCCTTTTATAATAAAGTGGTGATCTAGTAAGTCATATGTTTCTCTGAGTTCTCTGAGCCGCTGCAGCAAATTAATCCAACCCAAGGAGGGTTTCTTGGGAGCTCCGATTTTAGCCTGTAGGTCAGAAGTACAGGTAACAGCCTGAACTTGCAATTGGCATTCTGAGTTGGAGGGGATCGTTGAACCTGCAGTCTGTAGCTAATTGATCAGAAGTACAGGTAACAACTTGGGCTTGCACCTCGCATCTGAAGTGGGGGTGGGGGGGTAAGGTGAGTAGTCTTGTAAAACTGAACCCTCAACCTATGGAAATCTGATGGCATCTCTAGGTAGATAGCATCGGAATTGAGTTGAATTCTTGGACACCCTGCTGGCACCTTGTTGGTGTGGGAGGGCCTCAAAACACAGGCTGGAACCCTGGTATCCCCACAGGCTCATTCACAAAAGGCTGTCTCCCAGATTGGAAGCATCACCTGTGGGTTCAAAGGCCCAGAGGGTGGCCTGCCCTCAGGTCTGCCTGCCTGACATCCCGCCCCCACAGCTAATGAAGATGCCTTAACAACTCCCATGATGGCCAGGGGATGGACTCATGTTAGATTTGTGTCTGGGTTTGCTAGTCAAGTCTTCTTTCTTTGTCTCTTGTCAGTTGGGAGCTGCCAATCTGTCCATGCCTCTTTATGTCCACCTGTGTTCTTCGGTTTGGGCCAATGTCTTTCTCTTTCTCTCTCTGAGCTCTCCTGCTCCAGCCAAGAGTCATAGTGGAATTCTGGGCACATCATAGATGTTTTTCTTTAACGATAACGGCAAAGGAAGCCAAGGAGGAAGAAAGAGGAGGATGGATTTTAATTCTAAATGTACTCAATACAGGAGATTCCCCAGGGACAAGGCTGAAAATGTGAAGGCCCAGAAAATAAAGCCCATTAGGGGAAAAAAAATCCTTTCCCCTGTTTGGTCGCAAGATTTCCTTGGAATAAAGTATTTCAAATATATTTCTGTATTCTGGAATGTTTTGGGATGAATGAAGTGTTTAGAATGGAGTACTTTTACATTCCCAAACTGCCTCTAAAAATTATGTGATAGGGTTTTATGTGGAACAAGATGCATCAATCCTTTCGTCGGCACACAATGATGCACCTGTTTGACATTCCTTCCTAAATGACCTACAGAAAAATCAATTGTTCCTGGGGATCCAAGTACGTTCCGCTTATAAGTACAGAGGGATATAAAATAAATTTTTTTAATATCAAGAAAAAACTTTGTCTTCAGCAACTCTCATTGCTGCAGAAGCACTGGATCTAGGACCCGAGGCAGATCTGGGGAGAGAGGAGTGGGAAATGGCCACAGCATTTAATAGATCCACTAAAACAAACAAAGAACATGCCCCAGCTACTCGATGCTGCAGACAGTGGGCATCTGTGGGGACTGATCTAGAGAAAGCAAATCGCCCCACACGGTGGGCTCCAACCTGCCCCTGAGTCTCCTACTGCATTTGAAAGGAATGTAGACATTTAGAAAAACATGGTGTAAATCAAAAGGTAAAAGAACATGTGAAAAAAGGAGAGAGACTCCTCTCAATCTAGGCAAATCTTCAGGACTTGTTTTCGGGACTCGGAAAGATGGTAAACATGAAGAGTTAGAAGAATCAAAAACGACTCCAGGTGAAGGCGCAGAGACTGAGGCTAATTAGATCAAGTTCTAAGGAGCCAGTTGTGCTCAATGGGATCTAAAGGTTCCCCTCTCCTCTTTTCCCACAATTCCTCTTCTGAAAATAAGTGCTTTTCTGTTTCACGCCAGCACCAGGTTCAGGAAACATAATACTGTCCTTTGTCTTACTCTTAAGTATATCGTAGACAGATTCTTCTGTTCAGGGTTTTGCCTACTTAACTGTCAGAAGAGATGACAGACTTTTGAAAGGGCAGGCACTTCTATAACAGGACACTTGGAATTATTAGCAGAATAAACTTGCAACATACAATTTGAAATGCCCACTAAGCTGATTTTATTTTATTTTTTAAATCAACCATAGGCAACCATTTTGATGTTCCCAAAACAAAGGGACATCAGAGCTTATGAAAATCAATTTTAAAAGTTTAATACCTATGTTCATTTTCTCTCTAGTATGTATGAAATCATTCTCTTTCCCTTGCCTTCCAAATGTCTGAGGAAGTTTAAATCCTGGATAAGATGTCCCTGCTGCCCCCACAGAAGACAGAGGGAGGAGGGATGGGCACTGGGGGTGAGGCAGGCTCCAGGCACATGTGTGCACATGTGGATCCCTTTGTGTGTCAGTGTGGCTCCATTGTGTGTCTGTGTGTGGTGCTGGCCCGTCCCCTCCCCCTGCAGTGCAAATGGTGGGTAAAAGGGAAACAAGGACAACACACACACACACACACACACACACACACACACACACACACACACACGAAGGGGACAGAACTCTAAGCTGAGGTTTTAACCCCATAACCTTGCATTCGCTCCACCCCTCTTCCAAAGAGATTTAAAATTCTTTCCCAAACTTTGCTGCACTTTCCATGAGAATGGGGATGTTCCTGCATAAAACATGAGTGTGGGAGGGCAGGGAGCAAGCGGGGGTGGGGCGGGAGCTGCAGGCTTCGGGAAGCCTTGCAGAGTTGGGGGGTGGGGGGGAGCCCGCAGAGAACAGAGCCGTGGGGGAAGGGCAGGGAGGCTGTTTTCTCAGGCTGCATTTCTTGCATGCTCCTTGGAGACCAGAGAAAGGCCAGGAAAGGTCTCAGCAGAGGCCGGGCGGCTCACTGAACCAGTGGAAAGCGGGATGTTGAGCCCGACCTGGGGGGAGAGGGAGTGGAAGAGGAAGGGTTGGTCTGGGGGGGGAGAGGGGAACCCCCAGGAAACCTGTGCCAGTCTGCGCTGAAGAAGGAGAGAGGGTTTAGGCGAGGGGAAGGGCAGGAAGGGGAGAAAAGGCAGGAGGGAGGAGCCCTATTAAAGGCTGAGGACCATGGTACTGTTCCTTCCTGAAGAGCAGGTTCACACCGCAGGGCCCGGAGGGCAGGGACAGAGTTCTCTTTCTTCTGGTGTCACCACAGAATCCAGCCCAGCGCTGGGCCTTTCAAGTTCTGTTTTGTGAATGGTTGCAGGTGGCCAGACAGGATTCTTAGCCTGTTATCAGCAGCCCAGCCAGCAGGATTCAGGGGTCTGGAAGAGGTCTTCACAAGGGCAAATGGTCATTAGTATTGCTTGAATTAACTCCTCTATGGGCTAGATGCCAGCGGTGGGAGAGAGATGTTAGGGCACCCGCTCCTCAGGGAGAGGTGGTGGGCAAGACACTGGGCAGAGCTCCCACCACTCGGAAAGGGCAGGCCAGTGCGGGCTGCCACCTGCTGCAGGGAGCACGTGGGGAGGGTGGGTCTCAGGCCCATGGTGTGCACCACAGATGCTCTGTGCTCACCAGACTGCCGCCGCTGCTCTGCAGGCTCCTCCCTAAAAGCTATGGAAACCACCTCAAGTCCCTTCTGGAAAACGCCCGGGTATAAATAAGAAGCTTTTGCTTTGGGAGCAATGAAGAGCCCAGCTGTACAGCTGCAGTTGGAAGGGGGCCCCAAGGTGTCCTAGGCCCGCGGTTCCTCAGCATCAGCCAAAGGATACGCTAAACATGGGCCACTACGTCCCAACCCTGCAGTTCTGATTCTGTGTGTGGGGGGGAGTGGAGGAGGCGGAGGGGAGTGGGGGGAGAGCAGGAGGGGCGGTTCGTCCCCCAGAACCTGCAGGTCTAACAAGTTCTCGGGCCATGCTGATGTGGCTGATCCGAGGTCCACACTGTGAGGACCCCGGTTCCAGAACACCCCCTTGTTTTATATGTAAGGAACAGGCACGGGACTTCAACAGCAGAGCCAGGTACTAAGAGCCCCTGTTCCTGCGCCCCTCCTCCGCTGGGACAGGAGACCGTGGAGGTAAGTCCGAAAGGCGAGGAAAGCACCAGACGCCCTGAGAATCAAGCACAGGCTCATTCCGTCTCGGTGTGTTCAGGCAGGGCCCACGGAAACACCGCCCGCCGCCTACATGCTGCTGGAGGGTGCGAACAGGCAGGGAGGGGGTGTGTGAGGGATCAGTCCCAAAGTCCCACAGGCAGGCCGCAGCGGGAAGAGGAGAGAGAGGGAGGGAGAGAAGGGACAGATTGTGGAAAGCAATTAACCCAGACTGAGAATGGAGGGGCACTGGGGAGCCTCCTGCCAGCCCTGGGGGACAGAGATTAACAAGCTCCTCCAGGACTTGGCAGTTTGGGAGCAGCCCTGCCGCTTCCAGCTGTGACTTGACCCCAGATCTCAGTTATCTCCCCAAAGCCTGAAGGTGGGGCCCGGAAAGCTTTGCTGGGAGAATGGCCAGAAAACCAATTAGCCTGGACCTCGGCGGGGCTCCCACCGCAGTGCGGGCCACCACGTCGTGGGCAGCAGCCTAGGTGGGCCCTGGGACCGCTTCTCAAAGCCAGAAGCAGCGTCAGCTAGCACCGAGCTGGTATAATCTCAACAAAAGTTGAGTGAAGAAATGAATGCAGCCCCTCTGCTCCAGAGGAAGCGGGCGCTGCCTTCCGTATAATTCCCCGGGAGGACTCGCATCTGCTGGAGCTTCAGTGCAACCGCCCTGGGCTAAGATGGCCAGCAGGGCTCCTGTTAGGAACTGGCACGGAACTCATGGACAGGAGCCCCCTTTCCAAGATGCCCTCTCCACACCTCCCTCCTTGCTCCACCAACACATGTTCTGACAGACCCAACACCTCGATGCGGGGGACTGGGCTGGGAACCCCTGACCCGATCAGAAGCTTTACATGCTCACCCATCCATTCCCAGGCTCACGGCCCCATGTTTTCCAGCGGCCACACAAAGAGACCCCTGGGGGGCCAGAGGGGACCGTGAGTTTGGGTCACTGTCTGCTATTGAGCAGGCTCAGACGGTGAGGAGAAAATCCTTCATGAGAAGCTGCATGTGGCTGCTCCCTGCAACAGGACCTTGAATGGGCCCACGTCTCTGTCCCTCTTCCACGCTGGCTGAGTCCCAAGTCGGCGCTGGAAGTTACACACACCCTGGCTCTGCCCATGGGCCCTGGGCCCCTACATGGCCAGGCAGCCCAGAACAGAATGGACACGTGATAGATGGGACCCTTGCAAACCACAGAAGATAACCACGAACCACAGAGTTGTGCACTGCCCCAAGGTTGCCCAGACAAGGAGATGTCTCTCCCTTTCTCTACTTTTGGCTTTTGGGCAAATGTCATAAGAAAATGGTGGATCCCCCACCCCCCTGCAGTAGGGTTTTCCTCCCCAGACCTCATCCCTGCTGGATGGAGACCCAACCCGGCCCCCCTGAGCCTCACCATCACGTTTCCACTAGAAAGACCTGGAAGCTGGTGGAGGCTGGGACAACTAGAAGGGGCTCAGCCTAAATTGGGTGGAAACATGGGTGAGATCACAGGAGCCCAGAGCCCAAGGTGCCCACACTCCCATGCAGGGAGGGCTACACTGCCCTTGGCCGTGCTGAGACCCTGCCCCACGAGGTCAACGCCACCTGAGGCTCCAAGGAGAGAACGTTAACTGCAATAGCGGTAGAATTAATGGGGATCCGCATTCTCAACGGGAGCAATTTTGTCCTTGGGGGAACGTGTGGTAATGTCTGGAGACTTTTTTAATTTTTATTTTTCAATTACAGTTTACTTTCAACATTATTTTGTATCGGTCTCAGGTGTACAACACTGTGGTTAGCAATCCTATACTTGGAGACATTTTTTATTATCATCAATGAGGGTGCTACTGGTGAGTAGAGGCCAGGGATGCCACTAAACATCCTACAGAGCACAGGACAGTCCCCCCCCCCCCCCCTCCCCCCAACCAAGAGTTACCCAGCCCACATGTCAGTGGCACCACTTTTAAAAAGTCCTGCCCGAAATACTGGTGCCTCTCACTCTCACGATGATTTTGGAATCATAGCTCAGAATTGTCAAATGAGTCAGAATCCTGGGCCTCCATCGCTGCCTTGGATTTCAGACAGGCCCCAAAGGATCAGGATTTATTAGAAGTGTAGGGTGCAGAGCTGTCCCCCTCCTGGAAAGTTGGAGATATTCCCCCAGGGGATGTCAGAAGTCATCACATCCAAATATGCTCTTGGCATGAAACTTATGGCACCACAGGTAAAGACTATGGTTCCCAGGGAGCAGAAAACCTGATCCCAGACACATCTGGAATGTTGGGAAGACTGGCATTTCCATGGGGCCCAAAGAGGGTGGGGGGCCCTGCAGGAGAACAGGAAGCGCAGCTTCACTCAGCAGGTAGCGGCCTCCTATCCCCGGGGGCAGCCCAGGCTGAAAACATGACCGAGGACTGCGGCTTAGATGGGTAGGCAAGAGCTGAGGGTCCTTGGGTCCCAAGTGCTGCATCTCCCAGCCTCCTCATGTCTCACTCGGCACATTCCGGGGGGACCTGCCACTGTTCAATGCCCTTTCCTGGCCGTACAGGCAGCCGCCTGTCCAAGTGAGCACATAGAACCCAAGGGGCCTCGTCAGTGGCCCCAGGATGGTGTTGTCAGGACAGAGGAGGCAATAGGTCACTTCCCCTGTGTAGCAGGGGAAGCAAAGGGCAACCTCGCCCTGTCCCCAGCCCTTCAATCAGCGGGGTTTTGGCAAAAAGAGTGCAAATTAGCCCCAAACCCTGAACCACCTGTGAGTGGTGGGCATGTCGGGTGCCATCCCTCCACACACTCTCAGGCACATCTTTACCAACCAGGGCAGAAAAGCAATGAGAGAAACCTCTCCTTCCAGGATCCCCTTGCCCCTGCAGCGGGGTTCCCTGGTGCCACACTTCCTTCCTCACCCAGGTCCACCCCCCCCCCCCCCCCCCCCCCCCCCCCACCTGGCAGGAGGTGAGGAAAATGAGTGCCTCATCTCTGAAAATCAAGCCACAGTCCTAGTCTGCTGTGACTCACGTGGGCATGGCCAGCGCATGGAAAGGGACATCTGTCCAGTACTCACCACTAGCAGCTCCGGCTCAGGGTGGGGAAATCAGAGGCAGCCGGCAGGAGATGCTTCCTGGGGAAGCCGGCACAGCCAGCGGGGCCATCCCTCAGAGCCTGGGGAACTGCAGCCTCTCCCACTCCTCACCCCAGGGCCAGCAGGACCCCAGCCCCGCCAGGGAGCAGACCCAGGGCTGCAGGTACACTCAGCTCCCAGGTCCCTGGGGGCTTCCTTGGGCTGATGAGGACTGGAGTCCCCACCAGTGTTTCTCGGGGCAGGGGACCAGGATTGCTGCTACTGCTTTCAGAGAGAAAACACTTCTCTGTAAGACCAGGCTGTTGCCTGCAGGTTAGCAAGAAAACATCTCCGTCCTGCCTGGTGGCTCCAGGTGGCAGGTCCAGCTGCGGGGAAAGCAGGGCCCAGGCAGCAGCCAGCTGGAACGGCTCCGATTGTCCCTCACACTGCGGAGCCTGCTCCCAGCAGCAGACAAAAGCGCTGGAAACAGCTCACAGCCCTAGCGACACACCAATCACCAGCGCCCAGGCTGTCCTCCAGCCAAGCCCCAGCCACCCCACCAAGGCTGGCTTCCTCTCCAGAGTTTCCTCAAAGGCGCCTGAGGATGGCTGAGGACAATTTCTCCTCATGGAGTGGATTGCTCATCCCCAAAATAACTCCAACTTTGGCTGGGCCAGAGAGCAGTGGCGTAATGCCCTGGCTTAGGGAGATGGGTAAAGAGAGACCTGCCAGTGTGTGTGTGTGTGTGTGTGTGTGTGTGTGTGTGTGTGTCTGCACACACGTGTGGCCAGGAGAGGAGTGTGGGAGGCAGGTTGTGTGCCTCTTCCCAGGGTGTCTGTTTCTCTCTGGTTTCCCTCCATCCTTCTCTCCTCCTGGGTTCTGAGATGCCGGGGTGGGGGATGGGTGGTGAGAGACTCACAGATTCCAGAAGAGGCAGGAGATACCATCCTCTCCTCCCTGCCTGGAGGGTGATAATGCCACCCCTCTCCCTCCTGCCGCCTCCACAGCTGCTGCTGTCAGCAGGCAGCTTCCTCTGTGGAACACTCTTGGGTAACAACTTCGGAAGCAGCATTTCCCAGAAGCATCTGTAGCACAGTCCCTCTTTTTCTCCAGCCTGGGCCCCTCCCTGGCCCATTGGTCACTGCTTTACCAAACCCAGTGCCCATTCTCCAGGAAAGCGAGAACCTAGAAGCCTCTCCCACCTGCTCCCATCTCAGGGCCCTGCCCCTCTTCACCCCACTCCTGGGGTCCTGGGCTGAAGGGAGGGAGGCTGGCCACCATGGAGGTCCCTGTCAGCAGGACTCCAATGAGCCACTGATTTCCTGCAACATCCTGTACCACAGCCCTCACCAGAGGTGCCATAGTAACAAGGGTGAGCGGTAACTTCACCTTGTCTGTAGTTCATCCTGACAGAACACAGGACTGGGGGCTTGGTGGTGAGGAGTCCAGAATATTCCATAGCCTCTCATCTCCCTGCTTCCAACAGGTCTGAACATCTCTCCTGTCATGTCCTGGCTACCTGGCTACCATAGAGCAGGCCAGGACTCCACCTGCAGCTTCAACATCTTTGGAGATGACTATGGCTTGCTCTAAACTTTAGCCTTTCATATATATATTCATATATATTCATATATACACACACACATACATACACACACACATACACACACATACACACATACATATATATATACATATACACACACACACACATATATATATATATATAATTGAATTCAGAGAGGAATAGAGGGGAGAGAGAGAAACATCAATGATAAGAGAGAATCTGACCATCTGCTTACTGTACCTCTTTCCTGATCCACCCACCCACTGGGGATTGAGCCCAAAACCTAGGCATGTGCCCTGACCTGGAATCCTAGAATTAAACCCTGACCTCCTGGTTCATAGCTCGACAGTCAACCACTGAGCCATGCCACCCAGGCAATTTTAGCCTTTCTTAACCTTTGAAACTAGTGGGGGCTTTGGTCTCTTTCCTACATCTCCCTGCCATGCTTGGATTGGGCTGATGGATTCTTAAAGAGAAACAGAGAGGACGGTAACCAGGGCAAAGGATCAAGGCGACCCACCACCTGGGTGGCTGGGTATTGTGGGTAACTGCCTAGGCTCAGGGGTTAGGCAAAGCCAAGACCTTAAAACTTATCAATTGTGTCATCTTGAGCAAATTGCAAAATCTCTGAGATTCAGTGTCCCCACGTGAAAATTAGTAATGTTACTATCTACTTTCTAGGATTGTCATGAGGATCAAGTGAGATAAAATATGTAAGGTGCTATCCACATGCTGGGTCTGCATGAGGCCCTCAGGGAATTCCTGTTTTCTTCTTCTACGGAATCCTGAGATAATGCAGTGGCTCCTGCCATGGGAAACAGTTTCCAGGTGGGCTGCTTAAAGAAGGACCCACCTCTGGGGAACTAAGAGAGGCTTTTAGGAGGAGCAGAGCCAGGGTGTAAATCTAGAGAGGAGAGGCTGAGGGGAGGCGTGTTGGAAAAGCAAGTCCAGTAGAGGAGACAGAATATAATACAAATCATGCTGGGGAATGGGACCCCTGCAAGGGCTGGAGGAACTGCAGGAGAGAATTGGGTGTGGGAAGAGTCCCTTGCCCAGGAGAAATGTTAGTCTGGGATCTTCTGGAATGGAATTCGGGGAATATGGCAGAGAGTGGCTGGATCAGCACTTACAATCAGAAGCCAAAATGGACAACCTGAGGCCTAAACAGAACAGAGCCAAGTTTCTCCAGAAACAAGAGGGACATAAAGGAAATTACCATGTTCTACCAGTGCCCACAGGGGTGATGGGAGCGCCACAACCCTAACGACCTGGGCCTAGAGATAGAAGAAGAAGCTATAATCATGGGTTCACTAGGGAGGTCTCGCTTCCTACCTTTAACAGGTTTGCTTGGGCTACACACGGTTTACATCCCAAAACAGCCTCTGGCAGAGAAAAAGCTAAGAAAGCATGGCACCCAAGCTTGTGAGGTGGGCCTTGCTTTTTGGATAGTGAGGGGAGGGGAGGCTCTGCTGGGGTAGAGAAGAGGTGTTGGCCATGAATGCTCAGGCTGGCACTTCTAAAGAAACAGCCCAATATCGTGGAGAAAGGGGAGACATAAAAGGTTTGTATTCTAAACCCCTTTCTGCCGACAATGGCTGGGCTACTGGTCTTCTCTGGCCTTTTGTGTCTTCTTTGAAATGAGACTATATTTGCTGTCTTCAAACATTTTTTTTTATCATCAGCAGAACCCATTGTTCAAAGGAAATCTCATGGAGAACATCTAGCTCTAGATCAGATAGAAGCAGAGGTGCACTGATGGGTAGGAGCTGGTACTTGGATGCTCAGCCTCTCGAAGCAGCTCTCAAGGCAGCTGGAGGAATCCCAGGGTGCTCCAGAATTCAGCATGAAACTACAGTATCTGGCTGATTGAGGGCTTTTCACCTCTCTGATGCCATGGCTTCTGGTCCTCGGGAAAAGTTAAGTAGATACCAGCTGGGAAGGGCACCAGCTGGAGGACCCAGTATGACAGGGCCCCAAGGGAGGGAACAGACTGCCTTCCCCCCCAGTCACAGCACCTGTCGGGCTGCCTTCCCTGCAGCAGAGGCTGCTGAAGGTGGGAGCTGTGGTTACAGATGGCAGAAGGGAGGCCAGCCTGGTTCCAGGCTCCAGGGTGACAAATGTACTGCACAGAGATGCCAGATGGATGCTCCTGCCTTTGGCACCGAGGCTCCTCAAGAAACACTGGGCTGCTTTTCATACCCTGAATCGTTACAGGCTCCCTCTTTCACCAGCTTCAGCCAAATGATAAATCTCGCCTGCCAGGGGAGCTGGCTGCCCTGACCCCGGCCCTGTACTTCCCCATTCTTGGCCTTGCCTCCTGCCAAGATGGGGATCCAGGCACGAGCAGCGGAAGAAGGGATTGTGCATGGAGCTGGGCCCACATGTGCTCAGGGTCCTGTCTTGGTTTGGCTTTTCAGAATGTTCCTCAGCCAGATTTTTCTGGTTTTGCCTTCTTAATCCTTCCCTCTTCCTGTTCGGGATTCTACCACGAGCCTTTACCACACCCTGTCACACCAGAGTTATAAGTCTGACAAATTGGGAAGCTCCCTGACAGCCTGAAGCCCAAACTGCCTTGATGGTTTCTCACTTTACTGTGGCTTTCTTCTCCTCAGCTCTCTTCAGCTTCCCTTTACTTTTCTCTCTTCTCCTCTACCACTACCATCCTCTCTTCTCCCCCTTTTCCTGGGATCTCTTCTCAATCATTCCTCTGTGCCCCCCACCCCCAAAGATCTCCTCCAGATCCACCTGAGGTCTGAGCAGGTAGACCTCAGGAGCATCTTACCCCATCTCCGGTTTACAGGTGAGGAGGCTGAGGCCATGTTACGTGGCTGGGTCTCCAGGCCCCTCCCTGTCTCCACCAGGGTGGGCAGGTGGCTGTGGGAGGCCAGGAGGTGTAATAGATTGCTTAAGTCACCCTGATTTTATTACTTGGAGCATTTCTAGGACAAGACCTAGACAAATGCTCATGGGTGTGTTCCCTTCCTCCTTTTGCAGCAAAAATGCTGCATCTCTGGCCTGTTTCACTTAGAAGGGAAAGGTCAAGGTTGTGTTTCTGCTGGCAAAACCAGTATCAGAAGGAGTGTTTGAGAAGTTTATCAACTCCCTGCCTGTACCTTAAGGCCAGGCAACCCTGCTGTTCCCTCATACCACGGGCAATGGGTTTCTTTCTTTATTGGGTCTCCCTGGGATAGAGATTCTCTCCACCTCTATGCACCACTTTCTTGTCCTTATACCCAAGTTAGGGCATTTTCCCTATCGATGCAGTCAGCAAACTATCAGAACATGCCATGCTGGCCATGATTGCCCCTCTGGGCCCTCTGACCACATGATTGGACACTCCCAACCCCCACACCAGCCTCAACTTTCCCATTCTCAGAGCCAGCTCACAAAGCAATGTCTCAGGATGACTCTGCAAACCCTCTTGGAGTGCTGAGTAAGCAGGGAGGCCTGCTTCACCCCCACGAGAGGTCAGCCGCTGGGAGCAGCCGGCAACGGTGGTCTGCCAGGCAGGAGGAGCTAGCTGGGTGGGGCAGAAAAGACACATGTGCTCTGGAGTCAAGAGGCTTGGGCTGGATCCTGATCTGGCACCTCTGAGCTCCTTGACCTTGAGCAAGTCAGTCCTCTAAACATCCATGTCTCATCCATTAAATGGGGACGATAAAAGGTCCAGGCGTATCTATTTCACCAAGTGTAAGAGGATTAAAAAGGCGTGCAGGTGACCATGTCCTGGAAATGAACATAAGGCAGGAGTGCTATTCCCCGGTCTATGGAGCTGCCAATGTCCCACTCCATCAGCATGGCTCCGCGCCTATCCTTCGAGGCGATGGTAGCAGCCTGGCTTCCTCTCTGGGTGGTTTCCTTGAGTCCCCAGGTAGGAGGCTGCAGCTCTAGCTGCCTCGTCCCAGGGGTTCCATTTGGTGAAAACACACTCCAGTTCTCATCTGCTCACTCATTACAAGTGGAGAGATCTACTTGTGAGGCCTTCATTATCACCTAATTGTGTTTCTACTAAAAACTCATTAATTAGCCATTCTAAAGCTGTCAGCACATTTAAATAGACTCATAGACTTACAGACTTTTTTAGAATTGGAAGAGAACTTCTGCAGGTCCAACATATTCAACCCCCTCATGTTAGAAATGAGGATAGTGAGGCCCAGAGAGATTAAGTAACCCAACCAAGGCCACACAGCAGGTTAGCGATGAAGTCGAGTCCCAGCACAGAGTCCCTTCCCTCCTTCCCAGGACACCACTTCTAAAGGAAAGCAATGCCATCCCTCACCTTCTAGCTTCTGTTCTTCTTCCAAAGGAGCCATGCTAGATGGAGGTCTGGCTCCAGCTGCAGGAAAATGTAAATGTGGAATTTCAAGTAGATTTGTTTAAAGCCCCGCAAAGAATAAGGGTGTAAGTGTCTGAGCCAGGTCATGACCAGCTTTAACATGCAAATGGAGGCAAGGCAGCAGCGCCCTCCCTTCCTGGAGAAGAGAGACAGGCTGCCTGGATCAATGGAGCTAGAGGCTGGCTCCAGTGAAATCCAGACCCGTGGTCCCTGCCTAGACATTCTGTGTCAGAATCTCTAGAGCCGGGCTGGGGGATCTGCCTTTTGAGTATCACAAGCTAGACCTTATAAAAAGAAAAAAACAAACAAACAGCACAAACATATACAACTATGGAGACAGAAGAAAGAGAAAGCGTGGCAGAGGTAGACACCCCAGAAGGGGAACAGAGGAGCAGCCCTGGGAGCGATCTAAAGGAGCCAGAGCAGCTGGAGGGAGGAGCCGGGCGACAGCGGCCTCGGCTTCGAGGAAGGGCAGGAACCCAGCAGTGGCACAGGTCCAGGCCCTGGGCAAGTGCCCACACCTGGAGCCAAGGTTCTCAGTCATGGTGGCCACGGGCCCATTGTTGATGAGACCAGTGTCTGCCAGGACAACAGCTTCTACCTGAGGCCAAGGGGGTGGCCCCGGAGGCCAGGCAGGAATAGCAAATGTCTCTACAGCACTCAATACACACTGGGCCCTGTCCCAAATCTGTATGTAGATTAACAAATCTGATCCTATTTAAACTCTGTGAAGTGGGGGCACTGTTATCACCCCATGCCACGAGGAGGACACAGGCTAGGGAATGAGCCACAGGGCCAGGGTGGCAGAGCAGGACTGAGACCCTCCCTGACTCCACGCTGCCTCCAGTCTCCTATCTCCAGCCTCTAGCCGGGGAAGGTCCGAAGTGGGTCATTCGGCCCGGGGTGCACAGGATTTCTTGTCAGGGGAGCTGTGGCATGTTTTGAGGGCTGCACCTTCCTTGTGCATTGCAGGGCCGGCCTCTGTCACCAAATGACAATAGGGTTCTCAAGTCACTTTGTCAATCACACACAGCCTCACACTTCCGGACACATGTACGGTAGTGGGTCCAACCCAGGAGCACTGCTGGAGGTGGGGATCAAGGATGGAGTGGGAAAATGCGGTGGATCCCAGAGGCTTGGCCTCTCTCTGCCAGGGGCTGAGAGAGGAAGCTGGCCACACCACAGGAGGGGTGTCCCAGTCCTCCAAGGGCCCCCAAAGCTCAGGGTACAGGGCTACTGCAGGAATGGGGAGGAAGGATGATGCTGGGGCTAGGAAAAAAGGAGCAAGAAGAAGCCATAAACTCAGACACACAAGGCCTAAAAGGGAAACTGAAGGTGGGTCTGAGTTTGGGTCTCACTTCCACATTCTCTCTTGCAGGGGCAAAGACTGGCCATAGCTCTCAGGATCCCAGCGGGTGAGTGTTTTGTTTTTTTTCCTGCAAAGGGCCAGGTAACAGTAGTAATATTGTGGATAAAAAAGAGGACATGCCTGAGAACCCAACCCATAGACTAGAAAGGAAACTATTCTCCCTCCATCCCTCCCTTCCCCCCACTAACACCACTATTGTTTCTTTTTTAAAATATATATTTTTATTGTTTAAAGTATTACAAATAGTAGTACATATGTCTCCTTTTTTTTTCCTATTGGCCTCCCCCAAGCCTTCCCCACCCCTAGTACATGCCCTCACCTGTCCCCCCCACCACCACCCACCCAACCCACACACACACAATATCCTGTATCCATTGGCTATGCTTACATACATGCATACAAGTCCTTCGGTTGATCTCTTACAGCCTGCCCCCGCAACCTCCCCTGCCTCTCCACTGTAGCATGACAGTCTGTTCATTGCTTTTTTGCCTCTGTATCTGTTTCCCCCGTCTCGATTCCTTTCTTTAAAAAACATCTTGCCTTTGTAGGCTAGAAATAAACTTATAAGAACAAAAAATGTTTGAGTCCCAATTTCAATGTCCAATAGGTTTGACCACTATTGTTTTTAACCTTGGTTGCTGGCAGCGGAAAATTCACAAAGAGCTGCAGCAGCTCAACGGGCTGGAGGGCCTTTGTGCTTTTTGTGGGGAACCCCCTGCTTTCTGCCTCAGAGGTGGCAGAACCCTTCAAACCTCACTCTTATAATATTCAATACACCAACGCACCGCACCCAACTCTTCTCCACCCGTCTCCAATTTAAAATGTCCAGGAACCAAAAATCCAGGATGTATTTGTAATGAATCAAAGAAAGCATTCAGACAATATAACCTAAATTCCACCCTCTCATCCCCTTAAGATCCCAATTTCCCATTCAGCCTCATCGTGAGTGTCCAGACAAGGTACTGAGAGGCAGAAGGACTGAGCGCAGATAATTCATAAAGCAGATCACAAGAGACGATGCCCTTCCTTGGATGTTTACTGGGTAATGAACTCCTTTGAAAACTCAACTTCTCTATTGCAAGGTAAATGCTAGATGTTGCATACCATGCAAGAGCAACATAAACATAATCCTTGCCCTCCAGGAAACAAGGTATACACACTACGTTGTTTTCAAAGCAATGTCAGAATAAGTATTCTACACAGAAATTTCTATTAATAGTTGGAAGTGGAGAGATCAGTTTGGTGGGCTGTGCAGGGCAGTGTGTCAAGCATCATGAAAGAGGTCCTGGTGGGAGAAGTCCAAGAGTAGGAGAATGAAAATGGTTAGGTCCATGGGGCCCTGGGGAGGGAGAAGAGATGAGGTGACTTGAGTGCATCATTCTTGGGGCTCTGTGTTGGATCCAGACAGACAGGCATCATGGATAGGGGTGATGGTAGAGCTAACTTTTAATTATTCAGTGAACCCAGTGCATTGCACACTGAAGGAGCTCTTCAGATTTTTTTTTATATGAAAAGAATAAAGATCATGATTTGATCCCTAGTCAGGTCACATGCCCGGGTTGCAGGCTTGATCTCCAGTGGTGGTGGGGGGGGGTGCGCAGGAGGCAGCCAATCAATGATTCTCTCTCATCGTTGATGTTTCTCTCTCCTCATTCTCTCTGAAATCAATAAAAATATACATTTTTTAAAAAGAATAAATATTTTCCCTAAGCATTGTAAGGTCATTCAATAGCCTTTAGATATACGACACATCTATAATCAGTCCAACCCAAGAGCAAGTACATGCTTGCACAATCCATGAGTTAGAGCAAAACTCCCTTCAACTTATAGGAAGATCCTACTCCGGTCATGTGAGCAGGGGAATTGCATCTCATTTCTGATCAGGAAAGGTATTGCCTCTGAAGCAGACCTATATCAGAGCCCCCAAACCCCTCACATGGATAACCATGTGAGATATGTCTACAGCAAGAGACATCCAAGTTTCACAGTTCATTTTTAGCTGCACAATTTACAAGAGCAGACAGAGGCAAACCCCTGCTTTTCTTCCATTGGAGAGAGCAACCCAATTTTAAGAATAAGCACCAATTAGCTTCCTGAGAAGCTCAAGCTGTGAATCCTGAAGAGCTTGAAACTAATGGCAAATTGCAATTCTCCTTGGCAGTGGGAGGTCGAGGCAGCCCCCTCCTGAAGACCTGACCCGCAGGCTGATCATTACATGACTTGTGTCTCTCAGCAACCAGAGGAGCACCTGCTTAGGAGACATCTCAAAAGAGAGGCTCTTTTTATTGAGCACAGGGTTATTTATTCCACAAGAAAGTGCTCTGGATGCCATCTTGAAATTAAATTTCTTAAGAGCTAATTATATAATTAAGCTTCATGTACATCCACTGACCTATGGTTTTCTTATCTGTAAAACAGTGAAGATCCTGGCACTACCCATGTCTGAGGTAAAGATGAGGTGGCATTTGGTAAGCTAGCAAGTGCTACAAAAAATAATTAGCCTGGAGTGTTTGTGGTGTGCCTTTAACATCCTAATAAAGCTGGTAGGTAAAGCGCAACGAGCAGTTATAGTTGCCAAGTGGAAGGAGAAAGCATCCTGCCGCTACATGCAGGCTGCTGAGTTTAGGTCAATGCAAGAGTTTTTTGAATGCCCAGTAAGTGCAAGGCACTGTGAAAGGTTCTGGGGACCCAAAGGTGGCTGAGATGCAGTCACCATCCACCCAGCAAAGCTCAGAAAAAAATAAGCCTTCACACCAAAGTCAAAATCAAATTCCTGGGGAATAAAAGACAGTAATAAAGTACACCTACACAAACCATCAGGCTTCACTAGGAACCCACTCTATTATTTCATGTATTTGCTATTTACCCACTGGTATCCTTTCAGTTACGAATAACCAAAAACCCAAGTCAATTCAAAGGGGCTTACATCAAAGAAAATATAATCCACAGGAGAGAAGGCTTAGAGGTTCAAAACACACACCATCCAGTTAGTTCACAGTTCTTTCCGTCTCTCCACTATGCCAGCCTCTAGAATGCCAAGTCCCACTCTGCCATCCCCAGTAGGCTTTCTCCCCAAAGAAAGTTCTGGAAGTTATCATTTGGCTACTAAGAGTAATCAGGGCTTGTAGCCCCTCACTTACATTTCCTTGGACAATGATTTCCTGTGGCGCTCTACTGCTAATGAGGAAGACTACCAGAAATCAGCTGAGAACCTCTTTTCAAATTCCATTAGTCAAAATTGTGTCCCATGTCCATCTATGAGCCAACTGCTGATAAAGGAAAAGAGGGTCCCCCTTAAACCAATCACCACTCCTCTCCCTCCACACACCAGGCTGAGGTCAATCCCAAACCTCATTATGGCTACTCAGGAAGGGGGTGTGGAATGGATGATGGAAAGTTAACCATAGACATCCCACTCAGCTATAAGAATTTAAGTTACCCACTTTCCAAGCCCATATAATAAGTGGGAATTAAAAGCAAAGAGAGAGAGAAACCAAGATGGTGGCATAGGTAAACACCTAAACTGCTGCTTCGCACAACAATTTCAAAACTACAACTAAAAGACAAAACGGACATCATCCAAAACCACAAGAAAGCTGACTGAGTGGAAAGTCTACAACTAGAAGGAAAGAGAAAAGCACACTGAGAGTCAGAGGAGCTGCAGGAGGCAAAGGTACTGAGACTCGTGTGTGGAAAGGACTGACAGCTGAGTGAGTGTCTGGCTTTCTCAAGCAGGAGCGAGACTGAAGCTCCCAGCTGTGCTGAACTCAGGTCCAGGGCAAGACTCTGGGGATCCAGACTCATACGGGGTGAAACTGGACTGTCATGAAAGAGAAAAGCACACTGAGACTCAGAGGAACTGCGGACGGCAGAGGTACCAAGGCACGCACAAAGAGAGGGCGGAAACTGAGTAAGCGGGAGGGAGATGGAAGCTCCCGGCTGCGCTGAACTCCAGTTTCGGGCAAGACTCTGGGGATCCAGGCTCATTCAGGGGGAATCTGGGCTGTCAGGAAAAGAGAAAAGCATACTGAGACTCAGAAGAACTACAGAAGGCAGAGGTACTGAGGTGCACGCACGCAGAGAGGACTGACTATTGAGTGTATGGCTTGGTTTCTCAAACGGGAGGGAGATGGAAGCTCCCGGCTACACTGAACTCCAGTCCCAGGTGAGACTCTGAGAATCCAGACTCATTCGGGGTGAAACTGGAAGGCAGCTTTCTCTCAGAGGTACTTGTAGCAATTACCGAGGGACACTGAGACCCAGGGGCCTCATAGGACAGGGCTGACGGGAAGCCAAGGCTGTCTGGTCCGCCCCATCCAACTGAGCACAGCGGCTTTTGCAATTTTGCAAGTCTTATCTCATAAGGGTGTTTCCAGTACAGAAGTTCTCCCAGTGTAGACACAGCTGATCCTCACAGCCAATTGGCCTGGAGGTCAATTTCTCCCAGTGATACCAACAACAATCAAGACTTAACTACCACAAGGCTGTGCACACAGTCCACAAAGGGGTGCACCAAGAGTGTCCACCTCAGGTAACTGGGGAGGCTGAGCCACTGGACCCTATAGGACACTTCACACACAAAGCCTCTCTATCAACTCAGGGAAGCAGCCAAAATGCAGAGACAAAGAAACAGATCACAAATGAAAGAAATGGGGGAAAGCAACTAACTGGATATAGAGTTCAAAACCACGGCTATAAGGTTTTTCAAGAATTTCCTAGAAAAGGCCAATAAATTTAGCAAGACCCTCAAGGATATGAAAAAGGATCAACTAGAAATTAAAGATACACTGACTGAACTAAAAAATATTATACAGAGACCTAACAGCAGACTACAGGACTGCAAGAATCAAGTGAAAATTTTGAAATACAAAGAAGCAAGAAACACTCAACTGGAAAATCAAAAAGAATCCAAAAATTTGAAGATAGTGTAAGGAGCCTTTGGGACAACTTCAAGCATACCAACATCAGAATTATGGGGTTGCCAGAAGAAGAGAGAGAGCAAGATACTAAAACCCTATTTGAAGAAATAATGACTGAAAACTTTCCCCACCTGGTGAAAGAAATAGACTTACAAGTCCAGAACTCCAAACAAAAGTAACTCAGCTGAAACCAGTTTTGGCTCAGTGGATGGAGCATAAGCCTGCAGAGTGAAGGGCCCCAGGTTCGATTCCGGTTGGGGCATGTGCCTTAGTTACAGGCACATCCCCAGTGGGGGATGGGCAGGAGGCCACTGATCGATATTCTCTCTCATAGATGTTTCTGACTTTCTGTCCCTCTCCCTTCCTTTCTGTAAAAAAATCTATCTATCTATCTATCTATCTATCTATCTATCTATCTATATAAAAAAAAGAAACCCAAGAGAACCACACCAAGACACATCATAATTAAAATGCCAAGAGCAAGAGACAAAGAGAGAATGTGAAAAGCAGCAAGAGAGAAACAGTTAATTACCTACAAGGGAGCACCCATATGATTATCAGCTGATTTCTCAACAGAAACTATGCAGGCCAGATGGGAGTGGCAAGAAATATTCAAAGTGATGAATAGCAAGAACCTACAACCAAGATTACTCTACCCAGCAAAGCTCTCATTCAGAATTGAAGGTGAGATAAAGAGCTTCACAGATAAGAAAAAACTAAAGGAGTTCATCACCACCAAGCCAGGATTATATGAAATGCTGAAGGGTATTCTTTAAGAAGAGAAAGAAGAAGAAAAAGGTAAAGATAAAAATTATGAACAACAAATACATATCAACAAGTGAATCTGAGGAATCCAAGATGGCGGCATAGGTGAACACCTACACTGCTGCCTCGCACAACAATTTCAAAACTACAACTAAAAGACAGAACGAACATCATCCAGAACCACAGGAAAGCTGGCTGAGTGGAAGTTCTACAACTAGAAGGAAAGAGAGGGGCTCACAGAAACCCAGAGGAGCTGCAAAAAGCTGAGGTACGGAGACGCACGCGCTGAGAGAGCGGGTGCCAGAGAACCTGGCTGGCTTTCTCTGGCGGGAGGGAAACGGAGACTCCCAACGGCATTGAACCCCTTATCTTACGACACTAAACCCCAGATCCAGCCGAAACTCATACAAGGTGAGTTTGGACTGTAAAAAGGGAGAGGTGCACGGAAATTTAGGGGAGCCGCAAAAGATCAGAGGCCTGGTGGCAGCACGCACAGCGCTGCACGGAGGACAGATTGCTGATTGTGCCGCTGACTTTCTCGAGTGGGCGGGAGACAGACCCTCCCAACTGAGCCACTTCTGAGTCCACTGGGCCCCTGTTTCGGGCAAAACCCTGTGGACCTAGACTCATGTGGTCCTGGTTCGCAGGGGAGCTGGAAAGGCAGCGGTTAGAGGCACTGCGGGCGTGCGCGCACAAGGACCGCTCCAGCGATTACCCAGTCACGTGAGACTCAGGGGCCGTGGAGGGCGGGGCCGACTGGAAGGCAAGGCGGTCCCTTAAGCCCTGAGACTCCACCCATCCCAAGCTCAACAGAGGCTTCTGCGGCTTTGCACGTCTGGCATTATAAGGCTGAATCCAACACAGAAGTTTCCCCGACATAGTGAAAATGCCGAGACAAGGGAAGGGATCACAAACAAAAGAAATAGAGGAAAAAAAACGACTGGATATAGAGTTCAAAACCACGCTTATAAGGTTTTTCAAGAATATGCTAGAAAAGATGGATAAATTTATCAAGTCCCAAGAGGAGATGAAAAAGGACCAACTAGAGATGCAAAAGAGCCAACTAGAGATGGTAAAGGTCCAACTAAAGATAAAAAAGGACCAACTAGAAATTAAACATTCACTGACTGAAATAAAAAATATTATACAGAGTCCTAACAGCAGACTAGAGAAAGGCAAGAATCAAGTCAAAAATTTGAAATATAAAGAAGCAGAAAACACTCAACTGGAAAAGCAAGAAGAGAAAAGAATCCAAAAATGTGAAGATAATGTAAGGAGACTCTGGGACAGCTTCAAATGTACCAACATCAGAATTGTGGGAGTGCCAGAAGAGAGAGAGCAAGATACTGAAAACCTATTTAAAGAAATAATGACTGAAAACTTCCCACATCTGGTGAAAGAAATAGACTTACAAGTCCAGGAAGCACACAGAACCCCATATAAAAGGAATCCAAAGAGGACTACACCAAGACACATCATAATGAAAATACCAAGAGCAAAAGACAAAGAGAGAATATTAAAAGCAGCAAGAGAAAAACAGTTCATTACCTACAAGGGAGCACCCATATGACTGTCAGCTGATTTCTCAACAGAAACGATGCAGGCCAGGTGGGAGTGGCAAGAAATATTCAACGTGATGAATAGCAAGAACCTACAACCAAGAATAATCTATCCAGCAAAGCTATCATTCAGAATTGAAGGGCAGATAAAGAGCTTCACAGATGAGAAAAAGCTAAAGGAGTTCATCAACTCCAAACCAGTATTATATGAAATGCTGAAAGGTACTCTTTAAGAAGAGGAAGAAGAAAAAGATTAAAGTCAAAAAATTATGAACAACAAATACGTATCTATCAACAAGTGAATCTAAAAATTAAGTGAATTAAAAATTTGATCAACAGAATAAACTGGTGAATATACTAGAATCAGGAGCATTGAAAGGGAGTGGACTGATATTTCTCAGGGGGAAAGGTGTGAGGGGTATACAGGGAGACACTGGACAAAAATCATACACCTATGGATGAGGTCAACGGGAGGGAGGAAAGGGTGGGAGCTGGGTGGAGGGGTGCTATGGAGGGGGAAAAACAAATGTAATAATCTGAATAATAAAGATTTAATTAAAATGAAAAAAAACACACAAGTGAATCTAGAAATCTGATGAACAGAATAAACTGGTGAATATAATAGAACCAGAGGCATAGAAAGGGAGTAGACTGACAATTCTCAGAGAAAAAGGGGTGTGGGGGGTGCAGGGAGAGTCTGGACAAAAATCATACACCTATGGATGAGGACACTGGCGGGAGTTAAGGGCAGAGGGTGGGGTGGGAACTGGGTGGAGGAGAGCTATGGGGGAAAAAAGAGGAACAATTGTAATAATCTGAACAATAAAGATTTATTAAATTTTTTAAAAAGCAAAGAGATATTATTTTAGGCAGGTACATTGTGTCTAGCAAGCAGGAACATCAGTCAGCAAGAAGCATAGATGGAAAAACTAAAAATCAGGCACAGCAACTCAAAACCTCAAAGGGGCCATTTGGTGTAAGCAAGTCATCCCGCTGAATTAGAGCTCAGCACATTAATTAAGGTTCCTAACATACCCGTGGGACATCAAGAAAAGGTTACATTTATGCTTGCGCGACTCTTTAAAAAGGCAGGGACACATGTAATACATTTTACAGAAAATCGCACACACAGTTACTGACAATTTTTAAGTGGTGTTGCTGAAAGGGACAAATCACACCTTAGGTAAAACACTTTGAAATTTGGAATGACCCACACCAGCTTCTCCAGAAAGCTGGGCTTTAATGTGCAGACTGCAAGCAGTCACACCACATGCAGGGAGATCTCATGTTGGCCTTCCCCCAGGCTCCTCGGCTGATGGAAATTGATTGCTCCTCATCTCCCGACTACTGGGTAGCTGATTACCAATGCCAAACAAATAGTAGGTATTTGCATTATGGTGTTGCTCTTTAGAACAAGTATTTAGACTCCCAGTTCCCCCTAGACCTATCAAATCAGAATCTCATGGGGATGGACCATACATACTCTGTCTTCCCTTAAAATTCCCCTTGTAAATCTGACGATCAGCCAGCCCAAATCTCACACTACCTCTCTACAAACCCAGCACGCTCTGTAGGAAGAGCCCTCTGAATAGGACCAGGCCTCCTGGAGCTTTACAAGGTCATCTCTTTTGTTCTCCGTCTTGCTTTCAGAAGGCCAGCGTGAGACAGCAGAGGCGCTGGGCACTCACCCTGCTGGGGACAAGCACAACCCACTTGCCCAGCAACAGGCCCCAGCAGTTCCTGACACACACCACCTACCAAGCAACGCTCTCACTGAGAGCCACAGCCAATAGCCTCTCAGCTCCAACCGCTCCCTTACCCTCTTCCTGCCCATAGTTCTTCCCCCACCCCAGACCCCACCCAACAGCACCAGGGTCCTGGGGGGATCAGCTAGACAACATGGCCCCTTCCCAGCCAGGAAGGACATCCCATGTCATCTATCAAATGGCACCTCGGTCAGTTTCTACTTCACACATTCTTTTTTGTAATTGACCCACCACCCCATCCTGTTTCCCTCCCTCTTTAGCTATGATTAGCCCCAATCCCTGTCATGCAACTGGAGGAAAGGGAGTGGAACAGGGACCAGGGATCCCTTGGTCACTGGCATGTGATTACCAGGGACCAAAAGGTAGTTGGCCTGAAGGGGTGATATATACTCTTCACCTTTTTCCAGGCCAGGAAGAGAGCAATGTCCCAACCCCTGGAACACTCCAGCAGGGAGACCTGGGTCAGGAGCCTGCCCTGCATCATCGTACAAGTCAGCCTTTAGCCTCTTTGACTCTCTACCTCCTCAACTCCTGCGACCTTCAGTCACCAGCCTCTGTGATCGGAGATTCCGGGTTTGACCATCACTCAAAGGCTCTTCCAGTGCTGGCTCCACTGAGCACCACCTGTGTGTCCTGGGAGCTGCCCTGCGCCCCAAGCTTCAGGTTCCTCTCTGGTTTGGATCAGGATTGTCTCCTCAGTTCTCTCAAGGCTTCAAACCCACAACAAATGTGAATGTGCTCCATCAGCCAGACAGCAATGTTCACTCATGAAGGATCGCTGTCCACCGGGCTCAGAGCGTCTCCAGCTGAGAAAAGCATTTAATTCATCTTGTGTCACCAGTGTCTGGCGTTGGCAAATGTCTCCCGAGGAATGGCTGGGGGCGGTACATGAACAGAATGAGGAGAGGGCATCGGAGGAGGACAGGAGTGCCTGACAAGTCAGGATGGTGACAAGGAAGAGTCAAAAGATAGAAGAAATGCACCCCTTTCCCACCACCCTCGTTTGCGGGGACTGACAATGCTCCCATAGTGCCTCCCTCTTTGATGAGACAGATAACTTTTAAATGTTGCCCTAGCTCCGCAAAAAAAAAAAAAAAAGAGACGTCATTAAAGCTCTTCCATGCCAATTTAAATAAAATATTGAACACATCCAACCTTTAAATTCAACGGAAAATCCCTTTTAGCTAACAACGCTCTCAGGTGCTTGCTTGCCCTGGCTAGTGCTGCCGCGAACACCGAATGGTGGGAGATTGGATGCCTGGGTGGGGCTCTGGAGGGCAAAGCCTTCCCTGACTCCTCACTGCTCTGGTTTCCTGGGGGAACAGGCACTCAGGAGGCTGAGCGAGTCAGGTTGGCAAGTTAATGTGTGAACTCCAGTCCTGGGAACCCACAGGGCAGTCCTTACCCTTCAACAGCTCTGCACTGTGAAGTAATCTACCACCACCACTGGAACCACAACCACCATCACCACCACCACCACCTCCACCCTGTCAGAACAGAAACAGCCTCTCAGAAAGGAAAAGGACAGCTGCCTTCCACCACACACAAATCCCAGCTACATTTTTAGATATTCTTGCTCCGCTCTGCACTCCCGGGCCTAAATCATAATGCAGTGATTGGGGCAAGATATACAAGAGAATTCCCCACCCAGAAAAGCACCTGGACTTCGAGGTGGTAATTTTTAGACATAAAAGAACCCTCCCACAATACTACTCTTGCCCTCTGAGTACAGAGCAAATTGGCAAGTCAGCATACCCTCCTGGGCACCTCCTTGCTCTTGCCCCCTCCCTTTCTCTTCACCCACTGTTATCGCTGGATGGGACCTTGCTCCCTGGAGCCAGGGGTGGCCAAGGGCTCTCTCGATAGCCCCACACTCGCAGATCCTACCCCAGCCCTCAGCCTCAGATGAGAGGACAGGGAGACAGAGCCAGGGGGGCCTGCTTTGGCTGCTTCCACCCTCATTCCAGAGCTCACAACATCTGCTGAGCTTCTCTCAACTTGAAACCTTGATCCTTTGCTTACAGATCCCATGTCGAGTATGAATCCAATTCCACAAATATCTGGACAGTGCCAGGCAGACCCAGAAAATCCACAGGCTATCTTCAACATGCAGTTTTCAAAATACTCTCATAGAATTATTTGATCACTAAGGAGGGATGGTAAGGCTAGCTCAACAGAGACCTTGAAGAGCAGGGGTTTATATAATTAGTCAGGAAGGGCATGCAGAAATCAGTTTGCTAAGTAGAGAGAAAACTAGCAATGTCCTACAGAGCAATAGAACCATAACTGTTGGAGATACCTTTTCACTGGACAGAAATCATTTGCATCTCTACTGGGTAGAGAGCGATGTTGTCTTATCAATCTATATGTTAAACATCTAACTTCATAAAGTCCAGCCTTAACCAATAATCAATTGAAAGTCAAGGAAAAGTACCCTCTGAGAATGAGATACCCTTTGGGTGGACCATGGGTGGACCTGTTAGGTGGCAGTATGAGGTAGTTTGGGGTCTGCAAGTTTTGAGTGCTTTTTCTTAACACCACCATCCTTCCCCCGAGCAGTTTCAATACCTGGGGAGGCAAGGCCATCACACACATTCATGTTAACCAGTCCCAGAAAGATTTACTGTTCATTTCATTTGGCCTGACAATGGCAGAGTGTTTGTGTACAATGTGAATAAATCCTGATCCATCCAGATGCACGCTGAAGTAACCATAGACAAAATGTCATGACATCTGGCATTTGCTTACAAACAGAAGTTCAGGGAGAATATATGAAAAACGATGGGCAAAATATTGGTGACTGTTGAAGCCCACTGAGAGGTACGTGGGAATTCAAGCATGATTCTCTCTACCTTGAATAAATTCAAATGGTTTTTATGATGACAGTTAAAATGAGAACATCCTATCTTCTCACACACTAATATTTACAGTTCTTTTTCTGTTTCCCGTTCTTAGACTATAAACTCCATGGGGCAGGGCTCCTGGCGGGTTCTTTCCCTCCAGGTATAGAGGAGCATCGGGCACCTGTGGGCACACAGTGGGTATTTGCTAAATGATGCTTTGATGGTGCCGAGGAGGTGGGAATAGGAGAAGGGGCTGCACAGATGTCTCAGGTAGAAACCACACATTTGAAAACCTGGCAGCTGAGAGAAAAAGCAGAGACAACCCAGGGACAGCAGAGCTGGTTGCAGTTTTTTGGAGAAGGGCCAAAGCAGGCCTGTTTGGAGAGAGACAAGGCCGTCCAAGCAGCAGGTAGGATGCAAGCCACAGACTCAGGAGCTGAAGGGGGGCTGAGCGTCCTGCTGGAGGGGGCCTGCAGCTGCCCAGGGCTGGGTGTTTCTGGACCACCTGTGAGGCAGTGCCTTGTTCCCACTGCAGGTGCATCTTTTTTAAAAATATTTTTTATTGATTTCAGAGAGAAAGGAAGGGGGAGAGAGAGATAGAAATATCAATGATGAGAGAGAATCATTGACTGGCTGCCTCCTGCACGCTCCCTACTGGGTGGGTGGGGTTGGGAATGGATTGAGCCTGCAACCCAGGCATATACCCTGGACCGGAATCAAACCTGGGACCCTTTAGTCTGCAGGTTGATGCTCTATTCACTGAGATAAACCAGCTAGGGTCAGGTGCGCCTTTGATGTGGCTCTGGGCTGCTGGGCAGAGGAAACCGGAGCTTCCCAGTGCTGCCCACTGCATCAATGCCACCCAGCTTTCAATGAGGCCTCAGAAGATGTGGGCCCGTGGGCCGGTGGCAGGGCAACTGCTCTACAGACAGAGCACCTGGCATGAAATCAAGGCACAGCATTTCAGCCAAAGCTGAAAGGAAGTTTTTACCCAGACTCCTCTAAGGAACCCACACTCCATGTCTATTTACTCTGGAGGCTGGGGGGTGGAGGGGCTGCAGGGGGAGATCTCAGTGGAGGGTAGGGCCTTAGAGGCTCCCACTTTCTTTCCTCACTTCCTTCAAGGGAAAAGTGCCCAGTACGGGTGTCTGTAAGGAGGCCAAGGAAAGGGTCTGTGTTATTTCTGTGGGTTTCGATTTTCCAAGTTTCCCTTTGAGACCAGACAATGAGGGGCCTGTGATTACATGGGGTGTGCATACAGAGAGCATATCAGGCCCCACCCCAACCCTGTATTTTCAGATCTCCTGCCTCCATTTGCATTTATATTCCCGTGAAGGAGACACTGAGAGACAGGGACTGGGAGAGAATGCAGCACCCTGGTTGCCCCTGAAGGACTCTGTCCCCAAGACTCACCAGAGGCGGTGAAGCCTTACAGGGGTTCAGGACCCACTGCTTACCCCACACCAGAGATATGAAATCAAGGACCCCTTGGTGAGAACATGTCCCATCCATGCTTTGAAGGAGATAAAGGGAAAAGGAAACCAGGATGTTTTCTGACATCAGCTCTCTCATTAACAACACACACATTGGCTTGAGGCCTTGCTGCCAGGCATCAAGCTGGGCAAAGGGACAAATATATAAACGTGGCTCTGTCCCTCCCCTGCCCATGGCCACTGTGCAGCCTTACAGAGGGCACCAGGTGCTGAGGCAAAGGCAGGAAAGGTGCCAGGGGTTCTCTCTCCAGCTGTCCCTGAGATTCACCTGGAGCCCTGAAAATACAGATGCCATGCTCTGCTGGGACACAGGGAAGCCTCTTTGGTGGTGAGGCCTGGGCTTCAGTCATTTTTCAAGCCCCCCAGGTGATGTTAACGTGCTGCCAGGGAGAACAGTTAAATCATACATCCTTTCAAAATGGGCAACACAAAAGAAAACTGGGCCGAGGGCCGCAGGGATGTGCTTCAGCTCAAATACATGCCTTCCTCCCAAAGCATGGCACAGCCAGCAGTATGTGGGGCAGGAACACCCTCCTAGGAGCACCCCACCCAATGCTGGCACGCCCAGAATTAGAAGGGAGTAGGTTGGCCTCTTTTCCTTACAACCTTGACCTTAAGGTTAGGAAAGACCAAGCGGTTTTGCTGACCTAGAGCCCAGAAGCATCCTGCCCCTCTCTTTCTGAAACTCCTTCTGAGTTCTGTTCTTGCCTTTAAAAAAAAAATACTCCAGCCTAGCTCAATGATTGCTTATGAATGGTTCAGTTCCTGGTCAGGGCACATGCCTGTGTTCCAGGCTCCATCTCCAAAGGGGGGCATGTAGAAGGTAGCCGATCAATGGTTCTCTCATCATTATTTCTATCTCTTTCTCCCTCTCCCTTCTTCTCTGAAGTCAATAAAAATATTTTATTAATGTATTACATGTGCACACATCTTCCCATCGCCCCCTCTCACCCCACTCCCATGTGTGCCCTAACGCTCCAGTGTCTTTCGTCCATTATGCTTATATGCATGCATACAAGTCCTTCGGTTGACCTCTTCTTATCTACTCCACCTCTCCCTAACCTTCCCACTGTAATTTGACAGTCTGTTTGATGCTTTACTGCCTCTGTATCAATCTTTTTGTTCATCAATTTATAATGTTCTATTATCCATAAATGAGTGAGACCATGTGGTATTTTTCTTTCATTGACTGGCTTATTTCATTTAGCATAATGCTCACCAGTTCCATCCAGGTTGCTGTAAATGGTAAGAATTCCTTCTTCTTTTATGACAGCATAGTATTCCATTGTGTAGATATACCATAGTTTTCTGATCCACTCATCTGCTGATGGGCACCTAGGCTATTTCCAAATCTTAGCTATTGTAAATTATGCTGCTATGAACATAGGGATGCATATATCCTTTCTGATTGGTGTTTCTAGTTTCTTAGGATATATGCCTAGGAGTGTGATGACTGGGTCAAATGGGAGTTCCATGTTTAGTTTTTTGAGGAAATTCCATACTGCTCTCCACAGTTGCTGCACCAGTCTGCATTCCCACCAGCAGTGTATGAGGGTTCCTTTTTCTCTGCATCGTCGTCAACACTTGTCATTTGTTGATTGGTTGATGATTGCCATTCTGATAGGTGTGAGATGGTATCACATTGTCATTTTGATTTGCATCTCTTGGATAATTAATGATTGAGCATGTTTTCATGTGTCTCTTGGTCTTCCTTCTGTCTTGTTTCAAAAAGATTCTATTTAGATCCGTTGCCCATTTTTTTAATTGGATCATTTATCTTCCTTATATAAAGTTGTATAAGTTGCCTGTAGATGTTGGAGATTAAACCTTTAACAGTGACAACATTTGCAAATATGTTCTCTCATACAGTGGGCTTTCTTGTTGTTTTGTTGATGGTTTCTATTGCTGTGAAAAGGCTTTTTATTTTGATGTAGTCCGATCTGTTTATTTTCTCTTTAGCTCCCATTGCCCTAGGAGCAGTATCAGTGAAGAATTTCCTTCAACATATGTCTGAGATTGTGCTGCCTATGGATCCCTCTAGTATTTTTATGGGTTCCCATCTTATGTTTACGTCCTGTATCCATTTTGAGTTTATTTTTGTATATGGTATAAGTTGGTGGTCTAGTTTCATTTTTTTTGCATGTATCTGTCCAATTTTTCCAACACCATTTATTGAAGAGACTGTCTTGACTCCATTGTATGTTCATGCCTCCTTTGTCAAATATTAATTGAGCATAATGATTTGGGTTGATATCTGGATTCTCTATTCTATTCCATTGGTCTATATATCTGTTCTTGTGCCAGTACCAGGCTTTTTGGAGAACAGTTGCTTTGAAATACAGCTTGAAATCTGGTATTGCGATCCCACCTCCTTTATTCTTCTTTCTCAGGATGGCTGTGGCTATTCGGGGTCTTTTTTTTTTTCCAGATGAAACTTTGGAAAGTTCTTTCTAGGTCTGTGAAATGTGCCGTTGGTATTTTAATGGGGAGTGCATTGAATCTATAGATTGCTTTGGGTAATATGGACATTTTAATGATGTTGATTCTCTCAATAAAAATATGTTTAATAAATAAATAAAAATTAAAAAATACTCCAGTGTGCTGGGGGGACGACTCCATGTGAGAGCTGCCTAAGAAGGGAGAGGCTGCTGTGGTGGCTGATGGGCCCTCTGGGTAGGGGTCTTCAAGATCAACCAACCCCACACAGATCTGGGGAGGAGAGGCAGGGCTTACCCTGGAGGGATGGGAGGAATCTGAGGTGGCTAACTCTGCTGGGTGTGTAGCAGGAAGTCCTTGGCACGTCCAGAACTCCAGGACTCAGGGCAGAGGCCAGACCCCCCTCCCCAGAGCCCCCCAAGTCCTCACACTGACAGCAGAGGCTTCGAGCTATTATGGGACAGAGCATGGTGTTTGCAAATGGAAACAAGGGCTGGAAACTGCCTCTTAGTAGATGTACAGCCTGAGACTCATTCTTTCTGGAGAATTTCTTCATCTCCTGTACTAGATACAGAATTGCTTGTTATTGGTTTAAGAATTAAATGAGATAATGTACAAAAAGCAATGGGAATGGTGTCTGGCATGGGGTTCTGTAAAGGGAAGTTGCCTCTGGGAGAAGAAAATGTTCCTGGACAATAGTAAAGAGCCCTATTAAAAAGGGTTGTGTCATCATCATCAGTGTCACTGAGGCCAGAGTAGGCGAATTATCTGAGACTATACAGAGTATGAGGGGCCCAGACTGTTCATAGGGATGTGCCCTGTACTCAGAGCAATCAGTGGGATCATTGGCTTCCTACCTCGCTTGGTAGCTGTTAGCACTAGAAAGAAAGAGCACTATTCATCCCACCTCTGCAGCATCCAGCACAATCCTGGCACATGGTGAAGGCTCAAGTCAATGTTACTATTGGACATTCAGTCAGTCCGAGGTGGAATCAGAGAGGCTGACAGGGCAGGTTGAGGAATCGAGTCTGTTACACCATGAGAGCTGTTAGAGCCCAGAGCACTAAGCAGACAACACCACAGGCTGCCCGATCCTGGCACCAACACCAGCCTCAACCTTCTCTTTCCTGGCCCGGCTCTTCCTGGTGAATGTGGACCCAAATGTGGGGTGTTGAGGCTGCAGGGGTCCTGACATAGAGATGCCGCCATGATTCTCCAGTTCACTGCAAACACTGTTACCCATAGTGTAAGTGCTTCACAAGGTGTTTTTTTTATATAAATATATATATTTTATTGATTTTTTTACAGAGAAGAAGGGAGAGGGATAGAGAGTTAAAAACATCGATGAGAGAGAAACATCAATCAGCTGCTTCCTGCACACTGCCTACTGGGAATGTGCCCGCAACCAAGGTACATGCCCTTGACTGGTCAGTGCAGCCTGGTCGTACATGAGCAAGGTCAGGGTTGTGCGGGTCCCATACAGCAGACTATAGGCCATCAGGGGTCAGCCTGGCCATTGACTTGATGCCCTGTGCATATAAGAAGACAGGAGGTGGAGTCTGCAGTTTTGCCCCAAGAATAGGGAATCTGAATTCAGACCAGAGTGATAGGGTGGCAGACTCCCCTCAGGCCTCTGTGAAATGAACAACACACACACACACACACACACACACACACACACACACACACACACAGTTAACTTTCCTACTAGAGGCTCAGAAAGTGCCCACGACACAGGCTCCTGGCAGAGGTGCAGGCCTGGGAGTGGTCACTAGAGGGCTGAGATGGCACAGCGGCTGCTGCCCTAGGAGGTCACAGGGGAGCCACAGTCATGGGAACCAGGGCAGGGCTGGGGGCGGGGGTGGGGGGCAAGGACCAAGGCTGCCATCTCCTTAGGACGCAGAATGATCCAGAGAAACCGAGAGCACTGGGCTTGCCAGCAGTGACAGCGCTTCTGAACAACTGCAGTCTCAACAGTCTCCATCAGAAAAACTCTGCACACCCAACATGCACAAACCCCTTGTGTCCAACCTCTCCTCCATCACCAAATGCATTTCCCTGGTTCTCTCTGACACTCTTTTTTTAAATATATTTTTATTAATTTCAGAGAGGAAGGGAGAGGGAGGGAGAGATAGAAACATCAATGATGAGAGAGAATCATTGATCGGCTGCCTCCTGCATGTCCCCTACTGGGGATTGAGCCCGCAACTCAGGATTGTACCCTTGACAGGAATCAAACCTGGGACCCTTCAGTCTGCTGGCCGATGCTCTTTCCACTGAGCCAAACCAGGTATGGCTCTCTGACACGCTTTATTGACAGGAGTCTGCAGGCAGGCAGGCAGCTGCTGGGAGAGGCCCTCTGTCAGGTGGAAAGAGCACTTGCTTTCTGTTCACTGTGCCCTGTCTCCCACTCTACCTCTACATGGATGCACAATGTTAGAATGGTTTCTTAACCTCTCTGAAATCTTTCTTCAAGTGCAAATTGGTGGCTCATCTCCCCCTGTAGGTCTCAATGAGAACTAAAATGAAAGACATGCACACTAGGTCCTCACACATGGCAGCCGTTATTGAGACTATAAAGCCGATTCCACCAGCATTAATTCCTGGGGCTGGAACAACCCTGGGCTGCCTGTGCCTTCTGCTCCCTCCCCCACGCCCCATGCTCCTTTGCACCCCTTCCCCATCCCTGTCCCATTCAGGCCCCAGGCCTATCTGGAGACCTCTCCCTGGTCCTGGCTCTCAAGGAGAAGAGTTTCTGAAATGGAAACTGCTTCAGACAGTCAGTGTGCCAATCTCAGAGCAATCTCTCGCCCATCAGGCTGCACTGACGAGTCAAGGGCATGTACCTTGGTTGCAGGCACATTCCCAATAGGGGCTGTGCAGGAGGCAGCTGATTGATGTTTCTCTCTCATTGATGTTTCTAACTCTCTATCCCTCTCCCTTCTTCTCTGTAAAAAATCAATAAAATATATATAATTAAAGCAATGAGTGCATTAGGAGTGGCAGCCATCTTACCAAGAGGAGCACCTCACTTGCACCCAGAGCCTCGGCCCCAAAGGTCCAGGAGGCAGGAGCCACAGCACTTCCCCAAGTTCTGGTACTGTTCCTCCTCCACCCGAGCCTCCTCCAGCTAAGTCACGCCACAGCTGTCTTCAATCAGCTGTTTTAATTTCTCTTGCCGTTCACCCTCAGGAAGTTTTTCTTGCAGTCTAACTTAAATTCTTCGCTCTACAGAGTGATGCAGGTAGGAGGACAGCCGACACAAATGTAAGTGTGGGCTTCATGAAGGTGCCCTGAGAAGTGTTTTGAAAAGAACAGGGCCTTGAGCCCACCCCACCCCCAACCATGAGAAGATGGTGTGGTGGTCCTGCAGGGTGAAGCCTGGGATGGAGGCAATGTGATAGATGAAGGAGAAGGGGGAGCAGGAAAGCTCCTCAGTCAGATGATGGAGAGAGCTGGGAGGCAGCAGACCCACCTACGTCAGAAGCCTGGGGTTGCCTTACTAGTCACCTAATACCTCTGTGTCTCAGTCAGCCCATCTGTAAAATGGGGGTAAAAAGTCATAGCTACTCTTCTTGAGCTTCCATGAGCTAGCACACATACAGCTTTTTAAATGGCCTGGCACAACGTAAGTTCTCAGTAAACTTTAGGAAACCTCATAACACTCCATCCCATTCTGCAAATTGCTCAGAGTCCTGGGGCTTCGTTCCTCTCCATTTCTCTTAGACTCACTCCTTTTCCATTCCAATGGCCTCACTGCAGTCCTGCCCCTCAACCCCAAAGTCTGGGCCTAGTCTGTGACCTCCCAGCCCCTCCCCAGGGGCCTTCCTCTCCCCTGCCTCATCAGTCTCCAGCTCACTAGGCCATTCTGCAGACTGGATCGTTTGGTACCCTTTGACCCCAGGTACTTTTCCAGGTGACCTGCTTTGCTAAAAAGAACTCATTTAACTGAATTTCCACAACCACCCTCTGAAGGTATAATGGCCACTTTACAGATGAGAAACTGAGCCGCAGAGGGGAGAGATGATTTGCCCAAAGTCACCCTACGAATAAATGGCAGAACCAGAATGCAAACCCAGGTCTGGGCAGCTCCAGGCTGCCTTCCAAGCCAGACTCCTCAGCAAAGCACCTGAGGCCTTCTGTGCCTTAGCATCCCTCCTTGCCCTGATTCATGCCCCTGCCTGAAGCCAGTCAAATGCACACACTTCACCTTCATATATGCACTCACCCTCACAGAATCAAAGAGCAAGGGTAGAGAGGAGACAAAGAGAGATTTTAGGAATGAGAGAAATTGGAGAAAGGGAGGAGCTGGGAAAGAAAGTTGAGAGATAACTAGCATGGTGTCCCCAGATTTGGGGGGCTTCTCTGACAGGCCCTACAGTCTCTAGCTTGACTTCTAGTTTCTCATCAGGGCAAGGATTCCATGGAAAGGAAAGAGAGAGGAGGCCGACGCTGGAGTTGGTGAAAGGACTGCAAAAGCTCCAGCTGCTCCGAATGAATTCAAGCCACTTGGCTCGGTGCACAGCCCAGGGACTTGAAACATGTAAATGAGGCCGAGCACAGCTGTGGGGATCTTGCAGGAATCCTGACAGGATCCTGGCAAGCACTAGAAGGGCTGGGAGGCCTCAGGCCGGCCACACCGTCCTCACATCCAGAGAGAGGTCTGAGGTTGTTTCTGCAAACACAAAGAAGAAAGCGTGACGTGCCTCCTGAGAAAAATTACTGAGAAGACTATGCACGGAGGGCGGTGGGCACGTAGCAAGGGCAGCGGAGATGCGATCAGCGAGCACTCAGTAATGAAGTCCTGTCAGGCAAAACTCTTCTCCACTGACAGGGTCACCAGACCGGTAGATGAGGGAAATGGGGTTCACGCATGTAACTGATCTTGAAAACATCTGACAGGCTCTTCCTGAAACTGTTGTGTACAAGTTAGAAAAGGGAAGCTAGAAGGTGGTAGAATTAGTGGGTAAAGGAGCCAATCACACAATCGCACTCAAGATTATTCACCAGGGATCAAAGCCCCTGGGTGGGAAGTGTGTGTGTGCTGGAAGGCACTGACTTACCCCACCACGTGTAACTCTTATCAAACCTTAGGTCAACATATGGGAAGCATTTGAAAGTGGGAGCAACAGCAGATATAGTGGAGGATCCAAAATATCTTAGTCAGCTGGAGAGATGGACTGCTGAAGTGAATTAGGGGAAAATGGAGAATCCCAAACATAAGACCAAAAAAAAGTACGGTACTATTATGGGTTCAACTGTGTACCCCCAAAAAACTAATATGTTCAACTTTTAACCTCCAATCCTTCAGAATGAGACCTTGTTTGAAAATAGGATCATTGCAGATATAATTAGTTAAGATGAGGTCATCCTAGAATAGGGTAGTCCCTAATTCAATATAGCTGGTATTCTTACAAAATGGGAAAATGTGGACACAGAGAGGCCATAGGGAGAACGCCATGCAAACATGAAGGTAGAGATCAGGGTGATGCTTCTATAAACCAAGGGATGCCAAACATTGCCAGTAAACCACCAGAAGTTAGGGGAGAGGCAGGGAACATATTCTCCTTCACATTCTTCAGAAGCAACCAACCCTGCCAACAACTTAGACTTCTGGTCTCCAGGACTATGAGACAATACACTTTTGTTGTTTAAGCCACCCAGTTTATGGTACTTTGTTATGGCTGCCCTAGCAAACTAACGCAAACACAGAGACACAATTGGAAGATAGGACTGACTACCAGATTACGTTAGTGACCTGGGGGTATTGGTTGGATGTAAGCTCAGTAAAAGTCAGAAGGACCATGTGTGGCTGCCACAAATAGAGCGGGATTGAGGCTGCATTAATAGCATGGGTGGTGCCTAGACTAATGAAGATGTGCTAGCAGGATCTCATCTGGAGGACCAGTCTTGGTCCAGATGACCTCAATTTAAGACAAGTAGGAGGTTGTTCAGAATCCCTTGCCCAGAGATGGTGAGACAAGTCAGAGAAGAACTAATGGAAGTGGGGAAGAGGTGGAAGGCAGTTGGTTTCCAGTATTTGAAAAGCTGTGGCATGAAGTGACTGGCTATGCCTGAACAGTCACATGGGGGAAGAGATAGAGCCCATAGGAAGAGACCCAGACTTCAGAGAAATGTAAGCATTTTCTATTAAACATGTTAAACTTGAATGGGTCACCCTGTGGGGAGATGAGCTTTCTGTCTCTGAGGAATTCAAGCCTCCACCAGCTGACCAGTGAGCAGGGACTGGTACAGGTGACTCCACAGTCTTTCAGCACCAAGAAGGGCACATTCACATTCCCCACCTGACTTAACACCAGCAATTCAGGCTTTTTACCCATTTAAAGTTAAAGGTCACGGTGAGATGGCCTGGCCCCAAGATTTTTCACTGATGGTTTTAGCAGATAGAATTGCCTGTGGAGGGCAGTAAGTCTAAACCTATAGTTTGGCCAGACCTGGTCCACTGGAGGGATGAATCTGCTCCCGCTCACAAGGACAGAGGTCCCAGAAGGATGAGGGGTGAAAAGGAACATGGCCCTAGATCTCCATTGTCCAGGGATGGACAGAACTGTCAGCCCAAGACTTAACCAACTCCTCACTTGAGGGATCCCATGCTGGTGGGTGCTGTGAGGGGATACAAAGGAGCCTAGGGGTTTGGAAAGAGATTTCTGCAGGTGACACAACAGTGATGCTAATACGATGAGCCACCCCAAGATAACCTGATACTATAGTGAGCACCCACATGAGCTATGCCACTTTATTTCCTCCTCCCTTAAATGAGGCCTCCCTCATTTTACAGTACAAAAAGGAGGTTCAGAGAGGGAAAAGAATTTATGCAAAACCCACAACCAAAAACCAGTCAAGCTGCATTTGAACCCAAGTCTCTCTCATACCCAAGCCCATGCTTTTCCCAAGGTTCTGCACAGCTTCCTCAGCAAAGGACTGCAAGTTGTAGAAGTGCCACAAACATCCAACAGCAGAAATAACCACCTAGTGTGGGTCTAAAGCAGTGTGTCCCATTTCAGAATGCATCAGAATGGCCTGGGGTGGGAGGGAAAGACTGGTTAAAGCACAGGTTGCTGGGCCCCTCCCCAGCGTTGCCGACTTAGTAGATCTGGGGTTTGGTCCAAGAATGCAACTCCCAGGTTCTAGCAGTGCCGATGCTGCTGGTTGGGGATTTCATTTTAAGAACCACTGCTCTAGAGCAATCAGGAAAGAGAGCCGTGACCTCCAGACTTAGGACCACAGAGAGATGGAGGTGTGCTGCCTGGTGGATCACCTGTCTCGGGGAGGGAGGGCCCCAATAGCATCTCAGGCAGCAGGACTGCTAGCCCGTGCTGCTTCACTAGGGAACCCATCTGGTTGAGAAGATGCTCCTTCTAAAAACTCGAGCATCTTGTACTTTCCACTCGGGAATTCCTGGTTCTCCCAAATTGACAAGCTCTGTTCTCTTCTATAGGAAGTCCATTTCTTCTTCCAGCATGACCTTTAGGGTTTTCTCCCTCTCTAAACAGACAGGCTGCTTTCACCAGACCTCGTGTGGCTGATGCTGCATGCCCTCCAATGAACACATTCAGAAATGAGAACATAGTGACCAGAGAGAACCCAATCTGGACCCTGCACGTCTCTGAGATGGTGAAAGATGGTGGTGCTGTGCACAATCCCATCACCCTGTCAGCTCCTATGAAGCCTGTGAACAATTAAACCCCTCAGATCTTTTTCTCAGGATCTGCAGCCAAATCAAATCTGCACCACCCCCAACCCCCTTGTGAACTTGAGTAATTAATTTCTTCCATCTAAATGCGACTTTCCATCTGCCCCTGTTAAATTTCATCTTGTTGGTTTAAACCCAGCATTGCAGTCTGCTGAGATCATTTTGAATATTTATTCTAGCTTTTATAGGAGCTGCCCATCACAGCCTTGTCACCAACACATTTGATAAGCTCGCTTACTCCAGTTTCATCCAAGTCATGCCAAAAATGTGAAGCTTCATTTTTCAGAATCTCACCTGCCACAAAACATCTTCCCCTTTGGAATCCCTAATCATATGATCATACTTCTCCAAATCAAACTTTCTAAAGTCTAGGGAAGATCTCTTGGCATGTCACTTCTTTCCTTGGCTGTTATTAACGCCAGGCTGACGTGATGACTTTCATCTGAGTACTGTCACACCATCACCTAGTTCTTGGTCATGGTCAGAAACAAATCAGAAGGACAGTCCATTGCTATTTCTCTACCTTCTAGGCAATGACAATATTATAGAGGCAAGAATGCAAAAATGTATCTGATTCTCCATTTAAAACAGTATTGGACAACCAACAGAAGTCAGGAAGCCTATCCCCCCCATCATTACTATAGCATGCCTCCCTGACAGCTTTATGATCCAGACTGGGAAAGTAGCATCCAAATGCTTCCAACTGGGTGGGAAGCTGTCATAGGGATATGTTATAACTTGGACCTGCTCAGCTGCAAGGCATGCTGGGATCTTGGCAGCTGGTCAGTGAGGAGGCAAGAAATGTTTTTGGGGTGGGATCCCCGAAGAAAAGGGTGAGGACAGATTCAAGGAAGTAGGAAGGAAAAGGGTGCCTTGATGAATAGCATCTCCCCTCTTCTGCCATTCATATATGAAATCCTTCCTTCTCTGCTGCAGAAAGGCATGGTATACGTCTGTGGGATGCTGCTGGAGCATGAGCCAAGGATGGGGAAAAGTATATGTAGTGGTGAAGTGTGTAGGCTCTGAAGCCAGACAGCCTAGATTTACATCCCAGCTCTACTACTTATTAGCTGTGTGACCTTGGGCAAATTGTTTTTCTCTCTCAAGGTTTCAGTTTCCTCATGTGGAAAGTGGAGACAAAAATAGTACCTGCACACAAGGCACATGGGGATTAAAAGAGATAATCAATGTACAAAGATTTTCTGGTACATAGTAACAGCTCAATAAATAACAGCTGTATATGGGACAACAGCTTGAGGGCACTGAGTGTTGCTAGTTTTGGGGCTGGAGGTGTGAAGAGGAAAATGCTAAGAAGATAAAAAGAGAAACTTAAATCTGGGGTTAAGGAATGCAGAGTGAAGCTCACCTGAGGGGTGAGGCAGCAATCTGTAAAACTGACCTGAAGGAAGAGCATAGGCATGGGGCTAAATAAGGATTGTACCTTCAGGTCAGGTTGGGCAGAGCAGCTAGTTTGAAGCCTCATAGTTCTGTGAAAAGTTTGTTTTCTTCAGTTCTGAATACAACAATTGTTAATTGCTATAGGAAGTCAGTCAAAAATTGTCTAAATGGTCCATGTTAAGAAGTACAAATATTCCACCTCTAGAAAACTGTTATGAGGAAATAATCCTCAATAGGCAGAGATTTATATAGAAGGATGCTCACTGCAGCATCATTTATAATAGTAAAAAGTGATTTATAAGCTAGATGTCTGACCCACAGGGGATTGTTAAATAAATTATGGCACATCCATATGATGGAATAGCAGGCAGCCATTAAAAAGCCCATTTTAGAAGAATACTTGCGACATGGGGAAATTATCACAAAATGTTATAAAATAAAAAAGGCTGGTTACAAAAGAACACAGACAATACAGTCACAATTTAAAAATATTGAATGACTGTATATCCTATATAATAAAAGCCCAGCAACCATAATGGCAGAACGACCAGAACGACCACTCAACCAGTCACTACGAGGTGCACTGACTCCCCTGACACCCTCTCAGTTCATCCTCCATGGCTGGCAGGCTCCAATCGCTAGATGGAGAACAGGGAACCAGGATGGGTGGCAGTGGGGCGGGGAGAATGGCAAGCAGCCTAAGGGCCAACCTCTTGGTCCCTCCCCCTGGCCTGCAGGCTCCCAGCACCAGATGGTGAAAGGGGAACCACTGGGGTGAGTGATGGGTTATGTGGGAGGTGACAGGGCAAGGCCCCACCCTGCTAGTCGCCCAACACAGAGGGCAACCTGCAGCAGAGGCAGATTTCTCCCCCACCCTCCCAGCCAACAGGCTCCCATCGCTTGATGGCAAACTGGAAACCTGGGTGGGTGTCGGCAGGGGACAAGGCCAGCTGCTGGCAGCAGGGGAAGATGGCCCTGATCGCAGGCTATGCCTAGGGACTGTACCCATGCACTATTTTGTATGCTAGGCCTCTAGTTACTTTCATAAATGCTTTAAGACAAAATGGCCAAAAAGAAGTTACACTAGAAAGGAACTCCCACAATCAGCTTATAATAGAAACTAATTAAACTCAGAACATGGGAACACACACAGTAGCGGGGATCTGCATGCCAGGAGCTGTAGTTAGTACCTACTAGGAAGGACCTGGCTGTTTGGAAGGGCGGAGGGCAAAGAGATTCTGCATGCCAATGGTGTGAGGTCAGGTGGAGCCTAAGAAGATTTAGGTTGGTGGCTCTCAACCATGGCTGCATATTAGGAGGTGGAAAAATACCAATGCCCAAGTCCAACTTCACTGAGGTCTAGGATAAGGCTGGTCATCTATATGTTTTGCAAAGCTCTTCAGGTAATTCTAATAGGGACCAGTGAATACAGAGGACACTGGAGCCTTGCTTTCTAGACTGAGCCCAGCATGTGAACAGAGACTCATCCTGGAAGCTAGAAAAAAGCTAAAAGGAAGCAGGTGGCCCCAAGACACTTGGTCTATGCAGGAAAATGACTCTTCGCTTTGGGAGACAACTCACAGAAGTGCTCCTTAAGAGCTGGCCTATTTGGTAGCATTTTCCACAAGGACACTGCTCTCCACTTGAGACTCCTGATGGACGAAGTCATCAGCTGAGTCCACAGACTGCAAGTTCAGGCGAGTCTACAAAAGGGAGAAGGGAAGGAAACCTGGATCATGGGAAATCCACAGGGACCTGACTCTGCAGAAGCTGGAACTAGTGGTATTTTCCTCTCTGTCCTGCTTTTGGACAGAAACACACTGGGGCCAACGGAGCCATGTGCAAACCTTAAAGGTAATCTGCTTTGGGTGGGTGAGTTTCTCCCAGGCGCCTTGAGGGAAGAGGAGCAGAGGGAACAGGTTGCTGGAAACAAAAGTTTGTATTAAATGATAAGATCTCCCAGCCTCTCATTACAGGCATAGAGTTACTCAAGGCACCAAAAGAAGGGAAAGAAGAGGCCTGGATCAAGGGTGTGCACACTGGAGCCATACATCCCTGAATAATTAAGAGCAAACTGCAGCTCTTTTGTACTCCTTAAAGTGGGGCTTTTGCGGGGCCTTAAGGACAATGCCCAGGGCAGTATGGAGGCAGTTTTGGCTCAGGTGGACTAGTGCAGCTGGCAAGTAGGTATGGATCCAAATGGCTATCTTACCAGCCATTTCCCTGAGGTTGCCTGCCTCACATCAACTCTTGCAAAAGAACAGAGCTGCATATAACCCAAGATACTGGGTAATCAAACCATACAGTAAGTTTATAGCTGGGTGTATGTGAGTATATTATTTACATACACACATATATAGCAGATTTATCTTCCAGATGATGTTTGGCTCAGGCGAAGAATAGCGGGAAATGCACTCTCTAAAGATGCCAGGACTGGCACTCAGGGGGTTATAAACAGTGGAGCTAGATAGTAATTAGAAACTGGCTTGAGACTAAACATCCACAATAAATAATCCACAAAAAGGTGAATGAACCACTCCTGGAAAATCAAAAATTGACTATAATCTCCATCCAAAACCACTGGCTGTGATGGTCAGAAAGAGCCTGTGGGGTTGGTTCCTCTGATACCTCATTTTTACAGATGGGGCGTCTGGATTAAGCAGAAGCGCTCTAGTGAGGAAGCCACCCTTGTTTCCAAGCCAGCCTCCTCCTTCGGGAAAGGGAAAGTAAACCTACCTCCTCTAATTTGATCCTCGGGGGACTGACGGAACAGACGGTCACCAGCCATCCTCCAGAACCAACCCTTCTTGTCACAAGAGAGGCCACAGAGATATTGTTGGTTCAAATGCAAAGATATTCTGATAATACTGACAAGGCTTCAAATTCAGAGGAGTTCCAGGTGCAAGTCTGATGAAGTCATCCTTAACAAACGCAGAAAGGCAATGCTGTGTGCTGAGACCCTGCCATGACACTGTCCTGGCAGGACTCGGCATACAGCATTGCCTTCCAAGCTTTCATTTGTTCAGGGAAAAGCCCAATGAAATCCTTGGTCTCTTATTTCAAGTCAGCGTGGAGGAGGGTGAGCAGCCCAATTGTGGGGAATTGGGAAATGCGATCAAGGTCAAACTCTCCCCAGCCCAGTCTCTAGCCCAGGGATTCCTTCTCCTGCTTTCCCCATTGTGCCATCTCGATTTTTTTTCTTTTTTACTTTGAAGCCTAAGGAAGAATTAAAGAGTGCATTCTGCAAGGTTTGGTTTTCATCTCTCGCGCTCACTAAAGCACAGCACCAAAGCAGAAGCGCAGGACGGTGACATGCAGGGCCACAGAGCAGTCAGCACCCCTTTCCCTCTCAGAACTCTGCTCCCAGCTGGGACTCTCCCCTGCCACTCTCTAGCTTTCCAGCCTGTTGTAAGGGGGATTTCTTCAGAAAGGAAGTTTTGAAGGAGATTCTTCTATTGGAGACAGAGAATGGCATACACAGAGATCCCCTTCCAGTTTACCCACCAAGGAGCCATCTCCTCAGCTGAGGCAGATGTCACCAAACCAAAATTCAGAGAGAAAGAGTTTCCAAATGTATGCATTATGCCAGTGAAATCCAGGGGTTGCGCACACACCCTGTAAGAGAAAGGCTCAATTTGGTCAACTCAACGAAACTCCATTCATCAAGACACTTGCTTTGGCCTCTTATTATACATTCAAGACCAAATTAGTTAGGCTTTGTCATAAATAAAAGACCAACTTAGTGATGGCTAAACTTAAATGCAAAGGTATGAATGTAAAGAAAACTCATTCATTGTAGGTAGTTATTTCCAATACTCACACAAAGTCATCGATTGATAAAGACAAGCTAGTAATCAAGGTGACCAAATGAGAAAAAGGATGATCTCAGGACACACTGGGGTTCAATACTCCCTCCCAATAGTTGTCATCCCCAGATCACCAAGCACAAGGCAGGTGTTCAACCCTACTTAATGAGTGAGGAATCTGAGGCACGAAGAGGGGAATTGAAAATAGGGATACAACTAGTTCTCTCAGCCCTCCCCCTAAATCCTTTGGACAACTCCACATTAGTTGTGGGTCACTCAGACAAACCCACGGGTAAAAAAACAACCCACAGTAAAATTCATCTTAGAAGTTGAGGCAATGCTAGTGATTGTGCGCTCCTAACATGCTGATTTGCCTCCATCCAGGGATATCAGAGATAAAACTTGTCTACTGTTGTATCCATAGCTTCTAGCACAGTGCCTGGCACATAGCAGGTGCTCAGTAAGTGATAAACAACTTAGTTTACTGCCACTGTTTATCTCATCTAGCTGGTTTACAGGCAATAAAAAAAAATCAGCGCTTGAGAACCATGGGGAACACCTGACTATGGGGCAGCAGAACTCATCTCTGGGTCTTTTGAGGCGATATGACAAGGTAACAAGCACTTCTAATCAGGGATCTTGTCCTTTGCCTTCTGTGTCCATTCTATCACCTCAGTCCTCAATAAAAGTGGTGAATCGGTTGATTGTACAGCTGTGATCTGAGTTACTATCTTGTTGACTTTTCCTGTGGGACACAGGAGGGTGACCAAGATGAAGAATGGGAGTGTCGTGATCGATGTTCAAAATAATTCAACCCGACAGCATCTTCTTCCCAAGTGCACACACTCCATCCACCAATCTTCAGCCTTGCAGGCTGCTCCTCCAAAACACCTCTGCCATCCCTCTGCCCCCTTGCTGGAGCTCCTCTTTCCCTTTTTAGATCCAAATTTGAGGCTCAGGGCTTTCTGGATATTCCTGGGGATCCCCCAAAAACCTCGTGAGCTTCTGGCCTTTTCTCTTTCAACCCCTGCATAGAGCTTTACTATATTCGAAGCAAAAAGTCATGTTGGGATTTTTTTCTTCTTTCTCCTAAATTGGTTTACACCCACTGCATTCCAGTAGGTAGAGAAGGGAGGGGAGGGACATGAGACCTGAATTCTAGTATTGGCTCTGCGTCTAAAATCTTGTATCAATGGATATGAAGTGCTAGATCTGTATAAGACGAGACAGCTCCCCGACCTCAAGGAACTCATCTTCTCACAGAGGACTCCTAGTCGCCCTGAGAATGAGGGTGAGCTGGGGGTCCACCAGGTCAGAGGGAGGACCAGGCTGGTGGGGCATTCCAATCAATTCCCAAAGTACAGGGAAACATGATAACGTGTGCACACAAAGAGACAAGATCACGTGGTAGAATCATAATTTCTTTGCAAATACAGGGGTCAGACCGCTCAAGGGCTGCACGTTGGTTTTGTTGGGACCATGGTTACTGGGCCAGTTTGTCTTTGAATAACCAGTTGTCCCCAGGCCCGGCCACTTTAAATTGCTTGATCAGCACATTGCTACCTGCCTGCCCTCTGTAGGCCTTTGAGTTTGTGACTCCCCAGACAGGACAATCTCCTCCAGCTTTAAACCTCAGTAAGAAGTAACTAATGGAGGGGCTTTCAAACAGGACAGGAAGGATACGCTAGGACAAAGTCTTCTGTGATTCTTCCAATCCCAGCCTGGGGGGTGGCGTGGGGGGTGTCGGGCAATCCACAGAGCCAGGCTGGACCTCTAGGCTTCTTTGCCTCTCCCTGCCCATCCCTTCTCCTGTCCCTCCCTCCTTATCCACACAGCTGGCAGGGACAGGGTCAGAGTCCACCAGCCCAGCTCCCAGTCCCACCTGAGTCATCATCAGGCTTTCCTCAGCCAGTCCTCTCTTAAGTCTGGGTCACCGTCTGTCACCAAGCCCTTGCTGCCTTGGATAGCCTTTGCATTTTTCTGTTCACTCCCCCTCCATCCCCCTCTATCCCCCCCAAAAAGCTGGTAAATTTAGCACAGGCTCAGCCTGGTATCTACCAGAACCTGGCTGGTACATGGCACATACCAGGTGCTTAACCATGTCCATGATGATGGTAATGATGGCTGTTTGCAGCTTTGGAGGAGGAATGCTGGGGCCTGACTCCCTGGAAAGAGAACAGAGATGGGCCCAGAAGAAAGAAATTGCCCGACCCCCCCCCTTACACACACACACACACACACACACACACACACCTTCCCCCACATGGCACAACCAGGGGCAGCCCTTCTTCCTGAGCGATCTCCCCAAAGGGTTCTTCCTGCCTGTTCTGCCCTAAGTGGCAGAGTGGCAAGCCTCCCCTCTCTTTGATATTTTATCCGCCTGCCTTCTCCCTTCCTTCTAGGTTGGGAATCTAGATTGGGGCAGGGAACGGCAGCTTTTCCCAGGCTGCTGCTTCATCCGGCTCCCTTTTTCGAGGGTGGTCCAGTTCTCAAACTCAAGTTCCCCTCTGCCCCTTCCTCAAGGTCATCTATCCCAGATCAGGAAAGGCGAAGCCACTTTTTAATGTCACGAAGAAATGGAGAGGGGCGGTCAGGGTAAGTGAGGAGAAGGAAGGGAAGAGAATAGTCTAAAAGATGAGGGGAAATGGGGATGGAGCGGACTGGGGGGGGGGGGGGGTTTGGGGGGAGGGGGACGCTGGAGGCGGGAGTCTCTGCCTAGGGAGCAGAATGAGGCCGAAGTGGGGAGCTGTGAGGTGGGGGGCTGAGACAGGTGGAAGGAGACTGGATTTTCCAGGGGCTGAGGGGAAACTCTGACGCCCGGGGCCAAGGAAGGTGGGATCGTGCTGGGGTCTAGACACAGGCCGGCTTCCAGACCGCCCCCCCTGCCCCGCCCCCATCCCAGGCGGGTGGGCTACAGCGCAGGGCCGGGGAGGAGCGCACCCCGCGGGCCCGCAGCGCCCGGCTCCCGCCGCTCGGGCCCCACCGCGGAAGCCGGGGAGGTCCCAGGGAGGGGCAGAGTCCGGCGGCCGCCTCTCCCCGTCCGAACGCGGGCCCCCGGCAGCCGGTGTGGGGCGCGGGCGGCGCGGCCGGAGGACGGGGCACCGGGGACGCGAAGGAGCAGGCACGGCGCTGCAGGTGGCTCCTCCGGGGAGTTGAAAGTTTGCGGCAGGCGGCGGAACCCGCTCCGTCCTCCCTCTGCCGCCGGCGCCCGCGGCTCGGCCGCGTCCACTCGGGCGCCCCTCGCCCGCGGCGGGTCCGGCGGCCACTCCCCTGGGGGCTCCCGCCCCGCTCGGGTCCCGGCTCCCCGCTCTGGTCTCCATCCCTCCCCGGTCCCGCGCCCCCCGCGCCCTCCCTCCCTCCCTCCCTCCCTCCCTCCCTCCGCGCTGGATCTCCGACGAGACGTGAGCGGAAAGTGAATGGGCCGCCCGACCACAAAGACAAATTACCGGGAGACAAATACCTCGGGAGATCGCCGCTCGCGTCCGGGTTCCCGCCGCCGCACCCTGCTCCTCCTCCGGCCGCGGCTGGGGCGCGGGGCTCCGGGGCCGCTGCGCGCGCCCGGGGCCTGGCCGCGCAGAGTTTGGGCTGCACCAGGCCCTGCCCGTGCGGGGGTCCGGGCACCACCAGGGCGGGGGCGTCCTCGAGCCACAGATTTTACACTCCGCGTGGGCCCCGGGTTCCCACGCACCGCGCCCGCCCGCCCGCACACGCCCGGCACCGGGGTTACCGGCCCGTCCTCTCCGCGGGTCCCGGCGCCTCCGCCTCTCAGTCTCCCAGCCATTCATTCCACCGTCCCCTTCCTACAGGCCGGGCCCGGGTCCGCATCGGGCAGCCCAGACTCGCCGGCCCCGGGCGGGCGAGGAGCCGTACAGCAGCCGGACCCGGAGCGAGTGGGCGGCGCGGGGAGGAGGAGGCAGCGCCGAGGCGCCCAGGGCGAGGTGTCTGCGGGCGGCGCCGAAGCCCAGGACCCCCCTCTCCTCGCGCCCGACGCCGGTGCCACCGGGTTCCGAATCGCCAGCGTCCCCGGCCCCTTCCCCTCTCCCCACCGAGTTGCCGAAGTTTGAAACTTGCAGCCTCAGCCCGCGCACGGGAGGCGCCCGCGGTTCCCGGGACTCACCTCCGGGTTGCGGGCGCAGGTGCCCGGCTCCCGGCGGCTGCCGGCGGCTCCCGGCGGCTCCCGGCGGCTCCCGGCTTCGAGAGAGGCGGAGGCGAACCCGGAGGGAGGGCTGGCGGCCGGTCTGGGAATCGGGCGGCCGCGCCGAACGGCCTCGGGCTCTGGGCTCCGCGCTCCGGTGCGGTCCCGACCCGGGCCCGCGCCCGCTCCGCTCGGGCCCCTCGAGCCGCGGCTGGACGCGCGGCCGACCCGCCCGGCTCCACGGAGCTGGGCGCTGGCAGCGGTCCCCGCGCTCCAACTCGCTCCCGACCCGGCGCGCGGGTGAGAGCGGGGAGGAGGGAGGGGACGGCGGGAGCGCAGGGGGAGTGACGGAGGGATCGGCCGTGGGGGAGGAGTTGAGAGCGAGGGGAGAAGAGGAGGGGAGCGGGAGCGAAAAGGAGGAGGAGGAGGAGGCGGGGGTGGAGGGGACCAGCCGCGGCGGGCGCTTCTGTCGCCAACCCCGAGGCTTGCGCCGCCGGAGCGCGAGGGGGCGCCTGGCCCCGCCCTGGCCCCGGCCCAGTGTGCGTTACCCGGGCTTAGGGGTTGGGGGGTGGCAGTGGCGGGGGGTGAAGTCCCGTTCAGCAGTTGGCTTTGGGGCGGTGAGACCCCGGTCCCCCAGCACTCGCCGCCTCTCGCTACCTCCTGCCCAGCCGTTCTCAGCCATCCCCGTCTGAGACCCGACTTCCTCCCGGGGCCTCTCCCACCCGCCCCCGGCCCACCCCAAACCCTGGGGCCTGGAGAAAGTCCCCTGGCTCCCCCGTTCCCAAATCCCCAGCCCAGGTTGCCGGGGACGATCTTCCTGCCGGCGGGCTCCAAGGGGGAAAGGACCGCGTACCGCACCCAGGAAATCGGGTGTGAACTGCAGCATCGAGAGGGAGGCGCGGCTGCCCTGGGGAGCCAGGACTGGCCGCAGGCCGGCTGGCGAGCCGGGCGACCCCAAGCGAACCTCCGCTCCGAGCCTCAGTTTCTTCCTCTATAAACCAGGGTTGGTAACACCGACCGCACACAACAATTTGAAGACCAAGTAGGGGGGCCACCGTGAGCACAATAACACCAGGAACGCCGGGCGGGCATCCGAGAGGTGAGCGATGCTGGGAGGCCGGCGGCGAGCGCTCGGAGCTGGGGAGGAGGCTCAGCGCGACCACACCGAGGACGGCTGCATGGTGGACAAGTTTAATGTCTAGTGTTTCTGGTGGCAAGAAAACGGAGGGGAGGAGAGGGACCAGCTTCAAAGCCGGTGCCCGAGCTGCGAGAGGGCGGGGAAGGGAGCCCTCTGGTGAAGAAAACAAGGTATTTAAAATAAAAAAGGTGACCTAAGAGTGTGTGTGTGTGTGTGGGTAGGGGGGCGGGGGGGCGTTGTGGGCTGGGGGACAACAAAACAAAGAATGAAGGAGAAAGACAAAGGACCTGAAAACAAACTAAGCCGCAGAAGTATGATTTTAAGAGAAAACCAAAGAGAAATAAGATATAAAAATAGATACGTTGGAAGAAGGAAAACAAAAAGACTTTCCAGTGTATGCCAGAAATTGAAATAGTAAAGCATTTTACGTAACAAAATGCTAGGTAAAGGAAATCCCAGGTAAAGCTGAGGAATAGAGACAGCACAATCCCAGAGAAGCAACCTCCCCTACACACACACACACACACACACAAACACACACACAAAACACACACTCACACACATACACTCACGCACACTCACACACACAATCACACACACTCACACACACACTCACACACATACACACACACTCACACACACACTCACGCACACTCACACACACTCACACACATACACACTCACACACATACACTCACGCATACTCACACACACACAATCACACACACACACTCTCATACACACACACATTCACACACACACACACATTCTCACACACATTCATACACACTCACACTTACATACACACATTCATACACACACAATCACACACACATACACTCACATACACACACACATACACATGCACACACATACTCACACACACACTCACACACACACTTCTCTCTAAACCAAGGGGTGAAGCAGTTTGGCCAGGATGATGGAAAAGCAAGAACAAATCCAAGGGATTTTATGAGATGCTCTAAAAAGGGAAACAGTGCACAATCTCAGAAATAAGGACTTTCTAGGGCAACAGAAATGCTGAAACTCATAATGTGCAGAATGGAAAGAAACTTGCAAAGACAGGACACACTCTGGACCAGAGGAGAGAGCTGGAGAGAAGAGGCTGAAAAGAAGGAAATGGGCGTGTGGGGGCACACCAACCTGGTAGCCCAAACATTTAATTAAGGGTAGAAATCAAGTTGGAAGAGGTAAACCCAGGGTACCCAGTCCAAACATATCATTTTCCAGACAAGGGCAATGAGATCTAAAGAGAGGAAGCAATTCCCCCAGAGTCCCAGGCTGGGTTGGGGCAGGGCTATGAGGGCTGTCCTCCTTCCTCATCCCCATTCCCTACCGAACCCTGAGGACTGCTTTTGTCATTGCAACAATGTAAGTGTGTGAGATATACAGACACCTCTTAATTAATATGAAAACATGAGAGTGTCCCATTTGTCTGGTTGGCAGCAGAGACAAAATGCCTTCGGAGCGATTCTGTCAGCAGCAGCTCTCTCTTGGAAGACAATAAAAATCCTCTCCATTCTTCGTCGTATTCTCTCAGCCTCCTTCTCTTTTTCACCATGTTTTGGTGGGTTTCTCTTTCTTCTCTTCCCACTGTCATTTCCTGCCCGGTCCTGGCTCTCCTTCCCATTGTCCATGACTGTGGGAGGGTCTTGGTTCAGGAAGAGAAGAGAGCAGACCCCAGTCTGGGGACACAGGCATGGAATCCTCCCTTTTCAGTGGAAGCCGGAGCCAAGAAGGGGAGACACCCAAGGAGACACAGACAGAGGAGCAGAGCTGCGTGGGATGCTGGGCTAATTAATCCTAATCGCATCCTACAGTATTGTATTGATTAACAGTGATTACTCAAGAGCTCTCAATGCAAGACAGCTTCTGAAGTCCAACCCCCAGGAAGGGACAGTTGCTTTACTAGCCTGGCTTACCCACCACGTGAGGCATCCCTAGAATTTGGCAAGCCCAGCCTCGTTAGAATCTCTGAATCATTTGGAGAAAACCTGGAGTGCTGACCCCATCACGGCAGTGCCACTACCACTTTCTGTCACCTTCTTTAAACCTTTGCAATAACCTGTACAATAATTACTTCTATTGGGAGCAATTCTCCACTTACTGGAATAGTGTTAATTAAGCAGAATGTAAATACAATAATTAATACAGAATCACCCAAAGCAAACATGCTAAAGAACAGCAAAATAGGAGGTGGGAACGAATCCTTAAAATTCACTCTTGACCTAGGAATTCCAAAATTATCTTGAACTAAGGTGTTGAGGGGTTAAGAAGTAAGTCCAAACTCTTATGCTTAAGGGTGACAAACCTGTTCCTCTCCTGCCTCCACCAGAGGGCATTTTCTAGGAGATCGGACTACCTCTGAAAAACAAGAGTTCGGCCTCTCTTAGGAGTGTGTGTGTGTGTGTGTGTGTGTGTGTGTGTGTGTACATGCCTGTGCAGGGCCGGAGCACAAACACATGTCTGGCCAGGCAGCAAAAGGCACACAAACACCACCCATCTGTGTAGAATAGGATAGAGAGAATTGAAAAGAAGAAGGCAGCAATCATTTATAACGTCCATTCCTGGTCCTCGAAAGATCTGCTCCTTGTGCCTGGGGATGGGAAAGAAAAAAGAAAACTCCCTCTCCAGGAGTCATTGTCAACCTGTGAACCAAAAGCACACTTAGGTCAGAGGAACTGAAGTGTCACTACATGGCAGCTCTGCCATTGTCCCGAGCTCATGTGCGAGAAGAGACCTTCCTTCCTTCCTCCCCAAACATTTAAGTGCCACTCACTATACCAGGTGGAAAGGTCATCGGAAGAGAAAGCCAGGGCCTCAGAGGCAGACATAAAACGCCAGAAAAGTGGAAGGGGGGGGCGATGACTTGCTCTATCCAACAGGGCAAGGAAGTCTTCACAGCAAAGGGCCTTGTAGCTGGGAATAGAGACAAGGGCAGGCATTTGCCAGACAGAGAAGTGGGAGGAGGCAGAGGAAATAGCTTGTATGAAAGCACAGAGCAGTATAATTAGATTTCTGTTTTGGAATAATTGCTTGGCCCTGGTTAACAGATTTGGAGAGGTGAACCGGTAAGTGTGAGCAGGTGCATCATGTGGTGGAAAGAGCACCGCACCAGCAGTTGGGGCTTCTCAGTTCTGGGTCCAGCGTGGCCACTGGCCAGCTGGATGTCCTTGAACGAGCCTCTTCCCCTCTCTGACCTCAGTTCCTCATGGATGACAGGGCTTCATCCACTGGTTTCTGAGGTCCTCCTGCATGCACGCTCTAACTCTCTAACTCTTCCCACAGACACTTCTTTACATCGTGTTCTTTCCCATATTTGTGCACTTAGTCCTTTCCACGTGCACAACATTTTGCAGTTTACAAAAGTCTTTTTCATACAATGTCTTTTGACCTTCACACCCCCATGAAGATCGCTACCCTGCTGTTCTAGATGACCTTGTGCAGCCAGGGGCTGAAAGCACCATCTCTGTGCTGATGACATCCAAGGTTGTATCTTCAGCTCTGACCTCTTTTCTTGAAACCCAGATGCAGAGAACCACTGCCTGCTGCTCTCCACATGAACATCCAATAGGCAACCCAAACTTAGTATGCCCAACACTTAACTTTTGATTCTTTCCCCAAGCTAGCTTTTTCCTTCTGACTCCTCCATCTTAGTAAACAAAACCCCCATTCTTCAAATTTCTCAAGGTCAAAATCTTGAAGTCATCCCACACTCCACATGTAAACCATCAATATATCCCATGGTCTCTATCTGTGAAATGTGTTCAGAATCTTCTCATGAGCTCCTCCACCACCACCCCAATTCAAACCACTCTCTTCTCTCACCTGGATGTCTGCTCTGCCTCCTTCTACCTTTATATGTACAGTCTTTTCTCCACACAGAAGCTGACCTAAGTCAGAGCCTGTCACTCCTCTGCTCAAAATCTTCTATGGCTCTCCAGCCCAATAGAGGAAAAGCCACATCCTCACCAAGTCTACCAGGATGTTTCTTATATCACCTAGACCATCGATCTTCTTCCACCTCTCTTTATCCTCACCAGATTCTTTAGTTTCCCAAACACCTGAGGTCACCTCAGGGCCTCTGTCCTTGATGTTTTTCTCTGCCAGGAAAGCTCTCCCTTCAGATGTCCACACAGGTCATTCCTTCACTTCCTTCAGTCTCTGCTCAAATATCAGTTCATTAGCAAGGCATTAGGATCCTATAAAAAAAAATTACAAACCCCTGTCACCCTGCATGGAAGTGGAGACTGCCTGTATTGTTCTTTGCTGTAATCCCAGCCCACAGAATAGTGCTCGGTAAAAGGATGTGCACAATAATGATTTAATGAGTAAATTATTATTATCATTCCCATTTTACAGATAGGGAGACTGATACACACTGACACAATTGGTCATTTTTAAAGCTGAGATTTAAACTTAGAGTTTTCTATGTCAAACTATTTTCTCAAATTGTTATTCCTCAATCTCTATACTTGCATTTTAAAAACGTTTTAATAGAAAATGCATATTAGAATAAAACACATATTAAATCTTTCCCACCCAATTAAACACATGGGTCCCTGACCCACACAGCAATTATGCAAGTCACAACAGAGTGAAGAGTTAGCTCTGAAACCCAGATGTTTAAAGTGGTCACCACAGTGCACATTCATCCTGGCAGCATCTTTATTTCTTGTTACAGTTCTAGTTGGTGCATGTGGTTTGTGTTTTTTTTTTCTTCTTGATTCCTAAAAAAAAAAAAAAGTCCCTTCCAGGCCTTCACATATTTATCCTCACATGTTATCTCTGGCAACATATGTAAATAAGTGTGTATACACACACACACACACCACTTTCACATCTCCTAAACCAGGAGTGTGATGAGAGAGGAGGAAGGTTGGATTTGCAGCCTGCCCTTGGGCTGACACCCAGGAGTAATCACACGTCTTTCCTCATTCATTCAGTGCCTCTCCACCTCCCTCTCTCCTGTTATTCTGGCAAACACGGTCCTGAGGTGAGGATGAGTCAGGAGGAAGTGAGGTATGGGAGGGGTATGAAGATCAGCAGGAAGCACAGCTGGTCTAGCAGATGACACCAGGCTTCCTGGTAGATGAGTTAGATAAAGGGCAAGTCAAGTGCTCCATTCTAGGCCAGGAGAGAGGGGTCACATTTGAATCCAAAGAAGAACAAGTGTGGTCACCCTTCTTGAAGACATTTGAAAATAAGAGATCTGTGCTTCTCTCCCAGGACCAGGGGAAGCCACAGAGGGCCTGGATGGATCTGGACAGGATGGGTGTTGGCCAAGGAAACCTGAGGCAGTATCCCCAGAATTCTGTTAAGAAGAAGATCCTAGGCTGTAACCAAGAAGAGGCCTGGACTTGGTGGGCTGGAGCAGAAGATAAAGAGGAATCTGCAGGGGAACCTGCTGCCCGAATTGGAGGAGAAGCCCCCTAACATGGTTGAGAGAACTAGAAAGACTCCTTTGTCCTGGACAACAGTCTCTCCTCAGGTGTTCCACAACCCCTGAAATCCTCACAGAGGGGGAACAAAAGGTAATCATAATGCCTTATTTAGACAAGGCAATCTATATATTAACAGCACCTTAGCAGGAGTGGGGGATAAACAGTAATTCCCTCCAAGTTATCTAGTGAGCACACCACTATATCAGGACCATGCAACACACCCTGATCTCTAGCCCATGGAAAGGAATCATTCAACACATTCTCTTTTTTTAAAATACATTTTATTGATTTTTCACAGAGAGGAAGGAAGAGAGATAGAAAGTTAGAAACATCGATGAGAGAGAAACATCAATCAGCTGCCTCCTGCACACTACCTACTGGGGATGTGCTCGCAATCAAGGTATGTGCCCCTGAGGGGAATCGAACCTGGGATCCTCAGTCCGCAGGCCGATGCTCTATCCACTGAGCCAAACCGGTTTCGGCCAACACGTTCTCATTGGCTAACACAATTGAAGGGATATAGGAGGGAATGAATGATGCTAGGCTGAGAGCAGGCCAGATTAGAGAGGCCTCGGTTGTTATGGAGGCAGGTTGGATTTCATCCTACAGGCCAGGCAAGGGAGTCACGGGAGGTTTGGAGGCGGTTCCTGATGGCGTGAGATGGGTGGCTGTGGGTGCACTTGAGTTGGGAGACTGTTACAACAACCCCTACAACTCATCAAGACCTTGATAAGGGCAACAACGACAAAAATAATGAAAAGCCATCTATCCACTTTAGCTACATGAGGTAGAAACCTAAGGGGTAACAGAATAGGAGCCTGAAGTAGAGAAGAGTAAAAAACATAAGAGCAGGAATATGGGTGCCTAGAAAAGTTGGGGGTGTGAGCCAAGTCAGCAATAAGAGAAGGCTTGATGAAGAGAATGTTGCTCCCTGATAATATGGCTTAGCACTGGCTCTGCCCCAAGTCTGAGAAGTGGAGGGGGATGGGGAATGTGCCGCAGCAGGCAGCTCAGTTCTCAGACCTTAGCTGAGAAGTACCGCTTCTCGGAGAGGCAGTGGCTCCTTCGTTTCAATTAAATATGAATTTTTCCACCTCTGTTATTTGCTTGGTCTGCACTGAGGCTAGAGAGGACACCGATAGAAGATGGGCAATGCTTAAAGGACAAACATCTCATTGGGAATGTGAGGTGCATACAAGAAGTAAATAGCAGGTAAATGCCAGACTGGCTGCTCCAGGCAATAAACACAACACAAATTCAAAGGAGAGAACCCCTCCAGCACCTTTATAAGAGTGTTATAGAACACCCTGGTTGTCAGGGTGTCCAGGAGGGCTTCTTTTTTTAAAAAAAAATATGTTTTTTATTGATTTTAGAGAGAGAGGAATGGAGAGGGAAAGAGAGAGAAACATTGATTGGTTGCCTCCTGCACACTGCAACTGGGGATCAAGCCTGCGATCTGGGCATGAGCTCTGGCCTGGAATCTAACCTGTGACCTCTCCATGCACATAGGCTGCCCAACCAACTGAGTCACATGGGCCAGGGCCAGGAAGGCTTCCTGAAGGAGGTGGGAATTGCCTTGGACCACACAGATAATGCAGGAGTGAATAGGCACAGGGGAGGGGAGAGATACACTTGGTAGAGGTCTTTGAGAAAGTAAAAAAAATAAATAAATAAAAAAATAAGAGTAGCTATAAGGGAGAAACAACTACAATTTACTTGGACTTTTAAAAAGCTTTTACAAAGTTCTCTTAAAAAAAAGGCTCTTTTAAAAAGATAAGTCACTACGGGGCTAATGGAGGGAATGATAATGTCTCTTATCAAGATTAGCAATGTCTTAGAAAACAAAAGGTATTAGAAATAAAAAGAAAAGTAGGAGCAAATTTTGGCTTCTCTAGATGGTGCCCTGTTAAAACTTCCTCCTCAGGAATCAATGCAATGAAAGGGTGAACGAAATGTGGCATAGACATACAGTGGGATATTATGTAGCTTTGGAAAGGAATGAAATTCTGGCACATGCTACAGTATGGGTGAACTTTGAAGACATTATGCTGAGTGAAATAAGCCAGTCAGAAGAGGACAAGCATTGCATGATTCTACTTATATGCAGTACCTAGAATAGTCAAATTTATAGAGAAATAGAATAGAAATGTGGTTGCCAGGGACTAAGGTGATGGGAAAATGGGGAGATAGCATTTAATGAATATTGAGTTTCAGTTTGGGATGATGAAAAAGTTTTGGAGATGGACAATAGTGATGGTTGCACAACATGAATGTACCTGATGCCACTGAAATACAGACTTAAAAATAAGGAAGATTATACATGTTATGGTATCTGTGTATTCACCACAATTAAAAAGAAAAAATAAGCCCAGCTGATGTGGCTCAGTGGTTAAGCATCAACCTATAGATCAGGAGGTCATGGTTAGATTCCCCGGTTGCAGTCTCAATCCCCAGTATAAGGTGTGCAAGAGGCAGCCAATCAATGATTCTCTCTCATTATTGATGTTTCTATCTCTCTCTCCCTCTTCTTTCCTCTCTGAAATCAATAGTAAAAATATATTTTTTAAAAAGGAAAAACACAATATATGTAGGATGATTCAGTTTATATATTTATAAGTAAATATTTTTTTAAAAATAGTTAACAGGCTAAATGTTATTTTATGTATACACTAGAGGCCTGGTGCACAGAATTCATGCATGGGGACAGAGTTGTCCCTCAGCCCAGCCTACACCCAATCTGGGACCCCTCAAGGGATGTCCGACTGTCCTACCAGGATAGAGGCCTGGTGCACAGTGGGGGCCAGCTGGTTTGCCCTGAAGGGTGTCCTGGATCAAAGTGAGGGTTTCTTTGGGGCATGGGGTGGCCTGGGCAAGAGGCCTGTGGTGGTTTACAGGCCAGCTACACTCCCTGGTGACCCACGTGGAGACCTTGGTATCTGGGATTTATTTATCTTCTATATTTGAAACTTTATAGCATGGAGTGGAGCCAAGCCTCCTGCTGGCTCTGTGGCAGCAGCCATTTCTATTGAGTTTTATTTATCTTATATAATTGAAACTTTGTAGTCTTGAGCAGAGTACTGGGCCTGCCAGGGCAGGCAGAAAGCTTGGCTTCTTCCATCTCTGGGAACAACTCAAGCCTCCTACTCTGTGGCTGCCGCCATTTTTGTTGGAGTTTATTTATCTTCTATCATTGAAACTTTGCAGCATTGAGTGGAGGCCTGGGCCCAGCAAGGGCAAGTGGAAAGCTTGGCTTCCTCCATTGCCAGGGAAACCCAAGCTTCCTTCCAGCTCTCCTTGGCTGCAGCCATCTTGGTTGGGTTTATTTGCATATTCATTCCTGATTGGCTTGTGGGTGTGGCTTGTGGGCGTGGCAGAGGTATGTATGGTCAATTTGCATATTACTTATGAGTGTAGCAGAGGTATGGTCAATTTGCATATTATTCTTTTATTAGATAGGATTACCACCACCATCACCACCACCACAACAAAAAAATCTATTGCAAGACTGATCAGATTTAACACTTATCAATGTGCTGGAGGGGAATATCACATGGCAAACCTCTGTATTACAGATGACTAATCACATTCTCCTGATTACAACAGAAATCATCTGGCAGGTGTTGACAGTAGGAGGCACCAGAGCAGTGGTCCTCAGTCCTGGATGGACAGTAGCATTGCCAGGGGGAGCTTTTAAAGGGATCTGGACCTCAGCCTGAGGGTTGGTGTTTTTTCAAAGCTCTCAGATAATTGTAATCTACAGCCAGAATTAACTGCAGAGCATCAAGGCTGAAAATCTCAATCTCCCTGGCCGGGGTCAACTCTAGGTTCTGCCATTTGCCAGTTGTGTGATGATTAGATTACTGAATTTCTCTGTTAATATTCTTGTCTTCAAAATTGGGTAATAATAATCCCTACCTCAAAGCGTTGCAGAGAGGATTAAGAAAAATACTGCACATTTTGCACAGTGCCAAAGGCATTTTAAGAGCTCGCTAAATGTTAATTATTTTTGCTATCAACTGAGTTTGCATAAATTGGCAGAAAAGGGACAGATGAATTTACCATGGCATGTGCAAATATGTTTAAAAATAAACAAATCCAAACTTTGTGACTAACATCTCTATCAAAGCAGGAAAGGGCTCGTGTCTTAGGGAGTATTTTCCCTTCCAGTTCACGAATTTGAAGTACTGCTTTGCGCCAAAGGCCAAGCAAACACATCAGGCATCAGCAAGGGATTGGGGAGACTGGGAATAACTGAGCCACTGCAGCTCTTGCTATTTCTCTAAACACGATACACCCTCTCTCATTGATCTGTGGTGAGTCCCAGCTACAGAAGGGAGGCAGGCCGTAAAGGTTAGAATTCTCTAGACTGAAAAAGGACACAATAAACTCATCAATAAGCAGGAGGAGAAGGTACACAAGGACTTATTTAACCCAAACACTTGCTGGAGGGAAAGATGAGCGAGGAACAGTCAGAACAAATAAAAGAAATGGGTAATAAACTTGTGAAATACATTGCTCCACAGTGTAGTACCTGAGGGAAATATAAATGAATTCACAAGGGCCTGGACAAATTCATATCAGAGATGTAAATGGATTCCTGTGGGAGCTGACATATGTCCACCTGCAGGTAAGGATCAGGGAAGGCAGTGGCCATGTCCTTTCCTAGAGATACCATGGCCTGACCAGGATGTGCATTCCAATTTTCTTCGCGTCCCTATGGAGGGATCTGGCAGAAGGTCAGGAATGAATATGAATGTGCTATGTTTGGGGACAGGGACAACACTGGTTTGGCAGGAGGAGTCAGCGTGCCCTGTGAGAAAGAAAAGGAGATCAATGAGGGAGGGTGTACCATGTTTAGAGAAACAGCAAGGGCGGCAGGGGCTCAGTTATTCCCAGTCTCCCTAACTCCTTGCTGATGCCTGATGTGTTTGCTTTCTGAATATGAAAGACTGGGTTAGATTATTAAGAGTATCCAGAACTGCCTGACTGACTGAGCATGGACCTGTGAACCAGGAGGTCATGGTTTGGTTCCTAGTCAGGGCATATGCCAGGTTGCAGGTTGGATTCCCATTAGAGGGCGTGCTGGAGGCAGCCCCCTTGCTTTGGTTGTTTGAGGTAATGTCCCCAGCTTCTCATTTTTGATGTTTCTTTCTCTCTGTCCCTCTCCCTTCCTCTCTGAAACCAATAAAAAATATATTTTAAAAAGAAATATCCAGAACCAGTGCCAAGGGGCTAAAATCAGTCCAAACATCACAAAATGTTGTAGCTCTTCTAGTCCAATCCCTTCCTTTAATTTGAAGAATGAAAAAGAGAGAGAGAGAGAGAGCTCAAGGAGATAAATTCACTCCCCCAAGGTCCTATAACATGTTAACAACAGAGAAGAGATGAGAATCCTGAGGCTTTGCCTCTATGCTTCATGATGCACTGGGTCTGGAAAGAACTTTGGAGAAAGACCTTGAGCTAAATCAGTAACCTTGAGCAAGTGTCTTAGCTCCTCTGAGCCTCTGAAGTAACAGAAACCTCCTCAAGACACATTCGTTTGAGGGTAAAAATAAGACTAGGCAGAAGTTGCAAGGCTCCACCTTTTTTAGCTCTGTGAGATTGTAGCTTTCCCCAAATTCTCCCCAGTTTGCCCCAGCATAAAATCTCAGCCAAGTCGGGGGCACAGCCCTGTCAGTCGTTCTTGTTTTATTCCTTCTCCTGCTTTGGTTGTTTGGGGCAATGTCCCCAGCTTCTACTGATGTCCCATTTGAATGCCCTCCTGGTGTCCACAATATCTCCACATTTCATAGAAGGATGATCTGCCAGGATGCAAAAACCATTGGTCCCGGTTTTCTCACACTGTTCTTTTCTATTGTTTCTTGGACATGGAACTGTATAACATTTGGTGTTTGTTTGTTCTGTTCTGCAGCTTCCATGTCTTAGGACTGGGGTCTGGGTTACAGTGGTACACTCCCTGCTGCACTAGAACCCACCTTCTATTCCCAAGTTTATTGCCCTTGAATCTCTCACTGCTGTATCCCTTATGCCTCTCACAGTGTTGGGTACATTGTAGGTGCTCGACATACTTTATTAAATGAATTAGTGGGCAAATTTCTCTCTTCCAGTGGATTTTTTTCTTCAAACTTAGACAATTAATTTTTTCCCCAGGAGATTCAACTCATTCCCTGCATCCTTGCCCACCTCATTCTCTCCCTGCAGCTTCCAGATAGATGGACGTTCTGAACCTTCCAGTAAATATGGCTTAGGCTCCAACTAGGATCCGTACATCTAAGGTGCACACAATGAGATAATGTAGGTGAACGTGTCTAGCATAGAGCCTGGAATATCAGAGATAACTCAACACTGTAATTCCTTCCCTTTCTTTTGCCTGCTAGCTCACTTAGAAGGAGGGGAACATCAAGGCTTCATACAAAGAAATTGATTCAAAATGAAAGCAATTTGGAGTCAGGAAAATTATGGTGCATCCATGCCCAGCTTAAGGTTTCTACTCACTAAACCTTAAAAGGGCCATGAGATTTATTACAATTTTACTTTAGACATCATCTATTTCCAAAGAGGATTGAAGGCAAGTAACACAGTTAGAAAACACACATTTATGTATAAGAAAGGAAGAAAAAGAGACAGAGAAGTATCAACATTAGCTTGGGTTCATGTGGGTCAGGAATGGAGAGGGCGAAAAGTGAGGCAGGGAACAGAGTGGCAGATCCCAAGGGTAGGGCCCCGAGGCTGGGGAAGGCAGAGGGGGTTATCAGTGGATGACTGTGTCACAGGTTGTGTGTTTGGGATGGAGACCAAAGAAGCCGATTCGTGGGAGTTCCTGGGATAGAAGTGCTCCACGTTTCTTTGATCAATCTGAGAAGAAAGTATAAAGCTGGTTAAAAGGCAACAAAAAGAGACATGTCAGTAAATTTGAACTTGGAAAGGAAAAATAGTACTGCTTTGAAGGAGGCAATTGGTACTGATGCCACAGAATGTTTGAGATGTTAACCACTGTGTTTTTTCTTCTCCTTTCCATTTTCTCCATCTCATTCTGGCTTCAGGGCAAGGAAAGAGAAAGCCCTCTGGATTTTCTAGACCTTGGGAGTGGCACAAGAAGGTACATCTAGTTTCTATGAGTCGGGGTGGAGGAGAGAGAGAGCTGGAAGGGATATCTCAGTTAGAATAAGGAGACATGCATCAGAGGGATGTGGTCTGGACTGTCTCCCCAGCAAATCGGATGTGGATGTGACCACAACTCAGGAATCTGCCTCACCAATGCAGTCTCCATTCAAAGGAGGATTTACCCTTACCTGGGCCAATGCTAGCCATGAGGCTCATAAAAGCTGCAAACAGACACCACCTCCACCTACATTACTCCTGGGGGAGCATTTGCAGAATCTCATCTTCCTCCAGGAATTCAGTAACAGTCCCAAGGGGGAAGGGAAAATCATCATGAATTGACTAAGTTTTCCATAAAAATGGCTAAGAAATACTGCATTTTATTGAGTTTATTTGAAAGTGACTAGAATATATTTATTTCACCAAGCAGAATAGGGACTCAAGGTCAGGTATTAACTTGAGTTATAAGAAAACGAAGCCTCATGTTTGCACATCATAGTCTACGGATGTGAAATGTGTACCTGCTATTCTGGTTTTTATTGTCCTTGTTGCCATAGCAACGCCTCAATTAACCAGAGTTTCAGGAATAGCCCCCAAATGGAGATGAAAACTATTTCAAGTGGCAAGTAGTCCCTGGACATGGAGGTGACAGTGAACACAGTAAAAGCAGAAAAGGTCTGAAGAGCTCACACCGAGACCAATTGCCAGGTGCCCTAATATTTTTTTCTCTCTTCCACCACTTCTTAGTTGTATGACCTTGGACAAGTCAGGCAACCTCTCTGAGAAAAGCCCTGCAGTGAGAGAACTGTGAACATGCTTGGCAAACCGTGATGAGTGGTACATGTGCTATGCATAATTCCCCTATCAGCTGACCACTTCAGATCACACTGGGGTTGTACTTTTGTCCCTCAGCGACCCAATAAAGTGTTTGGCATATGCAAAATGTCCCTTATCTGTGTTGAGCTGAACAGGTTAATGACAGATAGTAAGTTCAAAATGCTTCCTGGGAAAAGAAAGGATCCAAGGAGATACAGAGAAGAAGGAAAAGAAATGGGGCAGGAAACAGAGGAACATAAACAGGAAATGTGGAAAAGTCAGGCAGGAGTACTAGGGAACTGACCCACTAGCTAGGTGACCTTCCCACTAGCTATGTGACATTGGACAGGTTAATTCATCATTCTGGACTGCCGGGGATCTTGTCCCAGTCTTACAAAGGGTTCAGCAATCTGAAGAAGGAGCTGATGCATAGATTCAAGAAGGAATCCAAAGACAAAAGATAATTTTGAAAGGTATTGAGGGGTTAGAATACCTTCAGCTAAAGGAACTAAAGATTCCCTCCTTGTCTAGGACCCTTGCTTTTATTAACACAATTTGTTCTAAGGCAAGGTGGAGATATATACTTCAAAGAGTAAGATTTCAAAGGGTACAGAAGCATTGTCAGTTTGGGGAAGAGCCTTCAGCTCTTCAGGTTTTTGGCCAACAGGAGGCAATAAAATGCTCTGAGCTGTCTGGCAGTTAGCAATAATACTTCCTATTCAAGTTTGGGGGAAGTGCCGTTTAGCGGTTCCCAACAGGTAAAATACATTTGTGGCTCACCCTTGTTGAGCCTCCCAAGTTTCACTGACCTTTTGATGAACCTCTTGTAATTATTACATGCTGGAATTGATTCCCGGCACTGGACCTCAACTGCCAAATGGGTATAGTAATGGTAGCTACTTTCCCAGGTCCATGCCAGAATTCAATGAGTTAGTATAAATGAAGAAGCTGGTACATAGTAAGAGCTCAATGTGTGTTATTTCTATTATTAGCTATATCTTCAAGGCATATGAAAAATTGATACATTCATTAATAACTAAAGAAATGGCACCTGGCCTATCCTCCACTCCAGCCTAGTGAAGGAGGATTCAACATGACCACTCACTTGTGAGGTGAGAGTGAGAGTGTTGCCCTCAAAGAGACACAGCAGGGAAGTCTCAAAAAAAATACATGAAAGTGCCCCCAACAGAAAAGGGCCGCTTTAAATATTTGCTGTGCTGTGACAGCACAAGGCCATTGCATGACAGTGTCAGTTACATAAAAACTTTCTTTTCCTCCATGCTGTGACCACAAAGGGATGAGAAGCAGCAGGAAGTGAGAAGAAGTAAAAACAGGCTGGCTACACTCATTGCCAAAGGCAGAGAGCTTGCCTGCAACTGATCCCATTGGGAGAATGAGGGAGAAGGCTTATCTGTGAATAAAAGATAAGAATTAAAGTGTTAATAGAATTAGCATTCTATTCCTGAATTTAAACTGTGTCTGTATCATCTAAAAGGGATCATAGGCAGTTTTTAACTTAAAAGTGAGTAGAGTTTATACAGTCAGGGACAGGGAATAGATTTCCTCCCCTAAACAGGTTTAAAGAGACATGGGAAGCAGAAAACAAACTTTTTTTTTTTTTTTTTTTTTACTCCCTCTTATGAGTACTGTTTACTAATTGGGTATTGTTTCAGGCAGTGCTCAGCTGTTGCTACCCAGCAACCCGCCCCCTCTGGTAACAGCACAGGATTTCTCTGTGAGGAATGACTCCTCCCCAGTGCAGCAGTTTGGGGAGGCATGTTAATCAAGGTGCCCTAAGATAAGGACATGAACCCAGGCTAAGCCAATTGGACTTTATCTCCAAACTTCAGACCTTGAGGACAGGACTGGCACACTAGAGTTAATTCATTCCAGCAACTGTGATCAGCTCCTCTACCGGATCTCTGGAACTTTCTTTGATTCTATGGGCAGCCCCATGTCCTTCAAATAAATTCCTTTTCCACGTGACAGCCATTGCCAGTTTCTCCTGCTTGTAAGGGAAGATCCTAAGTCAAACTGGAGGGAAACCGTATGTGCCAGCCAGAGCAGAGCTGGCAATGTGACAAGTGTCATCCTATCAGAGGGATGACCAATTCCACTAATGAAAATGTCACAGAGCACCTTTCAGCTTCTGTGGAATATGGACAGTTATAGCGGGTGGCAGGTAGGTAGGTAGGTAGATAGGGTGGATAGGGATACAATTTTTATTTCTTATATTGCATAGTCATTCTCTCTCTGACCCAGTGTCACTTGAGATGGCAAATGGATTTGAACGAGCAATGGGGGAATGGAGTCGTGCATTTTCTGAAGGGCTGCTTTGGAATTTCAAAACCAGCTACAGAATTAGAAGGTGATACCAAATTAGTGAAAACGAATCACTTTGTCATGAAGTTGTAGACCAATTTTGTGGCTTTTTCAAGGAAATCTTTTCCTAATACTGTTTCTCTTGAGCAGTTTTATAGTGTTTCTGAGACTTGTTTGTTATTAGGTGAGGCTTAATGATCTCTATCCCAGTAGGTGAGTCAAATATCCTGAGGTGTAAGCAGAATAAAACAGATTAAAATCAAGAAATGTGCATTGAGTTCCATAAGAGACATTGTTGGTGCCCTGCCTCAAAGCCATCCCCACGCCAACCATCATTTCATTGCTAATAGAATATGTGTACTGTTCAGATGTCAGGCAGGCCTATTTCAGGGATGGATCACCTCAGTCCCATTCCAACAGACAGTCTTAGTCATCGCAAAAAATTCTGTTTATTTTGCTAGTGGATTGACTTTGAAAAGGACTTGTGACTGAATTCTGTCCAGGGGGATAACAGTGCCCATTGCGGGGCAGAATGTTCCAAGAGAGGTTTCTTAGTCTTAAACAAAAAGCACAAGATAGAGATTGCCCCTTTCCTGCCTCTGGATGGTGGTGTATGAGGATGCGATGCCTGGAGACAGTGCAGCTATCTTGTGATTATGAAGAAAGCTGGCCAGTGTGCTTGGCATGGCAGAAAGGGAGGATGGAACTTGCACCATCAGTAAGGTTAAGCCAATTAACTGAACAACCCTAAAACTGCCTTACCTCTACTCTCACCTTTTTGTTATCTGAATTCCTGGTAAATCTCTTTAGTATTTCAGTCATTTTAAGTTGTTTTCTATTATTTGAGAGCCTTTCCCCCAGGGGAGTTTGCAATCTCCTTTTATAAATCTCACAGAACGAATCTTTGAAACATATGGTACCATTTTCTTTTAGACAAAGATATTTTTCCTAACTGGTACTAACATCCTTTTGAACTTTACATGAAAAATTGCTTGAGACCACAGAACTCCCTAGGTAAGCAAAGCTGTCCTGTTATTAGGTAATTATAAAATGCTCCCTGAGGTTATGGTCTGATAATATTTTTACCAGCTTCCTGCCCTCCCCCATCACCCTCCCACTCTGTGTGACTTCCCTGACCTGACTTGTGGACCAGGGCGATTTTCTGAATATGAAGTATTATTACAAAACAAATGTCATGAGCAAGCTGCTTTCTCGTGTAGATACCACAGAGAATTTCTTCAGCCTATGACAATATTAAAGAGGTGGCTTTCACATTGCTTGGGCCCGAAAGTTTGTCACAAAAGTCAGACATTCAAAGGAACTTGAGGAAATCACAACTAAAGGCATATTTGAAGAAACATGTCACCCGAGGAGGAGGAAAATGATCATGTCAATGATGTTTTGAATAAATTGGTGTTGAAACACTCCTACACAATCTCTTGGCGATGGCAAAAGATAACCTGCCTTCACATCCAAACACAAACCTCCTACACATGAAGGCACAGTGGGTTCCAGTCTAGTTCATGGCAGCAGAGATCCAGAAATAACTGATACGGTTTCCATGACTGCCAGAGGGTTAAAAGGCATGGAAGGCCACGGGTGAAGAAGAAAAAGCTGTTCTGGAGGACCCAGCAATCCTGGAGAGAAGGCAGCTCTGACCTTTGATTGGCTAATTAATTTTTCAGAAAGGTAACTTGCAGTACATTGCCCCCAAGAGCAGACAGGATACAACCTTCGCTTCACTTTACGAGAAAGAAGCAAAGAACCAAAAAGCAAGCTGACTTTGGGGCTCTTCCAAGAGAGCAATTTGCAGAGCGTTTCCTGGGGTCAATGATCATTCAGCCCTACGGGCCATCCTGTCTGCCACAAGTACTACAGTGCAAGGTGATGGCTGGTGTTTGGGAGGCTGAGCAGAGAGTATGTGACATGGAGGGACACCCCAGCTCTGATGCCACCTATCTCCTACCACTCCTGCTTCCTGTCTCCACCTGTCCCTAGTCGTGTGACTTTGGGCAAGATCCTTATCCTTTTTCAACCTTCATTTTTCTACTTGTAAAAAGCAGATAATAGCCCGGCTGGTGTGGCTCAGTGGTTGAGCATCAACCTATGAACCAGGAGGTCATAGTTTGATTTCGGGTGAGGGCACATGTCAGGGTTGTGGGCTCGATTTTCGGGGGTGGGGTGGTGCAGGAGGCAGCCAATCAACGATTCTCTCATCATTGATGTTTTTCTTTCTCTCTCCCTCTTCCTCTCTGAAATCAATAAAAATAGATTTAATTTTTTTAAAAAATAGATAACAGCCAACTGGCTCAGAAGATTATTTTACAGATTAAAGGAGATAAGGTGAATCCATATCCCTTTTACAGATTAAAGGGAAATGGATTCATATATCTTTATCTGGAGACCATGCTCTCATCCCACCTGCAAGGTTTTCAGGGCTGACATCCTAGTGGTACCACGACCTCTGACCCTTGGCCACAGCAGACAGGTCCAAAACACAAGTCTACAAAACTAGGCCAACTAGAGTCCTATCTGAGAAGTTTAGGAACTGAAACAATCTAGAGAGAAGGACTAGTCTCATACTGAAACTGAGGCCCAATAAATTGAAGACATAAAGATTTCTCTGTCTGCAGAGCAGGAAAAGGTGGTCAGCAGGAAGAGAAAATAAGGAAGGAGGAGCCCCCAATCCCAGGGCTCCACCCTGGTCCCACTCAAGTGCTTGGACTCAATTAGAGACCCCGTAAACTCCTCTGATCCACTTCCATTTTTGTCTAGTTTAATAAAAATCCTTTTCCAGTACAACAAAGGGAGCCCTTCTTAACACAGGGCATCATACAACAGGGGGTTCTCCCTCACACATTTAACAAGCATGTCTTGAGTGCCTGCCTGGTGCCAGGCCTGTCCCAGGTGCTGGGATACACACTCCCCATCCTCATGGCACTTACAGTCCAGTGAGGAATACAGGCATTTTAAAAAATTCACCAAGCCCTAATCGGTTTGGCTCAATGGATAGAGCATCGGCCTGAGGACTGAAGGGTCTCAAGATCGACTCTGGTCAAGAGCACATGCCAGGTTGCAGGCTCCATCCCAGTAGGGGGTGTTCAGGAGGCAGCCGATCAATGATTTTCTCTCATCATTGATATTTCTATCTCTCTCCCTCTCCCTTCCTCTCTGAAATCAATAAAAATATATTTTAAAAAATCATAATTACCCAAATAACTATATAACTTTCAGTCTCTTTCCCTTGCGTTATTAGAAAAAGGCTAAATTATGTCCTATTTAGACACTCGGGAAAATAGACACATCTTAATGGGGTTAAAGGTCATTTACACAGTTAAACTTTAGTCATGTGGAAAATGCACTAATCCCAACAGCCTATTCCCTCCCGCCAGCTGAGTGAGGCATAGCTGTGTATCCGCGGGCCTTACGTTTCCCATCATCACCTTTATTGCTCTCTTTAAATCCTGGGGTTTCAATTTCCCTTCCCATCAGAATGATTCTGCTCATAACAGCCCCAGACCTTGTTCCCTGTTACTCTGTAACTTGAGGCTGTTGCATCCACCTCGAGTAAGAGAGCCATCTCTCCCACCTACCCCAAGGAGCTGTGCTGTCACTGATTTATGACTCCCGGTCCTCTGCCTGTTGAGGAAAATCACTTTATCAAGATGAGAAGTCAGTCGTGGGAGTGGAGCCGGGCATCCTGTTGAGCTCCACGCACTCTGTTGCATATTCCGAAGGCTGTTCTATTTACAAGGCGTCAGGACTGCACGTGAGTGATGTGGAGAGAAATGACCAAATATTGAACAGAGGTGTGATTTGCCTTACATTTACTCAGTTATGCTCATCAGGATTTAACTGCAGGGCGGGGAGGGGAGCCATGCCACATGTAGATGGCAGGAGCAGAGGCAGTCTTCGGCAAACATTTCTGAGGGGGCGCTTTGCTGCCTTCTACTTTCCCATTTAAGAAGTCTGAATGCACGTGGGCTTCATGAGCATCTTCCTTGTCATCAATATCATCACATTTCAGAATCAAAAAGTTCTTGAGCATCCTTTTAGTTGAACCCATTGTTCCACAGATGAGAAAACTGAGGCTCAGAAAGGAGGAATTTGCTTGAGGTCATACTGTAGAATTGGGACTGGGGCTAAAAACCAGATCCTCTGACCTCAGATTCATTATAATCAAGTCTTTGTTGCTGGGTGAGGTGCTAGGCAAAGCCTGAAGCGTCTGGTGTTGTCCAGTGACCTCAGCATAGTATGTAGCCACCTTAATTAACACTAGGGTACCCCCCAGTTTTAGACATGTGAAAAAATATACAAGGCAGAATTTCCTTACTATTCATTTTCATCTCAGTAGTAATCTAATCACATTACAGAATCCTGGAAGTAGGGAAAAGAAAAAAATTAGCCCCACCAGCCCAGTGCAATCTATGTTAGCATTTTGTTCTTTTCCTTTCTATTTTTTCCCCTTTTCATTTAGTTTTCTCTGCAGGCAGTTGTGATGTTAGTGTATTCCCACAATCTTGTATCCGGTATTTTCATTTAACTTAATGGCACAAGCATTTTCCATGTTATTGCTCTGTCTTCATAGCCATGATTTTAATGATTACTTAGTTTTCTACCAAATAGATGTATCATGGTTTGCTTACTCATTCCTGTATCATTGGACATTTAGGCCTCTGCAGTTTTCCATTAATATAAATAATGCTGCAATGAACATCTTACGCATATAGCTTCCCCAGATATTTATGTTATTTCTCTAGGATAGCTTCCAACAGTTGGGATAAGTAGGCCAATGATTCTGAACAGCTTTATGGCTCTTGATAAGTATTGCCAAATTGCCTGCTAAAAACTTCTTACCAATTTACATAAACAATTTTGAATAAGAGCCCAAAAGGTTACCAAATAAAAAGTTAGCAAGGAATTAAATAAGAACCCTTCCCTTATGCATCAGGCTTGCATGCTGGTAAATGCATGCTGGGTTATTTGCTGGGAGATAGCCCTTCCTTTCTCATAAGGTTGACATCAGAAGAAGACAGTAAAGGCCTACAGGCTTCTTGGTTTTAATTCTTGGGGCTGCACAATAGAATCATCTGTAATTCTTAGCAAACTGCTCATGCCTTAGGCTGGTCCCCAGAGAATCTGGTTTAATTGGCCTGGGGTGTGGTTCAGTGCTGAGATTGTAGTTTTCCAGGTGATTCTAATGGGCCAGCAAGCTCTCCTTCATGGACCCAAGAAGGCAGAGAGGCTGAGGAGGTCAACAGAGGCTAAGAGATGTCCCCAGACCTACTTCCTTCTCTGCTTCCTGTGCCCCAGGGACCCCTCAAGCCATGGGTGCCGGCGTGTCTCCCACTGCTCCTCCCATCCTGAGGCCGGATGTGACTGTCTGCATCCAGCTCCCACAGCCCTGGCTTCAGAGGCCCAGGATTTCCTGTGAAGAGGAAATGCTGAGGAGCACAGTACCAGGGACAACTGTGGAGACTCCAAACTGGCAGCCTGAGAGGCCTTGAAAGGATGAGAATCCCAAATGCTCAATTGTGAGGGATGTGCATAGTATGTTCATATCATGGAGTGTTATGCAGCCATTAAAGAGACTGTGCTAAAATGAAAAGCTCTTCAAATATTGAATGAAAGAAGTGCAGAAGAGAGGTAGAGAATGTGGAGGTAAAACAACCCATTGCATGGAGATTGACCTGCATGTGCCCAAAAGGTGTCTGAAAAGATACATAAGAAATGAGTAGATCCTGACCAGGCGGTTCAGGTTTGGAGCATTGTCCTGTCCAACAAATGCTGTGGGTTTGATTTCCAGTTAGGACATGTACCTAGATTGCAGGTTTGATCCATGGTGGGGGCAACCAATCGATGTTTCTCTCTCACATCGATGTTTCTCTCTCCCTCCGTCTTACTCTTTCTCTCTAATCAATAAAAATATGTTTGTTTGTTTGTTTGTTTGTTTGTTAAAAGAAATTGATTAGGAGTTGGCCTGAAGAAGCTTGGAGGCGTAGGAGTGGGGAGAACAGAGGGAAGTTGAACTGTTCACCTCAGGCCATCCTCTATGGCTTGTATTGTGTGTTTCAAGCATTTATTATTTTCCATTTTATTTTTAAAAGAATATTACAAGGTCTGCCAAAAGCAGAGGGGCAGGGAAAAGAGACAACAATAGTAAGAATAATAAATCTTGTACAATTCTTAAAGAACATTGCAGCTTCTAAAAGTGCTTACACTATCTCTTTGAGGTGAATTGGGTTAGTATTTTTCCCATTTTCTAGACAAAGAAACTGAAGCTCACAGAAATAAAGAAATAACAAGGGCATCATTAGGACTAGTGGGAAGTTTACTGGAGTCCAAGACTCTGATTTCCAGTCTCTGACCCCGTCCTTTCTACAATTCCATATTTCAGAAATAAATCTCAAATCCCAAAGGAGCAGGATTCTGATGTCCCTGAAAACACTGATTTCCATTTGCCATGACTTTTCCTGCCCTTCCCCATTCCCTTAACCCCCAGAGCCAGCGGGTTCAATCCCTGGTGGGACACGTAAGAGAGACAACCATCGATGTTTCTCTCTCACATTGATGTTTTTCCCTATTTCTCCCTCTCCCTTCCTCTCTTGCTAATAATCAATACAAATTTATTTTCATACCAAATAGATATATAACAGTTTTCTTACTCCCCTGCCCCATATACACACATACTGGAGCCCTGAGTAGGCAGAGCAGAGGGGGGTGTGTGGTGAAGAGCTGGGTAGCTTACCCTCTGGGAAGTTGGTGGCAGAGATGAGGCCTAAAAGGCAAACAGGACCCTCCCTGAAGGTTCTATGATTATGGATCCTCTGCCTTCCAGGGTGTGAGTAGAACAGAGAAAAGAAGATGAACTTGATGGGAGTGTGTGTGAGGAGAGGAGGAAATACAAGCATTGGTAACAGGATGTGCAACATGTAGCATGAAGCTTTCCAGTATCACTTCAGGTAGCCCAACCCCATCAAGTTCTAATAGTAAAGGGTTAACCACCAATCACTGCCTGAGTTTGGGCCTGAATTCCCTCAGCCTGGGCAGAGCCATTCAGAGCAGGAAAGAGAGAGAAAGAGACAGTTGAAAATAGCTCAAACTCCCCCAGAGTCCTATGAAACAGCATACCTGCAGAGAGAATCTTCTAAAGGTCATTTGTGTACCTGGCTTCTACACTGCATCCTCTTTACCTCTCCCCCTATATCTGGAGTGCTTAGGAACATGGGGATAGATACATCTTCTTTACCTCTGTGTCTTCTGCAGCACTTTGCCTGCTGATGGCATAAAACTCCTCTGTAAACATACCCAAATAAATAAAGCACACACCATTAGAGATGGTGATGGCAGACATCTGTCAATTTCCCTAATTTATTTATGAATTTTATA